>JBBBDQ010000266.1:8465000-9065000 GCA_037127315.1 Ascarosepion bandense
GCCGGAAGTACAAGAAAAGAAGCTGAAGAAGTAGAATTGTCAGCTGCATTTGGTTGATCTAACTGCGTATGGGTGGGACATTGTTACCAGTCTGGTTGCACGATTAAATTTTTGTGGCAGGGGTACCAGTGACTTATGTTCGTCGGAGCAGAAGCCATGAAAATATTTGTAGAATAAACATAGGGAAACCACATTTGGCCGGTGAGAAAGTGGCTGGAGTCGAGCTGCCAAGTCGGGACCTATCACATTACAGATTCTTCTTTGGAGCTTGTCGAGAACACCGAGATGAACAACAGGGGCGCCTGACCAGATATGACAGCAGTATTCTATATGAAAGTAGCTCGGAACAGTGGAGCAAATGATAAAAGCCGACAAACAGGAATAGCAAGAATGAATACGAAGAAATAACAAAAATAAGAAAGGAAACTCTCCAAGTAGAATAAAAAATAATTAAATAGTCGACATCAAACAGGAGAAATGTTATCCATCGTAAGTAGATAAAAATTCATCACAACTTCGAAAAGAAAATAAAAACTTTGAGGAAAACAATGGACAAATCCTTAAGAAAAGTTAGTGAGTAAGCTCAAGTGTATCTGTTATGAAGAAAGATACGTGTCAACGTTTGTACCAAGTTGGATTGAACTAAAAATTAGAAAATACCCCCCCCCCCCCCGCCCCGAATTGAGAAAATTTTGTCAAATAAAGTGGCCGGCTGTGTCGGTTAACTGACTCAGAACCAGGTTCGAATCATTAAAATTCTGTAGATCAATTGGATAGTCAAAGAGGCTATGGAACGTATGTGTTTTACAAAAATAGTACAGGATGTCCATAAAGTTTAAGTGCGCTTTAAAATTTATAATTTTATTTGTATTTGCGATAGAAATAATTTGTAAAAAGTATTAGAAAGAAAGAAATCTATATTTGTTGAGGTTTTATTGAAATTTTATTTAAGTTTCCACATGTCCTCCATCATTAGCAATACAAAGGGTAATACGATTTTGCAGTTCACGGAAAATATTTGCCAACTGATTTACAGTAATGCCTGAAATCACATTAGCTTTCAAATCTTCTAATGAACTAGGTTTGGTCGCATACACAATTGTTTTCACATAAAAAAATTAAATGTAGTCAAATATGACGAACGTGGAAGCAAATAAAATGGTCCACCTCTTCCGATCCATCTGTGAGGAAATTCCTGATTTAGAAACTGTTTAACACACAGAGCAAAGTGACAAGGAGCTCCATATTGTTGAAACACTGTATTATTTTTCAAGTTTAATTGTCACAATTTTTAAAATGCACACAAACTTTGTGGACACTCTCTATATATATATTAAGATATTGATATATGTCCTGCCGTTATTGTTATAAAATACGCAGATGATACAGTGCTGATAGCAGATACAGAAAAGAAACTACAAGATTCCAACAGGAAGTAAAAGGAGGAGCCCAAAATGACAATTACAAGTTGGGGATACTAAAATAAAACGGGTGCAGAAATTTAAATACCTGGGAAATGTTCTAATAGAAGATAGAATGTATGACACTGAGATCCGATGGCGAATTAGCATGGCCAAAGATGCATTCCACAAGCTGAGTAGTGTACTAAGAGACAGGAAAATTTCGATGGAAACAAAGAAACTGGATTATTATGAGGTGTCTGTCCTTGGCAGCGAATACTGGACAATCCCATCAAATTTAAAGGAAAGACTTAAAGCAACTAAAATGTGGTTCTACAGAAGGATGCTGAGAATATGAACGGAACACGTGAGCAATTACGAGGTTTTGGAGAGGAAGGAAAATGATACTTAACATCAAGAAAATATAGTTGAAGCTTTTGGGACATGTAATGAGGAACAGCGCTTTGTTTGTTTTATAAATTAAATAATCTGTTTATTTTTCCGGATCACCGACAAGATTTTTGAGAATGCAGAGAGAACGAAGCTGCTATCTGTTAACCCTCACAAACAATCCCTCCTACCCACCATTAGCATGGATTAGGCCAGTCTCCCTGAAAGCAAAACATTGCGCCTCCTCGAGTTAAAACTCACAACTGACCTCAAGTGAAATGACTATTTAGAATCAATACCTAAATCCACTGCTACGAATATCGGTTTTCTGTGTAGGGCCTGAAACCGTTCTGCACATATATAAATCTACCATCCGAACGTGTATTAAATACTGCTGTCATATCTAGCCGGGTACACCTGCTATCCACCTAGGGGACAGACACACACACACAGACAAAGTTCTATTTATAAATAAGTTTAGATTTCTATAAAAGTGTATTTTTATACTTTCATAGTGTTTTGACGCGAGTTTGGGGATTAACTATTTGCCCATAGCTGGGAACCCTAACAGATGCTACCACTCCAGTTCAGGGTGGACCTGGAAAACAACAGCAATTAAGAGGTGGTTCCATGCTCCTCCCAACATCCAAATCAGAAGGCTTAATGCCGGATGCAGTTTTCTGTCATGCTCAGGACCGTCTACTGGCTGAGATGCCTAAGTAAATCCGATGCATGACGAAAAATGTCTAGCCTTCTGAAGAGGATATTCCAAATCAGACATGCAAGATTGGCGCAACAAAATTTCCTAACCTCTATCTGGGCGATCATGTCGCGAAAGAAATATGACTAGCTGGGGAAAAGATTTCCCCGCACTAGGTTGCCATTACTTTCGACGGTAGACTAGTTGCCAAACAAAGCTATCGAACCCAATCTGCTCTGTTATTTAACCTGCTGGAGGGAGAAGAGTACTTTTGCAAATGGTATTTGAACGTAAGTGAACGCCACAGATTAAACTGGGATTCGAACTCGGCTTTCCTGTTTCCAAGCCGATATCACTGCATAACAACGCACATTCTGTTTCATACTGAGCATAAAATATGAAGACGATATCTGACGAGTGTCCTGTGTCCGCCCTGGTGTATTTTTCACAGACGTCGCCATTCACTTTCCACTCATTCGTCTCTTTAGGACTTGTTTACTGACTTAGTATTCATCAAGGACAAATCGAGCAATTTTTTTTTCATTTCTTTTGGTCAAATATTGGACAGACATACACTAAATAGTCGACCATCATTGACAAGGGGAAAATCTATTGTGACGCTGGATTTGCTTAGACGCACTCTTCTTTGGCGTGGATGTCATTTTACGCTTGACTTTCTTTGATCGAATTTCATGTGTTGTTTTGTTTTGACAGTTGTCTCTGGTGGAAAGCGATACTGCGAGAGAGTATGGAATGATAATCGTCAAAGGTATTGTGAATGTACACTGTTATTATTAATCTTCAAACACACACATACACGTACTGGCATATATATATATATATATATATATATATATATTTATATTTATATATGATCAATACTATATATATGTATATATAAACTATGCAATTATCAATGCTATGCTATATATATATATATATATATGTGTTGGGGTAGAGAAAAGAAAAGGAAAGAAAAAGAGAAAGCAATATATGTTGAAAAACAATCTTGATAATCATTTTCGCTCATATGACCTTGTACTTAAGTTAAGGTTTGGAAATATCTATCTCTCGATGGAGTGGGTAGTGGCAATAAAAATTCACCACTAAACCAAAATTGTAACTATATATATATATATATATATATATATATATGAATTGACATTTATGCAAAAAAACTGCTGAAAAATTCACAGACCATATAAAAGAGTTGATTTTCGCACACAGAATTTGTTTTCTTCTTTGTTAGACTCTATGACTCAATTCTAGCTGGGCATTTTTAGTAATTTCTCTCTCTCTCTCTCTATCTCTATATATATATATTTTTTTTTTCTAAGGTATCTTAGAAATGAGGGTACTAGAGATTGGTGGTATGTTCTCATTAATTTTTTGTTGAAATGGCTAAATATGATCGTAACTTCTATGCTGACAGTTCCTTTTTTCCCTTTTCTTGCTGGTGGAAACCTATCCGGCTTCTTGATTCACTGTCAACCTTGATCTAAAAAAGTCCAAAAGCAATATCAATCGTTAGTTTCTGTCTTCTTAATTTGTATTCTTTTATTTTCCTCACTCTATAGAAGTTTTTTTTTCATATTCTCTAACAGTTAACAATCTCTAGCATCCATGTGTCTTTTTAAACTTTTTTAGGACGAAACGGCTAAATAGAATTATATATATATAAGTTTGACACAGAGATCCGAAGGAGAATTGGAATAGCGAAGGACGCGTCCCAGAAGCTAAGTAAAGTATTAAGACTGGAAAATTTAACTAGAAACAAACTACTGGATTTCTATGTGATGTCAATTCTACAATATGGTAGTGAATGTTTGGCAATATTATCAAAGATGAGGGAAAAAATTGAAGCAGCTGAAATGTGGTTCTACAGAAGGATGCTGCGGATGTCATGGACCGAGCATGTGAGGAAGGATGAGATGTTGAAAAAAATGGAAACGAAAAGGAAATTAATATTAAGCATCAAGAAGAGACAACTGAAGTTTCTGGGACATGCAATGAGGGAGGAGGGCTTGAAGACCCTGATATTAACATGCCAGATAGAAGGAAAAAAGAGACAGGGGAAAGCAGCGGATAACATATTTGAAGGGCCTGAGCGGGTGGATGATAAAACGGGGGTTGTGAGATGTTACAGGAGAAAGGACTGGGCACAGAAGAAGAAGAATGAACTGAGTTCTCCGGGTGACTGGCGTGTGTATACATCACACATATATAAAAATATTAAAATTTTCTTGTTTCTCATTCCATGTGCCTGTGGTTTAGGGAGTAGCGACTCCGACTGACACCAAAACGGTCGAGTTTCGATCCCGGCTGAAAGCGAAGTGAAAGTCTAGACACACTGATGAGCTGTGAGACAGCAAAACAGGCGTGTATGTGGATGACTAATATATTATGCTCTCATTTACGACTGAGCTCTCGAGAGAGAAAAAATTTTTAAAACAGTTACCACTTTTGCGATTTACCCGTTACTCTTAAGGAATGAATTGAATTCTCCCGGTGACTGGCGTGTGCATACACCACGCATATATAACATGCTAAAATTTCCCTTCTCTCATTCCTGCCTTGCTTGGAGCGAAATGGTTATAACACATAGCTGCTATTCTACATCATATATAACACCATACACATTCTGTTACACGTAACATAACATTCAACCTCAAAAACGACATCAAAGTATCACCGAAAGTGCTCGGTAAACAAAACATTTCGAATATATTTATATAATTTATGTCCTCAAGAGAAATGATCATTTCACATGAAAAAGTAGACAAAAAAATTATATTTATATATATATATATATATATATATATATATATATATATATATATATATCGGCATGCAGTGTGGGTATAGAAGAATCCAAAGGAGTATCCTGTACATACAGTGATAGGATAACTTTCTAAGAGAGCTCTAAACATATATGCATATAAATACATATAGAGGAAATATAAGAAAAATTAAGACAGACATGTTATTTCATGGTGAATCGGAAGTGTATGCCTATTTCAGGCGAACCATCATCAGCTTCCGTCTTTATTTGATAAAGGATTTTACACGAATCCGTCTTTATTTGACAATCCTTTGACAAATAAAGACTGAAGCTGGTGATATTTCGCCTGAAATAGGTCAAACTTCCGATTCACCATAAAATAACGTGTCTGCCTTAATTATATATATATATATAGTTTTTATTTTATTTTATTTTTTTTTTATAAGCGTTTCACCCCGAGCAAGGCATGCCACTGCCACTACTGCGCAGGGGGCTACGTAGAGTGGAGAAAGGCTGATTAAATATAGGAAATCTCAGAGGGTGGGTGATAGGCGGGTAAGGATACCGAGAATGAGGGTTGGGTAGATGAGAGTGTTCTGAGAATAGTTGGGAGTTAGTGTGATAGGAGGTGTCTATTGACCCTACATTTAAACACCTGGAGATTGTAACTGTCGGGAAAGCAGAGTTGTGGAAGGGAGTTCCACAGGCGGGAAGCGCGAGAAAAGAAGCTGTTGGAGTAGAATTTACGGTTACATCTAATTTGTTTAACTGTAAACCTAGTTGCTAATCTAGTATCTAGTGTAAATTCGTGCTTAGGCGGCACCAGAGATCTAAGCTCATCGGAGCAGAAGCCATGAAAGTACTTGTAGAAGAGGCACAGGGAAGCCACATCACGCCGGTGAGAGAGCGGCTGCAGCCGGTCTGCCAAGTAAGTATCAACCACGTTACAGATCCTCCTTTGTATTTTGTCAAGAAGCCCAAAAATTTATCCACACGTACACACACCAAGAAATTAAATGTACACATATTGTAATGTTAAACAATTTATTCAAACAACACGAGATTAGTACAAGTTGCCTTTGGACTTACCCATCACACACTATTTATATATAATCGGAATTGTATTTAATAAGTGAATATATCACCTTTCAAATGAAGAATATATTCCGATTTTTATGTAAACACGACTAATTAACAAAAAAGTGTTGCGTTTAAACAATCATTTCTTCATTGCTAATTAAATACTGGTTCTTCCAATTAAAAATGTTTTGGGAGTTACGATTATGTTATATTTATTCCTTTTTTTCGGTGGTCTTCATTAATTGCTGCTTTTCATTCTACTCAGGGGGTCTTTTCCGACAATTTCCAATAATTAATACCATACTGATTCGATTATTTTCGTTCCCTGACCTATATCGATCGCTTTTTGACATAATCTACATCGAATGTATTACTAGGTGCAGCAATTGTGAGAGAAACTTCAGGAAAGTTCAGCGCGTCCAGAGATATTATCGGAAAATCAGGGAAGAATGAGACAATCCGAAAATTTTCTTGAAATCCCGCCAAAACATGTTTTGCCTCAGAAATGACATCTTCACCGATACAGAAGTCACGCAAAACAACGTAAACGGCATAGTAATTGCTAGTAACACAATGACTTATGAATACGGACACTAAACACACTAACACGAACATGTGTGTGATCATGAATATTCATACATGACTGAAATTTGGATAAATGTAAAGTCTAGAAAGACACTATATAACTTATTATAATTTGGAAACCTCTAATTTTGAAATGTACCATTGATGTGCGATGTGGTGCAGTGGATATCGGCTCGGAACGAGAAACCGGAGATTCAGTTGAATTCGTTGCATTCACTTCCGCTCAAATACCCTTGAGAGAAGTATTAATTCGTCTCTTTCTTTTGAGTCAAATAACAGGACAGATTAGGGGAGATCAGTTTTATATTGTAATGAAGTAATATAATGGTTGAAAACATGATTAAGGCTTCTACTGGACATAAAGTGAGGGATCAGTTTTATATTGTAATAAAGTAATAAAATAATCCCCCACTTATTACTGCTTAATAATATAATACATCGTTTCCCCCTCTAGCTATGAGTCAAATAACAAGACAGATTAATTTTTATAGCCTTGGTTGGCAATCAGTCTACTGCAGAAAGTAATAGTAAATTCCTGCGGGAGAATCTTCTGCACAGTCATTCATCTCTTTTTCGAGACATGATCGCCCAAGTGTGTATCACGTATGACACTTAACTGACTGATCCTCGATGTGCGTTGGGGTGCAGTGGAATAAAAAATCGAAAAGCTGAGTTTAAATACCACCTGAATTCATTGCATTCACTTACGCGCATATATATCATGTCTGTTTCGAGACATGATCGCCAAAGCGTGTATCACGTATGATACTTAAATGACTGACTTACCATTAATCAAAGAATTTCATCAGATAAACAGAAATTTGGTTGAAAGAAATGTATTTTTCTGATACCACTGTTTGATCAGTGAACCATTTCAAAATAATGAGTAAATTAATGCCGAAATCTATTTCTTTTTCATTAATTTACTTTTAGATTATTTTTATTATTAGAAATAATAATATTTCAGTAATATAAGTCTTACTAATTAACCCATACAACGGGAGAAGAGGTAGCATTCTAAAGAGTATTTACTCTATCGTAAATATAATAAACCCGACTGAAATTATAATACGGCTTGACGATTAACAATTCCAATTTTATCAGTTACACAACTTCTACATTCAAGTAATCTCAACCTAGTATTGACTCATCGGTCACCCATCTGGATACTAACCAAACTCGTCGTTGCTTAACTTCGCTGATCGAAAAGGAACCGGTGCTTCAATGTGATGGAGACGCAAGCGTTAAAAAAAGAGTACCGGAACTAGTACCGGAACACACCAGCTCTTGTGTTGCCGTCGTATTTTTTATTTTTTTTTATTTTTTTTATTTTTTTATTTTTTTTGTTATAGACAATTATAATAAAAATATTACAGTACACACGCACGCACGCACACACACACATATATATTGTGTCAGCCACAGACAGATTTGTTTTGTCGTATCATAGCTCATCGGTATGGTTAGACTCCGGTTGCTTTTTTACCCAGGATCGAAACCCGACCCAAATGGCGTCAGTCGGCGAATCTACCCCTGGGCTATGGGCGTTCGGTGGAAGTGAGCAGGCTTTTTAGCGCATATCATTATACGCGCCCAATAGCTAGGCGCTCTAATTCATTTCATTGAATGAGCGATGCGTATATTCTTCTATGTGTGATGTCCTTTCAGGATGTAGGCGACCATGGCGTTCCACGTCTTCCTATCCCTGGTAGTTTTTAGTATTTTTCTACTGCTTCATTACAACCACCCAACCCCCGCTCTGCCACCCCCTTCTCCGACCCTGCTTTACCTTCTCTCTATTTCCTTCTATATGGTCTGTAGGTATCAGATCCTTCAAGCCGTCCTTCTGCAGTACAGGTTCCAACATTTTTAGTTGTCTTTTCCTGATGCTGTATTCCTTTCCATTTCGTTTCCATTCGTTCCAAAACCTCATCATTGCTCACATGCTCAATCCATGATATTTACAGCATCCTTCTGTAGAACCACATTTTAACTGCTTCACGTTTTTCCTTAATCTTCGATGATATTGTCCAGCATTCACTGCCATATTGAAGAACTGACATTACATAGCAATCCAGTACTCTCGTTTTTGTTTCTAGCGAAATTTTCCTGTCTCTTAATACTCTACTCAGCTTCTAGAGTGCGTCTTTTGCCATGACAATTCACCTTCGGATCTCTGTCGCAATTTCCGTCTTCTGTTCGAACACTTCCTGGGTATTTAAATTTTTGAACCTGCTTGATTTTATTATCCCTCACCTTTATTTGGCATTTTGGGGTGTCATTTTTGTTGATGGCGGTTTTTTTGGCAGTTTTGTAACCCTTTCTTTTCACTCTCTTCATCTACCTTCTGTAAGAAATCTTGTTGTTTTCTTTCCGTGTCTGCTACCAGCACTGTATCATCTGCGTATCTTATGTTGTTCAGATTGTGGCCATCGATGAAGAATCCTGGCATGGCTTCTAGGGTCCTCAGAATAGTCTCGCTGTACAAGTTGAATACATTCCATGAAAAGGCACAATCTTGTCTTACGCCTCTTTCTATTATAGCATACCTACTTAATTCGTTTTCTGTTAGTATGTAGCCGGTTTGCCAGTAGTAGAAATTCTTGATTACTTTAACGTCTTTTCCAGTTATATCGAGATTGCTGAGCATTTCTATAAAGTCTTTGTGACGTATTTTGTCGAAAGCCTTCACATAATCTATAAAACCTAGGTACACGTCCTTTTTCATTTGTATTGTTCTTTCCGATAGCATCCTAATCGTAAATATGGCGTTCCTTGTTCTAGTGTATTTGACGAAGCCTCAGTGCTGTTGTTCTACATATGGCTTGATTTCTTTTCACGCTCTATACATTAGGATTCGGATGATGTTTTGTGATGTGGCACTTGGCTTCTTAAGCAGTGCTATGAAAATTGACCTGCTTAGGTCGTCTGGTATTACATTTCTCTTCTTCTTCTTCTTCTTCTTCTTCTTCTTCTTCTTCTTTTTCTTCTTCCTCTTATTATTATTATTATTCTATGTACCTCCACGTCCCCCTATCCTTGGTAGATCTTAGCAGACGTTCTTCTGTAACATCTCGCAACCCCCGTTCTGTCATCCACCTGCTCAGGCCCTTCTAATATGTTATCCGCTGCTTTCCTCTGTCTCTTTTTCCCTCTGGCTGACCTGTTAGTTTCAGGTTCTCCAATCCCACTTTCCTTATCGCATGTCCCAGGAACTTCAGTTGTCTCTTCCTGATGCTGAATATTAATTTCTTCTTCGTTTCCGTTCTTTCCATTTCTCGTCATTGCTCACATGCTTCGCAGCATCCTTCTGTAGAACCACATTTCAGCAGCTTCAAGTTTTCCCTTCATCTTTGTTGACATTGTCCAACATTCACTAATTTATTATTTCTGTAATTTTCTCTATGCTGAATTCGTCCAGGGCTGTCAGCATTTCTCTTACAATGCCGTCTGTTCCAGCTGTTTTGTTTAATCCGCTATTTCTATTCTATTGCAAATTCCACTTCTGAATTTAATATTTCTGGTCTGTCTTCATCTTTGTGTATTGTCGGTTGGTGTCTCTTGTTGCTGAAAAGATATTTATATATTCTCCCCATTGCTGGGGTATTTCCTCTTTCTCTAATACGATCGTTCCGTTCTTGGATTTTATACATCCTGCTGAGGAGCGTGTTTTTGTTCTCTTATTTCTTTATGCATGTCTGTTTTATTAGTCCTGCTCAGTCTCTCTACTCTCACATTTGTTGTTGAGCCATTCTTCTTTAGCCTGTCTGCATTCGCTCTTTATTTCCTTGTAAAGTTACCTGTATTCCGTCCCATGTCTTGGCATAGTTGTCTGTCTCGTTTACATCATGTCAAGAATCTCTTCAGTCATCCACTCGCTTTTTCTTTTGAAGCGATCATATCTCGAAAGACTAGGCGACTAGACAGAAGATTTTTCCTAAGTAGGTTGTAATTACTTTCTGTCAACCAAGGCTCGAGGCTCTAATCTGTTCTGTTAATTTAACACAAAACTGGTGGGAGAAGAAACAGATTAATACCTTTTCCAAGTTTATTTGCACGTAAATGAATGCAACGAATTCAACTGGAATTCGAATTCAGAGCCGAATTCAGTGCCGATATTCACTTCCCCATGACGCACATCCCGTCTTTTACTTATTTTCTCTTAAATAATTACATTTTTTCCGATGCTGTTCCAAATATCCGATTCAAACTTTTCGTCATCTATTATACTGTTCAGATTGCATGCCGTTGATCTAATAAAATATTAACAAATGAAAGAGAGAAAAAATTCTGTAGCGACTTCACGCAAAAAAATTGTTTGTAGGATGTAAAATAGTATCTAAAACAGATGGGAAGATCATAAGACAAAGTGGAAAATTTATTTTCGACGTGTTTCGCCTGAGAATCTGCTCTCGTTGGATTCCCCAGGTTAGGACAAAAGAAAGACAAAACTGTATGTGAGAGAAAAAGCTTTGGGATTCATATGTCCCTGAAAGAGATATATATCAACACGAGGTATTTAAGTGGTTAAGGCAAATGTAACCGGGTAGGTCAATCTATTACGTAGATGTAAGGGCGGTACTCGTCGTATGCAGTATCCTGAGACGTAGGCGTAGTCAATAGACGTAGATCAATAGTCGTAGATCAATAGTCGAACACCTGTAGACCTCTATTGGTAGATTTCTAGTGGAAGATCTCTAGTGAAAGATCAATAGACCTCTGGACGTCCTTGCCTTTGTCTCTATTTATTTCTGACACAAGCCAATCACATTCCAGTGAGGGGGAACCAAGGTGTATACAAATTCATTACCAATTCATTACATTAGGTATCTTTGAGGACTTGCAGTCACCATAAATCAAATTAAATTAGTTTATCACCTTCAATGACCTGACAAAAGAGAGTGTCTGTCCACTTGTTTGTTTTATCTATATCAAAAGCAGTCCTTGTTGTTGGCCTTTAAATCAGTTCACCGATCCATGAGTCTCATATATATCGATGTTATCTTAGCTGTAGATTAATATAGTTGTTAGCTTCTTCGGTTTTCATCTACGATATTTGCAGGCAAAAGTTAACGGTAATTTTTTTGACGGTGATATTTACTCGGTGCAAGGCTCGGGAGCCACACGAGTTAGGGAGGATACATAGTAAGTGTCGTGGACCCGGTTAAGAAATCCAGCAAGAAATAACATACCAACCAAAATAGGAAATAACAATATACATATTAAACACAGCAAAATCCAAATACTTGGAACTCTGTTGGGAGAATGATAAATAAATCAACGGGCTAGGTAGTAATACTTGAAATGGAACTCACACTGGTCGTAAGGTAGCAGTCTTGGCTATCGTCTATCGCTTTCTGCTGATCTGCTGATTCTTACTCGTGTGAGGAGAAGTATATGTAGTTGTAGAAAGAGTTCAGCTCGTTGTAATGGGTGATGCCACCATGACAGTAATCAGCACAGTTTTATGTGGATATCTAGTGCAGATAATGGTTAACCCTAGATTTGTGCAGCGTAAGATTGTACAGATTAAGGAAACATCTTCAAGAGTGTCATCTCCACAAATCAGCGGTTCGTCGAAACAAGTTACTCAAGTAGAACTTACATCACATCAATAAAATAGGAAGGGAATGAAGGTGGTTCGCTACGACGCGGTTAACATAGCAGGTTTTAGAAATGAATTTATAACCGCTGGAAATAAGGTTTTTTGTTCGTCTGAGAACTTTTCGTGGAAATAGCGACAGAAAAGTGAAAGGTTTCCGACGTCTCGTCCGTGAGAAAGAGGATGTAAGGTAAAAAATATTTTTCCCCTCAAAAACGCGAAAACTTCTTTTTTTTTATCGTATCACCCCGAGCAAGGCGGTAATGCCACTGATGTGCAGGGGGCTACATAAGAGTAAAACGATTAAGCAGAAGAGAGTGAAGAGGATGACGAACCAGTTAGAAAGGAGCAAGAGAAGGATGGGAATACAGGTGTGATGACAGTTTCAAAAGGTGGAGAGAAAGGAAAGGATATACAGGGTGGTGAAAGAACTAGAGTCAAGTGGTTAAGAGATGAGTATTGGCATTGCATTTAAATTCTTGGAGGTTGTAGCCATCAGGAAAGCAAGAATATGGAAGCGAGTTCCACAAGCGGGAAGTGCGAGAGCAGAAGCTGCAAGAGTAGAATTGTCGTCTGCATGTGGTTATTCTAACTGTGAATGGGTGGGACCCAGTTGCCAATCTGGTTGCACGAGTAAACACCTGCTGCAGAGGCACGTTTGGACTTTATTGACGTTGGAAAAATAAAGACTGTACAGCTCCTTCCCATATATGTTCATTCAGCATGATCTGACGCTTGTAAAGATACAGAAGGTGAAATTAGGTACTTACAGGGAAACAAAGTATCTTTAGCAAGGGATTGGATGTATGTGTTCCATTTGAGAGCTGAGTTGAGCTTAAGTTTCACTAAGCACACAAGTGTCTACAAGAAAGATTAACTGTTTACCGCGACACATGAACATTTAAAAGCCACTCGGTGATGACAGAACGTTATTGGTTTAAAATATACGCCGTTTGCTGAAGCAGCCGACAATTTTCCCATTATCTTTAGCGATGGATCGTCTGTACGAGTCTCACGTGAGGTCTAGTGAATGGTAATATTACATTTATACGATAACATGAGACATTAATTGAGCCAGTGCTTCTGTAGGTTGAAATTAAAAACAATTTTTCTGGAAAATGTTTCTCAAATCAAGTGCTTCTATTTTCATTTTTCGATCGCGGTTTCCAATTTGATTTTTGAGATGGTGCTATCTCTTTTACAAGTATTTTCATGGATTCTGTTCCGACGAACTTAGGTCACTGGTGCCCCCTCCACAAGAATTTGCTCGTACAACAAGTTCACATCCTTTTACAGTTAAATCAACCAACTGCCGCCGGCATTTCTACTCCATCAGCTTCTTTTCTCGCAATTCTCGCTCGTGAAACTCCTTTTCGCATACTTGCTTTTCTGATGACTACAACCTTCAGGAATTTAAGTGCAATGTCAATTCCCATCTCTTATCCTTTCTACATCACCTCATGTATCATGTTCTTTTCCTTTCTCTCTACCTTCGCAACTGTCATCAAATCTGTGTTCCCATCCTTCTCTTGCCCTTTCTTTGACATCCCCTGTAACTGGTTTGTCTTTCTCTTCACTCTCATCCTGCCAAAACTTTTACTCTCTTTTGTAGCCCCCTGCGAATCAGTGGCGGTACCGCCTTGCTTGGGGTGAAAGTATTGAAGAAAAAATGTAACGTCAACATTGTAATTATGTCATTATCCTGTTTAGTTGTTACTGCTATTGAAAGTATTGTGGTTTCTGTTATTTGGTACTCTTCTTCGTTAGTCATACTGTAGCGCTATAACCGGAGATTTGAAATAAAATGGGCTCGTCGCTAAGGTCCACATCTAAACTTATTTATAAATGGAACTTTGTCTGTGTGTATATATGTGTGTGTGTGTGTGTGCGTGTGTGTCTGTGTGTCTGTGTGTGCATGTGTGTGTCTCCGTTATCTATAGACTCCGAAACGGCAGAACCGATTTTCTTGAAAATTTACACATTTGCACTATAAGCGTCTGTGAGTGTTTTAGCTAGGTTTTGTGTCAAGGTACCACCAATAAATATCGAAAATCGATAATCGAAAAATCACGTTATAGAAAGAGTGGTCCGATTTTAATCAAATTTCATACACTCATAGACAATGATATAAGAAACGATATTCAGAAGTTTCAAGGTTGCAGTTTTTACAATAGTGCAGAAAATCGATAAAATGTATAAATAAAAGGCAAGACGTTTGTGTGTGTGTCTGTTTATCTGCCTGTATGTCTGCATTTTTTCAGCTCTTTTATTTTAGTTTTTGCTTCGGGTTTGGCTCTAAGTAGGTATAATTGTAGTTCTTAATCTCAGCCATGATACCATTTACTCAGAGGACTTATTTAGCCTTCAAAATTCAGTTTACGACGAAAAAAACTTACTTGATATCGATACCAGGAAATCAAAAATTGTCTTACATTCATTCATTTTTCTTTCAGTCTACGGTTTCGCTTTAACTGGAAACAACTATTGTTTTTTAGTCTTTCGTGCCAACATCCAAAGAGTCTGAGCTCCAGGACCATGGATTAGTTTTAAAGCTTTCATTACACCCGAGCAACGCCGGCTATTCTGCTCGTGTTTCACTCAATGGAAGCCACTTTAAAAAATCGATACGAAAAAGTGATTGCATAGAGCCAAGGATTTAGCTATTTTTGACATTTTTAATCATTTCACCCGAAGAAAGGCAGTTTTACTGCCACTGTTGGGCAGGGGGTTACATAGAAGAAAGTGATGAGAAAGAGGAGTAGGTTATAGGGTTGTCAGGAGTAGGGTAATAGAAGGATGAGAATAACAGTGTGATGAGGGTGGGGTGGATGATGAAAAGAGCTTGAGAGAGAGAGCGAGAGAGAGAGAGAGAGAGAGAGGTTAGTGAGATAGGAAATGACAATTGACTTTACATTTAAATTATTGGAGATTGTCGCTGTCGGGGAAGCAAGTATACGGAAGGGAATTCCACAAGCGAGAAGTGCGAGAAAAGAAGCTATTAGAGTATAAATTGTGGTTCCATTTTATCTGTTTCGCTGTAAAAGCGGCCATAATTGTTAGGCCACCCCAGTGTCATACTACTTTTTAGTATTTATTGCCAAGTGAATAATTGTAAAAAAAAATAGAATGGTTCTTTTGTTAATACTGTGCATCACATGAATTAATAAAGATTTAATTATTAACTATTTTGCAGTTTTATCAATGACAGAATGAAAAAGAAATTCGGACGAGTTCATCTTCGCTTCCTTGCCTTGTAAGATTTTGCAAATTAATAATAACAAAAGAACCATTCTATTTTCATTTAGAATTATCCACTTAAAAATAGTATGAAATACATCATTTCTTTTTTAAAAAGCGGGATTGCCTCATAATTAAGACCGATAGTGTAGTTGCTAGTCTAGTAGCTCGTGTAAATACATACACAGGGGGACACCAATGAGCTAAATTCATTCGAGTAGAAGCCGTGAAAGTATTTGTAGAATAGGCACAGGCGAGCCCAATCACGCAGGTGCGATTCGATTGCAGCCAAACTGCCAAGTCGGTTTGAACGAGTTTGATACCACGCATGACATTCTTATGAAAGTTTTGACTTAAAGAGCCTGTTTAATTACATAATTCTGGATTTTAGGTTAAAATATTTTGTTTTGTAGTAGCGTGAGGTGATTGGGGAAACTATGCTTAGCATTTAATTAATTTCTTTATTATCTATACCAGATTTATTATAACTGATCCATACGCCGAGGTATTTAAACTGTTTAGTAATTTCATATCTTGAATTTTAATGAAGACGCAGAAAATATATAAATTTGAATATTATCAGAAGAACGTGAAGATATATTTAATCCATATTCTAAATAGAGAAATAAACGAATATCTATCTATCTATCTATCTATCTATCTATCTATCTATCTATCTATCTATCTATCTATCTATCTATCTATCTATCTCAGTATCTATCTATCTATCTATCTATCTATCTATCTATCTATCTATCTATCAGAGTTTGTTCTTATCTATCTATCTATCTATCTCAGTCTGTTCATATCTATCTATCTATCTATCTATCTATCTATCTATCACAGTTTGTTCTTATCTATCTATCTATCTATCTATCTATCTATCACAGTTTGTTCTTATCTATCTATCTATCTATCTATCTATCTATCTATCTAAGTCTGTTCATATCTATCTATCTATCTATCTATCTATCTATCTATCTATCTATCTCAGTCTGTTCATATCTATCTATCTATCTATCTATCTATCTATCTATCTATCTCAGTCTGTTCATATCTATCTATCTATCTATCTATCTATCTATCTATCTATCTATCTATCTATCTGCATTCCACTGTTCTTATCTGTATTCCCATGTTCTGTCCCTTCAATTTGTGTTTGTGTCTTATATTGCGTAACTGCCCATCCACCGTCCACCAGTGAAATTTGTCTCCCTTGGCTACACCCTGCCCTCGATTACATCAGTAACCTTGCACTGTATGAAGCTCATACTCTTTCCTACAAACCTGTTATTTAGCAATTAGTCATATCCTTCATTTTAACCGCAACAGCCCTGTGCTCCCTGACTCATCCGGGGCCATGTTTGACCCTTCGTGCCAAAAGGTTTCCTGTTTTCTAGCAATGTATTAAATAACCGATGCAAATCGGGCCCCAGCCAGTGTACAAGCTCTCATCAAAGGATCTGTTAAATTATATTCACCGGTAAAGAATGGAGCAGAAGTTATTCATTTGGCCTTTCAGAGTTGAGTGAAGATTTCGGCTTGATTACAAAAACGATCTACACATCTGTCTCTGTTAATGTTTCAAAATATGGTGGCTTTTATTTGCCAGCTTCTCTATCTCTCTCTCCATATCTAATTCTACTCACATATATCCATCAATCTATCTATTTAAAAGCAAACTATGTACTACGTAAATTTAATCTTTTTCCTGAATATGCAATAAATACCATAAGAAGACGAACAAGTGAGTGTTTATTCTAGATGAGTAAGAAAATTAATCATAAATATATTTGGGTCCTGGGCATGACGTTAAACTATATCCGGCAGCAAGGTCTCTAATTGGGAGGTTGTGAGGAGCGTGGGACCACCTCTTAATAGCTGTTGTTCCCAGGTCCACCATGATCCAGTTAACTCCCAAACATTATGCAAGTATAAAAATACACTTTTATGGAATTATATAGATGAAAATAGACTTTTATGGAAAATTAACTTTTTTGAAGGAAAAATATTACGAACAATACATTTTTGAAGAAAAAACTATGACCATCAGACATTTTTGAGGGGAAAAAATTATTCTCAGCAATACAAAACTAGAAGACATTTTCAGTTTTCTAAAATGAAAAAAAAAAAAAATCAACCTTTCCACTATAAACGAACATTTATCTTGGCATAGACATTCTTACTAGAATCTATGACTGATTTGCTTGCTTGCTTCGGGAGAATATCTTTGTTTCTGATGCACATTTTCCTGTTTCTTTATATCCTGCTTAGCTTTTGAAAAGTTTCTTTCACTATTCCAATACGCCGTCAGAATTCAGCGTCACATTTTCCATCTTCAATTTTAGAAATATATTTGTTAAAATGTCAGTGTTATTTTCATTTTCACTTAATTTAGTTATTCATCACACCCTTTACACACACACACACACACACACACACACACACACACACACACACACATATATATATATATATATATATATATATATATATATATATATATATAAACTATCGAACGAAGGAAAAAATGGTTGTAAAAAACGAAAGAGCTCAGGGCATGAAAGTCAGTCAAAATTGTTCGAACCGAAATCAGCACGAAGCTAGCTTTTCCTGACGATCCGTTATGGTGAAACCTAGGTATGTTCGTCTGGCTCATTAGGTGCTATATATATATATATATATATATATATATATATATATGTGTGTGTGTGTGTGTGTGTGTGTGTGTGTGTATGTGTGTGTGTGTGTGTATTGTTCTGGTGACTTACCCATATGATCCATGAACTCTTCCAAGCTATATATAAGCAGCAGTTCTGCTTTATAAAGAGCAGAGAGTTAGAGCGGAATGTATTCTAGCAGATAACTCTGACAGCCTGACTTAACAGTCACGTTAATAATCCTCTCATTTGTATATGTTTGTACTACTGTCTTTGTTTAATAAATTTGTTTAGCCTTCATTTTTTCTTTGTGTCTCTTTATTTCTAGCCCCAACAAGGCCACAACACACACACACACACACACACACACACACACACACACATATATATATATATATATATATATATATATTGTTTGTCGCGATTGACATAAAATTACAAGTATCTCCCACCAGCGAATAAGATTAAAAACAACATAAACCTGTCTAGAAACATCTTAACGTTCACTTAATTACAATTTAGTATCACGTAGCAAGTCATCTATTTATCCAAATTTAGCACCTTCAAAATATCATTATCGGATAATTATTATTGAAGAAATTACTTTTCTTTTCTTATAAAATTTATTATTTCTTGATGTGCTCAAAATGGTCAAAAATAAAATATTATGAACCAGAATATCTGGTAAGGATAAAATATTAATAAAAATTCTTCAATCATGGAATATTAAATCTGTGGTTAGCAAGATTCTTTTATTTATTCGTTTTTTTTTAAAATTATTCCTGTTTCTTGTTTAATATGATTTTTAAATTTTACTTTAAGAAAAATGCATGAATACAGCACTCCCTTTTCTCAGTCCCATCTCCGGTTATATTCGCTATGTTCTTATTAGGAAACTGCCGCAATAAAGGTCGAAAAAACTAACGGTTGCGTCAACATAGGAGCGATCCACAATCTGTGATTATCTTTACAAATCTCTATCTCTCTCTCTCTCTATTTCTCTCTCTCTCTCTCTCTCTCTCTCTATATATATATATATATGTACTATTTACGCACTCACACCCTGATTGAGTACTCTGGAATAATAGTGGACTTTGAAAAACAGTAGCTACTCTGGAATCTACGCATTGTTCATTCAGCAATGAATTAGAACACTCTCAGCAATTGGGCGTGTATAATGATAATATACAAGCTTAAAAGCTGCTACCTTCTACCGAGCGCCCGTAGCTCAGAGGTAGAATCGTCGACTGACGCCAATTCGGTCGGGTTTCAATCTTGGCTAAAAGGCAATCGGCTGTCTAACCGTACTGATGAGCTGCGAAACAGATCTGTCTGCAGATGACAATATATTGTGTCTTTTGTCAGTGTTGACTGAGGATAGGTATGCACTTGTTTATATCCTTTTCCCCTTGTAAATTTCTACACACACACACACACACACAGGTGCAAAGACAGACAGACACCCCCCCCCACATATATATATATATATATATATATATATATATATATATATATATATATAAGTCATAGTCTTAAGAGCTCGTTTCTGCGAATACTTCAACGCTAGAAAGGACCGGTAGATTTGAGTCACAGCTACAGCGGAAATGTCAGACATTGGATTACAAAGTGTCGGCTTGATTATAAAAATTCTGAGTAAAAAGCATCCGACGTTATTTATGCCTTATGTAGTGGGAGCCTATTACGGCTTGTTGCAACGTGTATAGATGATCCTATGCCATAGCACAAAGTGGTGATTTTTAATAAATCTACTCTCACTGCCTTCATTTTCTTGGTTACCTCGGAGTAGCAATTGCAGTAATAGTAATATTAGGTTATTTTCGATTCTAAACTATTTTTTAAATTTATTGTTAACTCACCAATACGAGACCCAAGAGCCACTCAAGGTAGTGTGTTACTGAGAATGGTTGCTGCAAGGAATAGAGAAGAATGAAGGATGCATATTATGAGGACGTGTTGGAAATATATCGGTTGACTCTGAACTTAAAGAGATCACGATTGTAGTAGTTTAGGAGATATCCCCCCGGGAATTTGTTACAGAAAGGAACAGTTCTGGGGAAGATTTCTGGAGCTTGTTCCTTGTTAACCAAACACGATGGGAATGGTGATGGCATGTCAGATCCTGGGTGTAAACATCGGAGCTGGTGAGGCTAAGGGATACAACTCCTTATTAGCTAGCTCCATTCCTATCCAAACTTTATAACCATTGCCTCATTTCTTCTTCTTTCCTGCTTGTTGGAATTCTTCCTATGTAGTTCGTGTTTTTAAGAACTCTGGAAGACTCCCGACCCCTTTAATTATCGTCCTATTAAATTCTTACCTCCTTTTGGGAAGGTATTCGATACTGGATGTGCGTTGTGGTGCAGTAGATATCGACTCGGAAAGACAAATCAGGGAGCCGAGTTCGAATTCCAGTTGAATTCCTTGAATTCACTTACACACAAATACCCTTGGGAAAGGTATAAATCTATGTCTTCCCTTCAGTTCTGGGTTAAATAAGACAGATTGAGTTCTATAGACTTGGCTGGCAACCAGTCTACCGCAGAAAGTAATGGCAACCTACTGCGGGATAATATTCTGCCCATTCAGTCATGTCTCTTTTGAGACATGATCGCCCAAGCGTGTATAACGTATGGCACTTAATTGACTATACTAGGCTCAATCAGTCTGATAAGGTAAACTCACTGGTCATAAAGTGGGGGATCGGTTTTCTATTGTCATGAAGTAATGAACTGATATCCTACTAATTACTTCTTAATAATATAATACATCTCTTCCCCTTCTGGCTATGAGTCAAATAACAGGACAGATTGGCTTCTATAGCCTTTGCTGGAAACCGGTCTACTGCAGAAAGCAATGGCAACCTACTGCGAGATAATCTTCTGCCCGGACAGTCATGTCCTGAAAGAGACATAATCGCCGAAGCCCGTTTCACGTATGGCACTTAACTATCTGACTGAATATAATAGTTAGAGACATGATTAACGCTTCTACTGGGCATAAAGTGGGTGATCGTTTTTTTATTGTTATGAAGTAATAAACTGATCCCTCACTAAATACTACTTAATAATATAATCTATCTCTTCACTCTCTAGGTATGAGTCAAATAACAGGACAGATTGGGTTCTATAGCCTTTGCTGGAAACCAGTCTACTGCAGAAAGCAATGGCAACCTACTGCGGGATAATCTTCTGCCCAATAGCAATATACTGTTGGATAATCTTCTGCTCAAGGCGTGTATCATGTATGGCACTTAACTGACTGATTCGAAACTATCATCATTGTTGAAACAGTTAAGAATCTCATATCTCAAAACAGTCTCGCTGACAAACAGTATGGCTTCCAATTCACCAGGTCTACCGTAGATATGCTAACGACCATCACTGAATACCAGGTTCTTGATAAGAGCGGCGAAGACTGAGCTACTACTCTTGATCTCTCGAAAGAATTTGAAAGAGTTTGACATGCTAGTCTCCTGTTCAAGCTCCAGACTTACGATACTTCTAGTCAGTCAGTTAAGTGCCATGCACGATACACGATTGGGCGATCATGTCTGGAAAGAGACATGACTGACTGGGCAGAAGATTATCCCGCAGTAGGTTGCCATTGCTTTCTGCGGTAGACTGGTTGCCGACCAAGGCTATAGAACCCAATCTGTCCTGTTACTTGATTCATAGCTAGAAGTATAAGAGATGTAGTATATTACTAGGTAGTAATTGGTGGGGGATCAGTTTATTACTTCATAACAATAGAAAACCGATCCCTCATTTTATGACCAGTAGAAGCCTTAATCATGATTCCAACTATTATATTCAGTCAGTCCGTTAAGTGCCATACGTGATACACGCTTGGGCGATATTGTCTGGATAGAGACATGACTGACTGGGCAGAAGATCATCCCGCAGAAAGTTACCATTGCTTTCTGCGGTAGACTGGTTGCCGACCAAGGCTATAGAACCCAATCTGTCATATTATTTAACCCATAACTGGAGGGAAGAGATGGATTAATACCTTTCCAAAGGGTATTTGCGCGTAAGTGAATGCAAGGAATTCAACTGGAATTCTAACTCGTTTCCTCGATTTCTCGTTCCGAGCCGATATCCATTGCACCACAACGCGCATCCGATACTTATAGATGATTGTTAAATTTAATCTAATCATTCCTGTGAAATCGTGAAATGAAGGTTGTCTTGAACGGATAAACTTCAAATACCTTTCATACGAACGCGGGCGTCCCTCATTGCTCTATCCTAGGTCCTAGGCTTTTTCTGATCTTCATCAATTATATTCCTGATGTAATTAGTTCCTAAGTAGGCCTCTATGCAGAGGTCATCACCATTTACTCCCGTCTCAATAAAAAATTTGCTAAAGCTGACAAGGTAAATCTTACTGCTACTCTGAGAAAGAATCGCCAATCGATGATAGATTAGCGTAAGAAATAGCTTGTACATTTTAATACCTTCAAAATGAAACTGATCTGCTTTATCCACCATAAAGAAACTTTCCTACCTGCCATCAGTGTACAACACGATGCCTCCTCTGCCTCACCCTCTCAACTGACCTCAAGTGAAAAGATAACATTGAATAAATAGCTACGTCTGCCACTAAGCAAATTGAATCCGGAAGTTTTCTTCTCAGAAACCATCTTGCACATTTATAAATCTACCGTTCGTCTGTGCATTGAATACTATTGTATAATGATGGTGTTTTTAGATTTTCACTACACTACTCGACACAGTCTGTAATATAACACCATATTAATGAAACAATTGTTGAATCTCTAGCTGTTGCTCTAGATATATCGATTGTATTTAACATGGGTTGGCATGCTGGTCTTTGGTGCAAGTTTCAGAGCTACGGTATTTTTGGACGACTGTTTGATTTAACCCAATCGTTCTTATCAAATCGTGAAATGAAGTTTGTCTTGAACGAGTAAACACCAAAAGCCTTTTATACGAACGCAGGCGTCTCTCAGAGCTCTACCTTAGGTCTTACTCCTTTTCTGAGTTCATCAATGATCTTCCTGATGTAATCAGTTCTCAAGTAAGTATCTATGCAAATGACGCTAACATTTACTCCTGTCTCAGTAATAAATCTTCCAAGGCTGACAAAATAAAGCTGGCTGCTGCTCTTGACATGGACCTACAATCTTTCTTTGCATGGGGAAGGAAATGGCTCATAAATTTTAATGCCTCCAAAACCAGGCTACCCTCCTTTAATCAACATAGAGAAACATTGCTGCTGACTATCACAATGGATAACGCTAATCACCTAGAGAGCAGCACAATTCAACTCCTTGGCCTTACTATCTCAAATGAAATGACCTCTTCTTCTTCTGAGTCCCTGGTGGCTCTTAGCACGCCTTCTCTTGTTACACCACCCAAACCCCGCTCTGCTATCCACTAGCTCAAGCCTATAAATCTAGAATATAAATGTATAGAAACAAGCATGGTCACAAAATGAGGGATCAGTTTATATATTGATTATAATATAGATTTGATCCCCCGCTTTATATCCACATTATAATTTCTCATAAACAGTTGGCATATACATTCTTCTTTTATGTGCCCTGTCCTTTCAGGACGTAGGCGATCATGACTTTCCACGTCTCCCTATCCCTGGTGGCTCTTAGCACGCCTTCTCCTGTTACAACACCCAAACTCCGCTCTGCCATATATATATATATATATATATATATATATATATATATATATATGGGTAGCAAGCATCTCTTGCAGGCAGGTTTCATTAAAAGTGAGAGATAAGGTATTATGGTTAAGTATTTTATTTAATTGTTAAAAAAATCAAGAGATCACATGAAAAATTTGCTTAAAAACCTTGACCATAATACCTTGTCTGTCATTCTTAGTGAAATTGAATACGTTTATATATATATATGTATATATATATATATATATATATATATATATATATATATATATATATATACTACCGGCTATAATTACTAGGCAACCCCAGTAAAAAAAAATGATGTATTTCGTACTATTTTTAGTATTTATTGCCAAGTTGATAATTCTCAATGAGCGGTTCTTTTGTTATTATTACTTTGCAAGATCTTACAAGCCAAGGAAGCAAAGATGAACTCGTCCAAATCACCCTAAATTTTTTTCATTCTTTCATTGATGAAACTGCAATATAGGTAATTATTAAATATTTATAAATTAATTTGATGCACATGTTATTGTGCAGTATTAATACAAGAACCATTCTATTTCCAATGATAATTATTCACTTGGCAATAAATACTAAAATATCGTATAAAATACATCATGTTTTTAAAACACTGGTGTGGCCTAATAATTATGGCCGGTCGTGTATATATATAATTATCATATATACTATAACATTATAACGCTATACCTGTTTCGGATTTTATATCAGGAGACCTTAGTTATGAGATTCTGATAAATTATAGGTTTTATTTTAAAGTGGCCTCAAAGCTTTTGGCATTGCTTCCAAAATATAATCGTAATAGTCGTGCAAATTACTGGAGCTCTATCTGGGTATGCCACCGTAATTGGGAAAAGCATCCTAATAGTGGAGGCTTTCTCTTGAAATATCGATGATAGTTTGTTTTACGTCTGATAAAATCTAAAGACAGTTAGGCATTTTAATACTGTGACCTTGTAGCTAAAAGACCTAACTCTGTATGATTGAGCTAAGCCAGCGAATGCCACGTGCCTTTTGTACTGTTCGTAAGTGTATCGGCCAGGAAATATCTCATAAATGTAGCAGTCGATTTAACCGGCCATAATGGCAGACACACACTCAGCGCCACGCTTTGTTAAGTACCTCTGACAAACGTGAATCGAATTGGTTTAATTGGACAAAGGTAAACGATTTACACTTGTGTTTTTTAATGTTTGTCTGCCCCTCTTCTCCCAAGCGATTTTTCCCTCTTCTTTTTAATTCTAATTTGACTCTTACAGGATGTGGGCGTCTCTTCAAATGGAAGGAACCTCGATGTAAAGTAAAACAGACGAACGTATAAGTAGTAGAAGTGGTGCAGCTTTTTAATGCGATTTGACGTCTAACCATAAGTGAGACGACCATTTCTTTTATAGCCTAGTAAATCCAGGGGTAGATAACGGATTTAGCAATAAGACATCTGATCTACTCCTTAGTAAACAGATGAGATGCAAATTTTCATAAAATTTTAAAAAGTAATTTTCATTTTGAAATACGTTTTCAAAATATCAAAGCACAAACAAGCGAATAGTTGTACAGCCTCAAAAAGAAAGCATTTTTGATATCAGTCAATTAAGCGTCATGCGTGATAGACGCTTTGAGCAATCATGTCTCAAAATAGACATGACTGACTGGGCAGAAGATTATTTCGCAGTAGGTTACCATTACTTTCTGCGGTAGACTGGTTGGCAGCCAAGGCTATAGAACCAAATTTGTCCTAGTATTTGCCTCATAAGTAGAGGGAGAAGTGATATATAATATTATTACGTAGTAATTAATGGGGGAACATTTCATTACTTCATAATAATATAAAACTGATACCCCACTTTATGTCCATTACAAGCCTTAATCATGTTTTCAACTATTATATTCAGTCAGTCAGTTAAGTGCCATGCATGATACACGCTTTGGGCAATCATGTCTCAAATTAGACATGACTGACTGGGCAGAAGATTATCCTCCAGTAGGTTACCATTACTTTCTGCGGTAGACTGGTTTCCAGCCAAGGCTATAGAACCCAGTTTGTTCTATTATTTAACCCATAAGTAGAGGGAAGAAGCAGATTAATAACTTTTCCACGGGTATTTGTGCGTAAGTGAATGCAACAAATTCAACTGGAATTCGAACTCGGCTCCCCGTTTGTCGTTTCTAGTCGATATTCACTGCACTACAACGTACATCTGCTATTTTGGATATGAAAATGTATAATTTTAAAATATTACAATTAGAGAATGTTAACTCGTAACAAGAGATAACGCTGTATTTTTTATTATGGCTTTTGACGAAAAAGATTTCATTAAATTCTTATTTAGTGAGGTTCACCTTGCTCAAGTCTCACGAGAAGTTGCAGTGTCTCTTACTTGAACTTCTCGCGAGCCTTTTAGGCTTTTAGGCGGATATGTCGGAAAAATTAACGGTAAAACTTTCATGGCTTCTGCTCCGATGAGCTTAGATCTCTGGTGCCGCCTAAGCATGAATTTACACGAGATACTAGATTAGCAACTAGGTCCCACCCTTTTACAGTTAAACAAATAAGATGTAACCGTAAATTCTACCCCAACAACTTCTTTTCTCGTGCTTCCCGCCTGTGGAACTCCCTTTCACAAGTCTGCTTTCCCGACAGCTACAATCTCCAGGTGTTTAAATGTAGGGTCAATAGACACCTCCTATCACACTAATTCCCAATTATTCTCAGAACACTCTCATCTACCCAATCCTCATTCTCTGTATCCTTACCTGCCTATCACCCACCCTCTGACATTTTCTATATTTAATCATCCTTTCTCCACTCTTTGTAGCCCCCTGCGCAGTAGTGGCAGTGACACGCCTTGCTTGGGGTGAAACGCTTATAAAAAAAACAAAAAACACTTTCATCATTTATTCCAATTCTAATCATGTTTTTTAAGATAATAACATTGCCGAGGTGGGAAAGTAGTTAAAAAAACCGTCCTTTTCACACGACGTCTTACTGTGATCACGTTTGTCCATGTTTGCCATTTTCTCTTATATCTTCAAATGGAAGCATTTTTCTTTATTTCTGTTTTTTTAAATCTTTTTGCTTTTGGCTGTTGATGACTTTTCTTGATATTTTCAGTGCTTAGTTAAGCAACATCGTGCCCCGCCGCAGAATGCTTCTTGCTGCCCCTCTAGCCACATAATACAACTTGCACCCCCGTTTCCAGCGAAGATACTGAACACACAATAAATGGTTTTATGACATCCTGAAAGTTTGAATATGCATGTTATGGTCTTGTATGTATGTTGAAACAGATATCTATAATCTATTTCCCTCTCAATTTCATTTTTTTTATTACAAATGATTTGCGATCTCTACGGAGCCAGAAGGTTTCAAGCAAAGCGCTCTCACACCCTGATTGAGCACTCTGGAAGAATAGTAAACTTTGAAAAACAGTAGCTACTCTGACATGTTCGCATCGCTCATTCAGTAAAATGAATTAGAGCACTCTGGCTATTGGGCGCGTATAATGATAATATACGTGTAAAAAAGTTTGCCTTCTTCTACCGAACGCCCATACCCCAGAGGTAGAATCTCCGACTAGAATTCGGTCGGGTTTCAATCCTGGGTTAAAAAGCAATCGGAGTCTAACCATACTGATGAGCTGTGATACAGCGAAACAGATCTGTCTGCGGATGACAATATATATACAAATAACTATGATAATTACATCAATATTAATAGTAACAAAAATAATAATTGTTATACTATATTTAAGATCGTCTTGAAAAACCCACCGAAAACGAACTCGGAGGGAAAAGAAAAGAAAGTAAAAAGAGAAACAAACAAATTACAGGAACAAAAGTCAAATATATATATATATATATATATATATATATATATATATATATATATATAAGTTACAATTCTCTTTCCTTTTTTATGAACCCAGACGATGCCAATTTTTTTTCTTGGTTATTTGATTTTATTTTGTTTTATCTTTTTCTTTTTCTTTTTTTAATTTCTTTGCAAATCTATTTAAAAAGGAAAATTAGACAGATTTTTCTCAAGTTTCTGAAAGGATTTTTTGGTTGCTGAGGTGATGTGTTTCATATCGAAATGGTCATCCAACATCTTTGAATTAATCCTATTTTAATTTATATATATATATATATATATATATATATATATATATATAGCAATATATATATATAGCAAAAAAATTATTAGGATTATCTGGAAAATTATTATCGTACTTGTATGTTGAAATAGACATATATATATATATATATATATATATATATATATATATATATATATCTATTTCAACATACAAGTACGATAATAATTTTCCAGATAATCCTAATAATTTTTTGCTTTATTTTTCATTACATTAGATCAGCGAAGCCCGAAGCCAAGGAGCCTTCCCGGGGCCTTGCGGCCCCTAGGGAACTTGCTGATCCCCACAACTGCAAGGTTTGCGGGGTCCCTAAGCATGGCCCTGATACCCTATTCACATTCTGAGCATTAATCATCAGCGGATTATCAGTAGATTTTCTTTCTTTCAGCTCCTCGCTCATAATTATCTTCTTCTTCTATGTGCCGTGTCCTTTCAGGACATAGGCGATCATGGCTTCCTACCTCTCCCTATCTCTGGTGGCTCTTAGCACGCTTTCTTCTGTTACACTACGCAACCCTCGTTCCATCATCCACCTGATCAGGCCAGTCAAGTACGTTACCCGCTGTTTCCCCCTCTATCTGGCTTGTTAATATCAGGTTCTCGAACCCCACCTTCCTCATTGCATGTCCCAGGAACTTCAGCTGCCTCTTCCTGATGCTCAGTATTAATTTCTTTTTCGTTTTTATCCTTTCCAAAACCTCCTCATTGCTCACATGCTCGATCCATGATATTCGCAGCATCCTTCTGTACAACCACATTTCAATTATTTCAAGTTTTTCCTTCATATTTGATGATATTGTCCAGCATTCACTTCCTTATTGAACAACTGACATCACATAGCAATCCAGTACTCTCTTCTTTGTTTCTAGCAAAATCTTCCTGTCTCTTAATACTCTACTTAGCTTCTGGAAGTTTATTGTTATGTATATATTTTTATACAAGATTATTTTTATACTTTTATGGTGTTTTGACCCAAGTTTGGGGGTTAACTATTTATCCATTGCTGGGATCCTAGCAGGTGGTACCACTTCGGGTCAGGGTGGACCTGAGAACAACAGCAATTAAGAGGTGGTTCCATGCTCCTCACAACCTCCCAATCAGAGGCCTTGCTACCGGATGCAGTTTACCGTCATGCCCAGGACTGTCCAAGAACAAACCAGTGTGTAAAACGGGTAAGATCTTTTTGTCGTCTACAAAACGAAGAAATTTTGGTTTACATTTGTTTAAAAATGTATATTATGTTATAATTATGCTGAATATTCCACATTCCTTTCTTACTTTTGTTAGTTTTTAATTCGCTGTGCAATTTGCTTAATTGTAAGTTTGTAGGTTATAGCTATAAATTGTTGAATGCGTTAAAATACATAAGTACTAGTGAGAAATCAACAACAGCTCTTCGTGTTGTGTTTTTTTAAAAAAAAAATTTGTTTCTCGCCATTTCCTTGTTTGTCGATGAAAGCTCAAAATATGACATTTTTTAGCAACAAATTACTGTTTCTCTCTCTCTCTTCCTTCAGAAAGATATGCCTCCGAATGCAAAAGAAGCCACAGCTACTGAGAAAACAGACTGATTCATGCTTTTTTCAAATTTTTTTTTCTGCGAAAATCAACAAAATAACCTCAACCAGATTTGAGACTTACCTCACCAATTACATATTTTGCACCAATCAGCAAAAAGAGAAGCCCAATATGCTAACTGCAAGTTGGAGAATCTAAAATAAAACAACTATCGCCCGGTTCACACTCCACCCACGTCTATTGAACAGGTGAAGTGGCTCATCCCTTGTTTCCTGTTTAGGATGCGGTTTCCGGTTTTCTCCTTTCCAATCTTCTCACTTTTTTTTTCAATTGGAGTAGATAGACTAAACTATCGCCCGGTTCACACTCCACCCACGTCTATTGAACAGGTGAAGCGGCTCATCACTTGTTCTCTGTATAGGATGCGGTTTCCGGTTTTCTCTTTTCCAATCTTCTCACTCCTATGTAGCCCCCTGCACATCAGTGGCGTTACCGCCTTGCTCGGGGTGATATGATTAAAAAAAAAAGTAAAAATTTCAAATACTTGAGAAATGTTTTGACAGAGGATGGAAAATGCGACACGGAGATCCAAAGACGCATTGGCATGGCCAAAGACGCAATTTAGAAGCTAACCAAACTACTGAAAGACAGGAAAATTTTGTTAGAAACAAAGAAAAGAGTGCTGGGTTGCTACGTGATATCTGTCCTTCTGTATGGAAGTAAATGCTGGACGATCTCATCAAAGATGAAGAAGAGGCTTGAGGCAGCAGAAATGTGGTTTTACACAAGGATGCTGAGGATACCATAGACAGAGCACGTGTGCAACTATGAGGTGTTAGAAAGGATGCAAAGGAGAAGAAAACTAATAAAAATATCAGGAAGAGACAATTGAGGTTCCTGGGACACGTAATGAGGAAGAAGGGACTGAAGAACCTGATACTCACAGGTCGGATATATGGAAGAAGAGACAGAGGAAGGCAGCGCGAAACGTACTTGTTAGGTCTGAGAAAATGATTGACTAAGTGGGGATTGGAAGAGATACCAAGAGAAATATTACTGAGAGCGACAAGAGACAGAGCCAAGGGGAAGTCCATGATCGCCTACGTCCTGAAGGGACACGGCACATGAAGAAGAAGTAGAAGAAGAAGAATGGCCAAACTACCCAAGCTACCGTAAGATTCACAAGGTATTTTGATGAACTCTGAGTTGTAAATCATTTGCTAGACTAGACTTGAGATTGCCATGTGTAAAGTGTTGACCGAGAACATGTAATTCTATCCTGAAGCATATATATATATATACATAAAAATAAGACAGACACGTTATTCCATGGTTAAGTGGATGTGTGGGCTTTTTTCATGTCAACCATCTTCAGCTTCTGTCTTTATTGTACAGGAAATTTTACACGAATATATATATATATATATATATATATATTCCAATGTCGCTGACGTGACGTAGTGTCTCTATTATAGATCCTATGTCGAAATGTACATCCGACACCTTTGAATTTTGAAAATTTTCTCTAATTTATATATATATATATATATATATATATATAGTAAAGTTTTGTAATTTGCTTGAAGCATGTCTTGAAGGCTGTCACAATGTGTTGAGTAAAATAAAGGAAGGCAAAGATGTTTTGGGGTATTACCTTATTTATTATTAATATTTCGAGATCAAAATCTCATCTTCAGAATGGCAGAGAGAAGCGTGTGTCTGTCCTAGTGTGTTCCTTGCCTTTCAAAGAATGGTCGTTCCTGGCTGGTAGTCTGTGTGTGTGTCTGCGTGTGTTTGTGTGTTTATGGTATATGTGTGATTTATATTTGGGGCGTTTTTCTGGTCTGATAATAACTTCTACTACTACTACTGCTACTTATTTTTTCTACTTCTCTTTCTACTTCTACTTTTTATTATTTTATTTTTTCTCCTAATTCTTCTTCTTCTTCTTCTTCTGCTTCTTCTTATTTACTTTTTTCTTTTAACCTTTTCTCCTTCTACCACTTTATTTTCTTTTAATTTCTTGTTCTTCTCCTACTTCTTTTTGCTTTGCTACTTCTTCATCAGCTACTTCGACTAGTAGTTCTTCTTCTTCTTCTTCATCTTCTTCTTCTACTTCTTCTTCTTCTTCTTCATCTTCTTCTATTTCTTCTTCTTCATCTTTTTTCTTCTTCTTCTACTTCTTCTTCTTCATCTTCTTCTTCATCATCTTCTTCTTCTACTTCATCTTCTTTTTCATCTTCTTCTTCTTCATCTTCTACTTCTTCCTCTTCATCTTCTTCTTCTTCTTCATCTTTTTCTTCTACTTCTTCTTCTTCATCTTCTACTTCTTCTACTTCTTTATCTTCTTCTTCTTCTTCTACTTCTTCTTCATCATCATCTTATTATTATTATTATTATTATATTTCTTTATCATCTTCTTCTTTTTCTTCTACTTCTCTTTCTACTTCTACTCCTCATACTTCTTTAGATTCTACTTTTTTCTTCTAATTCTTTTTCTTCTTTTTCTATTTTTTTATTTTCTGCTTTTTCTTTTTTCTCCTATTTCTTCTTATTTGTCTTCTTTTTCTTTTAGTCTTTTCTTCTACTACTTCTTTTTTTACTTTCTTCTTCTTCTTCTTCTTCTTCTTCTACTACTACTACTACTTTCTCTTAAACTTCTCCTTTTACTTCTTTTTCCTTTACTACCTCTTTTTCAACAACTTCTACTCGTAGTTCTTTTTCTTCTTCTTTATCATCTTCTCCACCTTCTTCTTCTTCTTCTTCTTCTTATTATTATTATTATTATATTTATTTATCTTCTTCTAATTCTCTCTTCTGCTTCTTTTTCTTTTACTATTTCTTCTTCTTCCTATCCTTATTCTTCTACATCTACTTTTTCTTCTTCTTTTTTACGCCCTCTCTATCTTCTTCTTCTTCTTCTACTACTACTACTACTTATTTTTCTTTTTCTATTTCTTCTTCTTCTCATACTTCTATTTCTTCTTCTTTTTTTACTCCCTCTTCTTCTTCTTCTTCCTGTTCTTCTCTGTATTAATGTTCCTCTCAGTCATACACTCAGTTTGTTCAATTCCTTATTTTACATTTAACAAAATCAACTGAAAAAATATGTGAATAATTTTTCGTGCTTAAGTGGGAATCATACAATGAGTTGTATTTTAGAAACAAGTTTTGCGTTTATGGCGTGACCTCAACGCCGAAAGTTTAAATTAGAAGCGAATTTCTTTCACAATTGAAAAAAAAAAGAGATAGAAAATGAAAGAAAAGCTTCTTCACGCTTGTTATTTTCATATTTTTAAAACACTGAAAAATTAATTTAATCATTTTTTAAAGATGTTCATGGAAAAAAATATCAAAATATAAATATGCACAGGAAAAAGATTATTTAATTAAATCTCTTTTTTTAATTCTAAACTTGATGACTTGCTTCATTGTTTATGATCAGAGATTCTTTCTAAATGAAGGCTTTTTATAAATAATTGAAACAACTGCTTTAGTTTCCTATCTTTCAGTATACGGTTAATTCTATAGCAACTGGAGTGACAGGGTGTAATCGATTTCTTTTTTTCAGATTCGGTCAGTTGCAGTGGTGTGCAGCAATATGATTCTATTTTGTGGGCTGTATGATGAAATTTGTTTGGCCTCGAAAAAATATTGCATCATTTATGATTGCATCAGATATTTTCACGCCCAGATACTGTTATCTCGACTGTCGATTAGTTGTCCTACGAGCATTGTCTGCGATGGATGTTACTACAAGAAAGCGTACGAAAATCGTAACGCTCCACGAATACACTGGCAAGCCTTACAGAGAAATCAAGGATCATCAAAACGAAGACTCAAACTGGATCCAACAGTCCTAAAACGTTAAGAAAAATGCGGTCAAAAGAGAAAAACAACGCCAAGAGACGCTGTATATCTGATCAAAGAAAGTATAAAAGATACTAATTAGACCTTATTCGCTTTTTGCAATTAATTTGCACACGTATATATATATATATATATATATATATATATATATATATATAAACACCTGTCAATAATGAATTTTCTAACTCCGTTATTGATCAACAAATTAAAATGTATCTCAACAAACTTAACAAGAGCTCTAACAATATTGATAATATTAATAATAATAGTGTACATCAAAATGAACATAACACTATTAACTTATACTATTGCAACCAAATACATAATAATTACAAACAAGATGAAAAAACTCTAAAAAACATAATACGTAGAAATGTTAAATAATCCTACAAGCACTCAACTAAATCCTCTACAGAAAACTAATGTAGTGTATCAATTTACATGCCCATTCAGAGATTGTATCTCTGGTACTAATAATAAACCCACTACATATATTGGTTTTACTAAAACCACGCTCTCCCGTAGACTTACCTGTCAGCTTTCTGATCAGAGTACAATTAAACAACATTTCTTAGAAAAACATAGTCATGTAGGTAATATCAGACAGATTTTAGTCAACAATACAATAATCCTGACTCACACACAGTAAAAAAAAACTTCATATATTGGAGGCCATCTACATTAAATCCAGACAAACCCACACTTAATAAAATCACGTTTAAATTTGGTAAAAACATATTACATTGCCATTGAAATATATGATTCTGTTAACATTCCGGTCTCTCACCTGGTGTGATGTCAGAGAACAGCGTTACAAATTTACGAAATGCATTTGCTATTTCTGGTAACGGTTATTGTTGCTTAGCAAAGTTTTATGCCAACACAAGATAAAATCGTCGCTGATGGTGGATGTTTTTATGTTAACGTCCTTGTAACCTCTCTGAAGATGGCTCATGTGAGCCGAAAGTTTAGAACCAACTTCATAAAAAATTATCAAATTGTTGGGGAATTTTTGTCTTTATTTTCACCTGAAATTAAAGCCAAAATACGATGTTTAGAACGGCTCATGATTAAACATAATAGACATTCATTGTCTTTTATATTTAACAGTATATGTTTACAATATATATATATATATATATATATATATATATATATATATATATATCCGAGTGAATAAGGAACGAAGAAAAATTTACAACGTCCAAAACATTAATTTAAAACAGTGCTCGATATATAATATAGAGCTGTGAATATTTATTATAAATTATATTTTAGAACATGTACCGATTATTATCAACTACAAAGTGTACATTTTGTTTCATCATTGAAATGACAATGTCTCATCTGCTGGTGTGGAAAGGAATGGAAAGGCTTTTTTTTCTTATTTTTGGCGAGTTTGCCAAAAAAATTTACACTTTGTAGTGGATAATAATTTGTACATGTTCTAAATTATCATTTATAATACGTACACACACACACACACACACACACACACACACATATATATATATATATATATATATATATATATATATATATATATAAGAAATTCCCTGGCTAGTTGATAAGGTTCATTCCACGAAGGATCTTATTCTACCGGGATGAGAACTCTATGTTAGAAATTAAGAAAGTATTGTAATGAATATAAGACGAACAAATTTACAAATGCAACGGTGATATTTTATTTCGTGAATATCTGAAATATTCAAGTCATCAGACCTAACTTTTATATAAAAATTAATGGATTTAAATTATCCAAACGGAAAGAATTAGTTAGGGGAAGTGGAAGAAATAAAACTTTTTGTTGTTGAGAGAGAGAATAATATTTACAATATTAAAATTTAAACACTGATGTCTTGGTAAAAATGGTGGGTTTAGGGAAAAAAACAAACAAAAAAAACAATAAGATGAGCTTGGTTTGAAATTTTCTTTGGATTGAACATTTTCAAATACAGAACAGTAAGTTTAGGGACGGCATTTTAAATAAATAAACTGAATTATTAGATTCTATGTTAATTTTGACGGCAAAAATAATAAATTTCATCTAATCAATTAATTTTTATGTAAATCATATTAATATTAATCTTTCGATTATAGTAGTATGATATCAATGATGATGATAATAAAATTAATAATAGAGATAAGATAAATATAATGATAATAGTAATATTTTGATAATCATAATTATTATTACTATTATCATTATTACTATTATTAATAACAAAAATAATAATTCAAAAAATGACATTTAATAATAATAATAATAATTAAGATCACTGGTGCCGCCTAAGCAGGAATTTACACGAGATACTAGATTAGCAACTAGGTCCCACTCTTTTACAGTTAAACAAATAAGATGTAACCGTAAATTCTACTCCAACAGCATCTTTTCTCGCGCTTCCCGCCTGTGGAACTCCCTTCCACAAGTCTGCTTTCCCGACAGTTACAATCTCCAGGTGTTTAAATGTAGGGTCAATAGACACCTCCTATCACACTAACAACACTCTCATCTACCCAACCCTCATTCTCGGTATCCTCACCCGCCTATCACCCACCCTCTGTTATTTCCTATATTTAATCATCCTTTCTCCACTCTACGTAGCCCCCTGCACAGTAGTGGCAGTGACATGCCTTGCTCGGGGTGAAACGCTTATAAAAAAAAATAAAAAAGATTTAAAAAAGGGGTTTTAAAATTACCATGATTGAGAATGTTTAAGAAATATAACGGGGAAATACACGTGAATTTTATGAAAACATTGGAGGTTCATCTTCTTCTATGTGCTCTGTCACTTCAGGACGTAGGCGATCATGGCTTTCCACGTCTCTCTATCCCATGGTGGCTCTAAGCACGCCTTCTTCTGTTACACCATGCAACCCTCGTTCCACCACTGACATGATTAGATCCTTCAAATATGTTATCCGTTGCTTTCCCCTGTCTCTTTTTTTTTCCCTATCTGGCCTGTTAGTATCAGGTTCTCCAAGCCCACTTTCCTCGTTGCATATCCCAGAAACTTCAGCTTTTCCTGATGCTCAGTATTAATTTCATTTTCGTTTCCATCATTTTCAAAACCTCATCATTACTCACATGCCCGATCCACGATATTCGCAGCATCCTTCTGTAGAACCACATTTCAGTTGCTTTAAGATTTTCCTTCATCTTTGATGATATTGTCCAGCATTCACTTCTGTATTGAAGAACAGTACAACACCTAGCAACCAAGGGACTTAATATATATATATATTTGCATATATAACCCCTTGTATGTACACCTGCTTGCTTGGAAAACCGTAAGTATACACATGTACATACACTTATGTATACAAATTAACTCACTTAAACACACATATATATATATGTATGTATTATCAAACATGTTTGTGTGCTGAAATCCTGATTCGGCAACAGTTAATGAAAAAAAAGCGATTCTGTTCTTTCGTAGGCAAGAAATAAGAGTTGAAAAGCGATGCGTACAAGTTAAGTAAATGCAAACAACATGTGCAGTGTTGCATATGCTGTTTCCATCTGTGAAAAGTGCTATTTGTAAGTTAACGTGCAAATAAATATTTTCATGGCTTCAAACGAACGTAAGTCACTGGTGCCCCTGCAACAGGTGTTTACTCGTGCAAGCAGACTGGCAACTGGGACTCGCCCATTGACAGTTAGATCAACCAAATGCAGACGACAATTCTACTCCTTCAGCTTCTTTTCTTGCACTTCCTGCTCGTGGAAATCGCCTCCATATTCTTGCTTTCCTGATGGCTACAATTCTTGCTTTTCTGACGGCTACAACCACCAGGAATTTAAATGCAATGTCAATACTCATCTCTTAACCACTTGACTTTAGTTCTTTCAACACCCCGTATATCCTTTCCTTTCTCTCCACTTTTGCAACTGTCATCACACCGGTATTCCCATCTTTCTCTTGCTTCTTTCTAACTGGTTCCTGTTTCTCTTCACTCTCAACTTATCTATTCTTTTTGTTCTTATGTAGCCCACAATCTTTTTACTTTTATGTAGCCCCCTGCACATCAGTTGCCTTACCGCCTTCCTCAGGGTGATACGATTAAAAAAATAGTATGGAGAGTTTATTTTATCTATTTGTCTAGTGATTGAATAATGCATCTTAATCTAGTTTAAAATGTATTTATTAATTTTTCGTTTCATCCATGTTCAATATTTTGTCTTGTTTAATCTGTTCTTTTCAAAATTATTTTTTCCAATAGATTCAAGCAAAAATGGATAAAATGTCAAATTTAAAATTTGAATATTGAGTATATATATATATATATATATATATATATATATATATATATATATATATAGTTATGAATTAAATGTACATTTCGACACGGAAATTTTTATGTTTCCAGATAGATTCTCCTCATCAGGTAATGTTGCTGTTGGTTGAGCAGATGATTTACATTTAAATGACAAAAACTTTGAATTGCTGTGTATGCATGTGGGAAGATATAAAAATTTACATGTGTGCTTCTTTTGGCTAATCAGAGTGGAGATTCCTTTTGGGATTTGGCCCCAAAGAATACATACTAACCAACTTTTTCTCTTTTTTTCCCTTTATTCCTCCCTCATCCTACCCTTTTTCCTTGTTTCTTTTCCCTCCTTGACCCTAAAGATGTTAACCTGCCTTTAACCTGATCTTATCATTTTCCTTTCTTTCCCTTCAGTTTTATTACTTCTGATGTGATATTCTCATTCCGCACTAATTCTCTATTTTTTACTTACTTATCATTTTTAGTCTATTTATTTATTTGTTGTAATTTATTTTAAATGAAAGCTTTTTTTTTATAAAAGATAATTTTTTGGTCTCTCTAATTATTTGTTGTAATTTTTTTATATAAAAGGAAAGATTTCTTTCAAAAATTATTTTATGTTTCAATTTATTTTTATATAGTTTGTCAGTATATATTTTCCTTAAGCACTTGTTGGTTATATGCATGTTATTACATTCAGATTTTATCCATTTTCTAATGTGAATAATTTGCAATATCTACATATGACATTTATTTCGTTGCGTTTATTTAATAAATTTTTATTCTTAAGGAATTTAATAATAAATAGTCTTGCGTATAAACATAGTGAACATGGTTCATTTAAGGACTTACATGTTTTAGCTTTTTTTAGAACTTTTCACTTTATTGTGGGTGTCTTTTTGTTTCCTTTAGGTACCAATGATATTTCGATAGGGATGTTCTATTTCTGTTTTTGTTGTTATTAAATGAAGAGGTGTGCTGGTAAATACGCTGCTTTAGAGTGTTTTTAGTACACCCTATATACATTTTTATATTATTTGGATTTTCCTTTGAGGATATTTCGCATTGATATATTATTGATTCCGTTAAGCACATGTTTTCTAACGGACAGTCTAAGGGGGTTCTTACAATTATATTTTTTCTTGCCTAAATTGTTATTTTCTTTTATCCGGTTGTTTTTATTGATTTTGTTGAAGGTTTTTAAAATATTATTATTGTGTTTTTTAAAAATTTTTTCTAGATTGTTCATACAGCTGTAATTTAATTTAATACTGTTTTTATTAAAGATCTTAGTGGATTTTTTCTGGAAAGTGTTTCTTAATTAAAGCGAGGAATTTTTTCTCCAATTTACTGCTAGTCATCTGATTGAAAGCGGGTGTGTACCAGATGATATTCCTATTCCTATTTTTCGTTCGAGGGTTACTTTTCTCTTTTACATATTTAATATTTGGGTTTTTGTATCCACTATTTTTAATTCAGTTTTATAAAAATTGCCATGCTTATTAAATACTTCCTCATCAGCTGAATTCCTACTAATTCTGTATTCTATTGATGAGGGTATATACTTGAAGATAGCTGGAGTGTGGTTAGACTTTGGGTGGATGTATAAAGGATTGGTATTTGTTTTTTGTATGGTTGGCGTATATTTTTCTCTAGATCTGAGGTTACATCGAGGAAATCTACTATGTTTTAATTGTTACTTTTAACTTGAGATTTTTAAACTCTTTATGCATTATTTTTCTAATTCTATCTATTTTGAAATTTGTAGCATTTCTTATTATCATAAGTCCATCGTCTCTATAAAGTCCAGTGTCTTTAGTATTTACTTCCTTATAGGCCGTGATATTATATAATATTAATAATTCTACCAGATTTGAAGAGTCCGTAGAGTCCAAAGATCCCATGGTAATATCAAAATTGTCCTCTTTGGAATTAATTTTTTTCCACTGTTTTTCTTTATGAATGAACACCGCTGTTTTTGCATTCATTATTATTATTTTTTCCTACTATATATATGGGTCCTTTTTTTATTCAAGATTAGCTATTGCCGAGTTGAAAATAGAGAAAAGTGAATTCAGCAGGTATACAAAAATAGAAAGGGGCGTAAGACAAGGATGTGTTTTCTCACCGGATCTATTCAACTTATACAGTGAAACAATTCTGAGAGAAATAAAACCCTTGTCAGAATTCGTCACTGGTGGCCATGATCTCAGCAATGTAAGATACGCAGATGACACAGTACTGATAGATGAAACAGAAAAGAGAATGCAGGACCTCCTACAGAAGGTAGCAAGAGAAAGTAAGAAGAAAGGACTAAGCGTAAACTTCAAGAAAACTGAATGTATAGCCATCAGCAAAAAGAAGACGTCATAAAGCCAACGACAGGTCGAAGAAACTAAAATAAAACAAGTAAAGAAATTTAAATACCTGGGAAGCGTGTTGACAGAGGATGGAAAGTGCGATGTTGTGATCCAAAGACGCACAGGTATGGCCAAAAACGCATTTTATAAGCTAAACAGAATACTGAACGACAGGAAAATCTTACTGAAAACTGAAGAGTGCTGGATTGCTATGTGATATCTGTCCTTCTGTATGGAAGTGAATGCTGAAAGATCACATTAAGAATGAAGGAGAGGCTTGAGGCAGTATAAATGTAGTTCTACAGAAGGATGCTGAGGAAATCATGGATTGAGCACGTGACTGACAACAAGGTTTTGGAGAGAATGAAACCGAGGATAAAACTCATACTTAATATAAGGAAGAGACAGATGTGGTTTTCTGGGACATGTAATGATGAAGGAGGGCCTGGAAAATTTAATACTCACAGGATGGATAGAAAAAAAGAGACACAAGAGAAAGCAGCGCGAGACATGCTTGAGAGGCTTGAGCAAATGGAAGGCAGAGCAAGGTTCGGGAGAGATACCAAGAGGAAGAATTTTGAAAGCGACAAGAGACACAGCCAAACGGAAGTCAATGATCCCCTACTTCCTGAAGGGGCACAGCACATGAAGAAGAAGAAGAAGAAGAAGAAGAAGAAGAAGAAGAAGAAGAAGAGCTTAACAAATACTGATCAGATTAATTGTTACTAGTGAAACCCGTTGAATTTCCACGGAAGGATAATTATGATTTCCTGGGAAAATTTTACTTTGTCATACTACAAATGATAGTAACGTCTTCAAACATAAGGGTATTGGATAATAAAATAACGATAACACAGAGTGTAATTTTATTAAAATATCTATAAAAGTAATGTCCATAGAAGCTGCTTTACTGTAATCTTATATTAAATTAAGCGGCGTATGCACAGACCATAACCAACATACTGTACGCTATTTTGTGAGAGATTTTGGAATAGAAAATGTTTTTTTATTACTGAAAAATCATGGCTCCTGTGTCCATTGTAAACAGAAAAGACCAACTGAGTGATGGCCAAGGGTGTAGAGGCCAGAAATTTAGTTATTAGGTCGCGGGATACGACAACAAATCTACCTATTTTACTATATTGTACAGTACACACACATATACACACACGCAATTACTGCTACAACCGCCAGCTTAAGCTGCTACTGATACGGTAATGCTATAGGCTCTCTCGTCCTACTCTCTCACTTTTTACTACCCTTCCGTTTGGCAAAGGTGAGAGAAAGGCTGAGGAGTGTAAAATGATAGAGAGGAAGGAAAAGCTCGTGTAGAGAGTAAGTGTGTTATCTTTCTTCAGTGGCGTAACGGACAGACGGACGGACGAACTAAGTAACTAACTAACTTAGAAAGGAACAAGCAGAAATATTAGACGCACGCTCTGTAGTATCTTTTTCCTTCTCTCACTCTCTTTCTCTCTTTCTTTCGCCCCGTTCCATCCTACGTAACAGGCAGTTAACTCGGCTACAATATCTGAAAACAATAGAGTTGAATTGTATTTTGGCATTATTGTCTTCCGAAATTTTCACTCAACTTTCAGCTTATGTTCTTTGCATGGTAAGTCGGTTGGATCGTTTTTTTTTTGTTGTTTGTTACTAACTTAAGTATTTTTGCTACTTACTTTTGCGGTGTACTTGGACAAGATTGTGTAAATTATTTTGACTTTCAAGTTTCGTTTCAACTTATACTGTTAAAATTTAGTAAAAAAAAAATTATTTAATTTTTTTTTAATTAGAGTAGATAGTACCTACTATCGCCCGGTTTCACACTCCACCCACTTTTTGAGCAGGAGTAGAGGTGATCGCCTTGTTTCTTGTTTAGGAAGGGGTTCACAGTTAATCTCCTTTCTCCTTCGGTCTTGGTGTTAGTTCAGCTGGAAGCTCTTTGCAGTTATTGAATATGGTGGCAACGTCTCTTCATTCTGAGGGTACCGGGTTGATAGTTTCCTGCTTGCTGCTTCCGACTCGTAGTTAGGAGCCTGAACTCATGCGTAGCGTCTTGAGAAGCTGCTCTGATTAACAGTTGAATAATATCAGGCTTCCTGTAGTGCCATATCGCGCATAAACGGGCGTCCCTGCATGAACCTCCGGAGGACAACCCCGAGGCCACATTATGCTGCGTCAGTCTCCATTCTTCACATGCTGCAAACAGTGACCGACTGATTCTACTCTAGACCTCGCTCTCTAACTAAATCACGATGAAAACAAGCAAACAAAATAGCAAAACTAAACCAGCTAGTCACAAAACCCCCAAACGTGTCTGCGTCTCCTTCACAAACGTACGAGGTATCCGCACTAACTTTTACAGCGTAGAAGCATTCACCTGATATCTTAGCCCTAAGTGAAACTAACCTTGACCCTTTTATCCCCTCTTCTGAGTTTTACGTTCCTGGTTACTTTCTCTTTAGGAAGGACTCCAATGTTCATATGCATGGGCTTGGTGTTTATGTCATCGTACACCTCCCTCTAGCTTGAGAGACATCTCTTGAATCTCTGGTTCATACATTCATGTGCTTTGCTTCCGTCTCTCACTTCTAAGATCGGTTAATTATCTCTTCTTTCTCTATATCGACAAGGCCATTTCTTCTCATCCATCTACCCATATATTTGTGTTTGGTGAATTTAACGCCCACCACACCAAAACAGGCGCGCCTTTTCGCCTCAGCTCGTAATAAATGTAAAAAGATACTTAACAAAGCTAAGATGTTGTTTGCTGCCAGAATGAAGTAACGCATAGTATCCTGTAAGTTCGGCGCCAAAGACTACTGGTGACTGGGTATTGAGGTCTTACTCTTGTTAAGCACGCTTTTACAGAATACTGGAGTACCCTCGGACCCCGCAAATTACCGCGCTATGAGCTTTCTTCCGATCTTTGGCAAAGTGTTCGAAGCCATTATCAACGCCGAGTTCGTTCAGCATCTCACAGCCCACAGGCTCCTCTCGGACAAACTTTATGGTTTCCCCTTCACCAGGTCTACTGCTGATATGCTAACAACCATCACCGAGTATACATACCAGGCTCTTGACATGAATGGTGAAGCCCGAACCGTTGCCTTGGATATCTCTAAAACGTTCGACAGAGTCTGGTATGCGGGACTTCTACGCAAAATGCGGAGCTATGGTATAACTGGACATTTGTTTGACCTAATCCAGTCATTCCTCTCTAATCGCACATTGAAGGTGGTATTAAACGGACATGCCTCCCAGAACTACCATACGAAAAGCCTCTATCCTAGATCCTACGCTCTTTCTGATCTACATTAATGATCTCCCCGAAGCCATAAGATCCCAAGTAGGCATGTACGCCGATGACACCACAGTTTACTCTCGCCTCGATCAAAAATCTGGTGTGGGCGACAAACCGAAACTCGCTGCCGAGCATGAAAAGGACCTCCATTCCGTGGTGGACTGGGGAAAGAAATGGCTCGTAAATTTTAATGCTTCCAAAACTAAGCTGCTATCAATTAACCATCATATACAATCGCACCTACCTCCCATTAGCATGGAACAAGCTAGCCTCCCTTGGCCTCACACTCTCAGCGGTCCTCAAGTGGAATGACTATATCGAATCCATTGCTAAATCCGCTGCTATGAAAGTCGGTTCTCTGTGCAGTGCTCGGAAGTTTTTCCCGTCTGAATCTATCCTGCACATACATAAATCTACCATTCGCCCGTGTATTGAATACTGCTGCTACATCTGGTCGGGTGCCCCTGCTATTCTCCTCGAGGTTCTTGACAACGGAGAATCTGTAATGTGATCGATACCGACTTGGCAGACCGGCTGCAGTCACTCTCTCACAGGCGTGACGTGGCTTCCCTGTGCCTCTTCTATAAATACTTTCACGGCTTCTGCTCCGATGAAATGTAACCGCAATTTCTACACCAACAGATTATTTTCTCGCACTTCCCGCCAGTGGAATTCCTTTCCACATGCTTCCCCGGGAGATACAATCTCCAGGAGTTTAAATGTAAGGTCAATAGACACCTCCTAACACACTAACTTGCATTCACTCTCTCAAACACTCTTCCCATCTACCCGACCCTCATACTCGGTATCCTTACCCGTCTATCACATTCCTTCTGACATTTCCTATATCTAACCACTCTTTCTCATCACTTTCCCCTATGTAACCCCCTGCGCAATAGTGGTAGTGGAATGCATTGGGGTGAAATGATTAATAAATAAATAAAAAATAATAATGCCACCACCAATGTGCCCTATCATACCGGAAAACATTCAACCTTCGTTGAACAAATAGATAACGTTATTATCGGTTAAAATTTTTGGCAAACTAAACGTTCAAAAAAACAACGAAATGTCAAAATGACGTGTTTTACCTTAACGCCACTATTATTTTAAAAGCCTTCACTCCTCGGCAATGCTTTTTGTTTTAAAAAGTGATGATTAGAAGTGTAATAAGACCTAAACACATGATGGAAGTGAATTCATATATTGTTTTTTCTTGCAAATGTACAGCAAAAATATTAAACACCAATTACTTATTAAATTATTTATTTATGAAGTAATTTTACATTTACATCATTCTATAAATTAATAAACTTATATTAAAACAATGCAATGCAATATTTATCATTTACTAATTTATAAAGAAATAAATATGAAAACATTTTTATTCATAGATAAACATTCACTAAATTATTAAAATATATTAACCAAATATGAAAAAAATATTACTTTTTGCCATTTGATAAAGTTTGAATCAACTGGCAATAGTCGATGTTTTCAGAAACATTTCAATAAGCAATTTAATAAAAAGTGTATATTATTTTTTTGTTTTTAATTCTGAACAACGCCACAAGTTCCTTTTCATATGTTTAAGTTTTATTCAAAATTATAATCATCGCTTTTTAAAACAATAATCATAGCCGATGGAGTGAAGCTAATTAAAACAATAGCGATGAGGAAAAAGAAATGTCCTTTTGACATTCCGTATTTTTTTTTTTTTTTTTTTTGGATGAAGAATTTGTTAAATTTTCTCAAAACACTTTTTCAGGAAATCAGATTTCTCAAGTTTTCTGTTTTCGGTTTCCGCACTTAGAGATTAATTTATTTTCTGGTCAATCAGCGCCGCCATTATGACATTATTTTCTCTCTAATTAAAAATGCCACCCCATTTTGATGCTGTTGCTGTTAAATTCACCGGACAATGTCTTTTGTACACAAAACTTGTATACACACGCACGCACAATGTAGAAATTATAATTACATTGAGAAGAAAAATAATAATTCCTCATAGAATAAATCATTATTAAGCTAAAGCAGTTGGTCCAGACGTCGTCGTGATAGAGCTGCTGATAGCCTTGGAAGAATATGGCAAAGGAAAGATTACCGACATAATAAACGAAATTTATAGCAGTGGAATAATATCAGACGACCTATGCAAGTCGATATTTATAGCACTGCTGAAGAAACCAGGTGCAAACGAGTGTGAACTACACAGAACTATCAGCTTAATGAGTCACATTACAAAACTGATTGTCAGAATCCTGATGAATAGAGCGAGAAGCAGAATCAGGCCAGAGATAGGACAGGAACAGTGCGGGTTCTTCAAAGACACTGGAACAAGGAACGCCATATTTATGATTAGGATGCTCTCCGAAAGGGCAATACAAATGAAGAAAGATTTGTATCTATGTTTTATTGACTATGCGAAGTCATTCGACAAGATACGACACAAAGAATTGATGGAGATGCTCGGCAGCCTCGACATTTTTGGGAAAGACATCAGAGTAATCTACAGACAGCAAACGGCCTGAAATGCGGACAGGTAACGATTTCAGTAGATTTGTAAAGATAGAAAGATGCGTAAGATAAGGATATGGCTTTTCACTGGATCTGTTCAACTTGTACAGCGAGAATATTTTGAGGACCCTAGATGCCACGCCAGGATTTGTAATTGGAGGCCACAACTTGAACAACATAAGGTATGCAGATGATACAGTGCGGATTGCAGACACGGAAAGGAAACTACAAGACCTCCTACAGAAGGTAGCCGTGGAGAGTGACAAAAAAGGACTACAAATAAACTTTAAGAAAACTGAATGCATGGTCATCAGCAAAAGGTGCAACCCAAAATGCCAAATGCATGTGGGGGATACCAGAATAAAGCAAGTAGAAAAATTTAAATAACTAGGAAGTGTTCTAACAGGAGATGGAAAATGCGACACAGAGATCCGAAGGCGAATTGGCATGGCAAAGGACGCGTTCCAGAGGCTGAGTAAAGTTCTGACACACAGGAAAATTTCACTAGAAACAAAGAAAAGAGCGCTGGATTGCTGTGTGATGTCAGTTCTTCAATACGGCAGTGAATGCTTGACAATATTATTGAAAATGAGGACAAAACTGGAAGCAGCGGAAATGTGGTTCTACCGAAGGATGCTGCGGATATCGTGGACTAAGAATGCAAGCAACGATGATGTGTTGGAAAGAATGGCAACGAAAAGGAAATTAATACTGAGTATCAGGAAGAGACAACTGAAGTTCCTGGGACATTCAATGAGGAAGGAGAGCTTGGAGAACCTGATACTGACTGGCCAAATAGAAGGAAAGCGAGACAGAGGAAGGCAGCGGATAACATATTTACAGGGCCTGATCAGGTGGATGACGGAACGGGGGTTGCCAGGAGTAACAGGAGCAAACATACTAAGAGCCACAAGGGATAGGGAGACGTGGAGAACCATAATCGCCTATGTCCTGAAGGGACATGGCACATAGAAGAAGAAGAAGAAAAAATCCATAAATTTGAATACTATTTTGTATGGTAGTTTGGAATAAACAATTTGAAAGACGGCGCTACAGTTTGATTTTTGTCAGCTTTTTGGAGCATAAATCATGTCAGTTAATCTTCTCGTCTGCAAGAGTTACACTATCTAGTGGATTGAAATATTCGCTAAGCATATCTGGTTCCCTGGCAGTTGTAGGTTCAATCCCTGTATGTGGAAAAGAAAAGAAACAGACTAACAATACAAAAATGAAGAGCCTTAAAAAGAATCAACTAACATGAATTATCGACTGGAAGGGAAATCGGAATGAGAACAATCTTTCCTTGTGGATTAAATAAGTTGTCCGTTTCGAAAGTTAAAGAAGGATATTCACTACAACAGACACTTGAGGAAGGCAGGGAGGTTAAAAGGCTTAAACGATAAAGAACAGCGGTTCCCAAACTTTTTTCATCCATTTCCTCTTTCACCCAGTTCAACCATTCAGATTTCCCCTTTCATGTGTATGAGAGAAAGAGCAGTTAAAACACACTGATACTATTTACTAATTTGTTTTTCAAATGTACAAATATACTGATAAATTTATAGAGAGCGGTTAGTAACAACTAAGCATAGCCATAGAGAGCGGTTGGTAACAAATAAAAGGACTTTTGTTTGTTCTTCTACTTCAGAATTAAATTAGTGAGAAGGGTGATGCCGCTTCTTGTGCACCAGTGTATCAATATCAGGGTTAGTTTTGGCAATATATATATATATATATACTCAATATTCAAATTTTAAATTTAACATTTTATCCATTTTTGCTTGAATCTATTGGAAAAATAATTTTGAAAAGAAAAGATTAAACAAGACAAAAAATTGAACATGGATGAAACGAAAAATTAATAAATAAATTTTAAACTAGACTAAGATGCATTATTCAGTCACTAGACAAATAGACAAAATAAACTCTCCATACTATTTTTTTAATCGTATCACCCTGAGGAAGGCGGTAACGCCACTGATGTGCAGGGGGCTACAAAAAGTAAAAAGATTAGGGGGCTATATAAGAGTAAAAAGATTAGATAAGTTGAGAGTGAAGAGAAACAGGAACCAGTTAGAAAGAAGCAAGAGAAAGATGGGAATACCGGTGTGATGACAGTTGCAAAGGTGGAGAGAAAGGAAAGGATATACAGGGTGGTGTCGAAAGAACTAGAGTCAAGTGGTTAAGAGATGAGTATTGACATTGCATTTAAATTTCTGGAGGTTGTAGCCGTCAGGAAAGCAAGAATATGGAGGCGATTTCCACGAGCAGGAAGTGCGAGAAAAGAAGCTGAAGGAGTAGAATTGTCGTCTGCATTTGTTTGATCTAACGTATGTCACATTCCACCTCCAGCCTCTCTCTCTCTCTCTCTCTCTTTCTCTCTCTGTCTCTCTCTCTGACATGAGAAAATCCATCTGAGATGTTTTTATTTAATAGGTAATGTAATTATTTCCCCCCTGGTAGGTTCAACTTTTCACCCAGGGAAAAATTTCCCCCAGTTTGGGAATCGCTGATATAAAGCAAACAATATAAGGACATTTTTATGAATAAAAATTACAAATAGTAAGGATAATTCCTGATGTGAAAAATTTAAAGCCGTTTTAATAAATCTTAATACCTAAGATCAAAAAGCGAAGCTTTTTTTCAAAAAGGAAATTTACTGAAGAATAAGCCGTAGGAAAATAATAAGAAAATAAATTGAGAAAGGAAATATTATCAAAACAAATTGCGCTGGGGAGAAAATTAAAAAATTAAAAAAAAAATGGATGAACAAAACATAGAAACATCAGTACAAATCCATATTATCCTGAAGAAATATCTTAAATATTTGTAAACAAAACACTTAAAAAATTTCTCACTTTGTTGCATGCTCGTTTTTTTTATTTTACTGATCAGAATCATCGAATTTATATTTTCTATTGTCTCATTTAATATTTTTATTCAAATAATTGTGATAGAGCTTGTATAATCTCGTTATTTTACGTTCATCTCACCAGCGGTATTGTGCAATGCCCATACTGCAAAATATTCAAGCACATCCAAGCACACTGAAAAGTCAGTCACAGTCTATTAAAATAATTGGCATAGAATTTGTTTTATACTATGCAAATGTAATAGTTTTGATTTAAAATGTCATCGGGTGTTTTGATCTATCGAATTATTGTTCACAACAATATCAAATGAATTGACAATAGAAACGGCCATATTGAATAATATAAACATGCTGAGGTGGAAAGGAAAATCTGTGAAGAATTATTCCAAAGATTGGTTCGTTAATAAAAATGGAAATCAGCTTTGATGATAGAAATAATGTTAACAGAAAAAAACAAAAACAAAAAAAAAGAAACAAACCATAATTCTAACTGAGGCAAAATTGCATTGAGATTATTAAAAGAAATGTCTAAAGTTTGTTATAAAAATGAAATATATCTAAAACATTTCATTAACAATATATATATATATATATATATATATATATATATATATATATATATATATTTGACTGCATTGATACTCTTTCTTCATAAATAATTTTAGGAATATTTTGTAGAAATATGTATTTTCATACTTGCCAGGTCCACGGCCGACCTGCTAACAACCGTAACGGAGTACATACTACAGGCCCTTGATGAGTCTGACGAGGCTCGCGCGGTTGCTATGGACATCTCCAAGGCTTTCGACAGGGTTTGGCACTCTGGCCTCCTACGCAAACTACGGGGTTTCGGTATTTCCAGTCGCCTGCTTGACCTAATCCAATATTTTCTAAATAACCGCAAAATGAAGGTCGTTTTGAATGGGCGTGCCTCTTCATCCTACAGCACGAATGCTGGTGTCCCACAGGGCTCTATCCTGGGCCCGACGCTCTTCCTTATTTTCATCAACGACCTCCCAGATGAGATCAAGTCCCAAGTAGGCATCTACGCAGATGACACTACAATATACTCCTGCACCAGTAAGAAACCTGTTGTGGCGGACAGACATAATCTCGCTGCTGACCTCGAACGGGATCTACACTCTGTGGTGAACTGGGGCAAGAAGTGGCTTGTCAACTTCAATTCGTCTAAGACAAAGCTGTTGTCTGTCAACCATTAGAGGCAACCTCTCCTGCCTCCCATAAGCATGGACCAAGCGATTCTCTCGGCGAGCAATACACTACGCCTTCTCGGACTAACCCTGTCCTCAGACCTCAAATGGAACCACTATATTGAATCCATAGCAAAATCTACTGCTAAGAAGGTTGGGTCACTATGTCGATCCAGGATGTTTTTTCTGCCTGAATCTATCCTGCATATATACAAGTCAACCATCCGTCCGTGCATGGAGTACTGCTGCCATTTATGGTCAGGCGCCCCTGCCGTTCTCTTCAGTGTTCTTGACAGGCTCCAAAGGAGAGTCAGTAATGTGATAGGTACTGATCTGGCGGCTCGACTGCAGCCACTTCCCCACCGCCGAAATGTGGCCTCTCTTTGTCTGTTCTATAAATACTTTCATGGCTTCTGCTCCAACGAACTTAAGTCACTGGTGCCTCCTCAACAGGTGTTTACTCGTGCAACCAGACTAGCAACTGGGTCCCACCCATTCACAGTCAGGATAGCCAAATGCAGACGACAATTCTACTCCTGCAGCTTCTTCTCTCGCACTTCCCGCCGGTGGAACTCGCTCCCATATTCTTGCTTTCCTGACGGCTACAACCTCCAGAAATTTAAATGCAAAGTCAATACTCATCTACTAACCACTGGACTCTAGCTCTCTCTCCACCCCCGTATAACATTCCCTTTCTCTCCACCTATGTATCTGCCATCGCACCTGCTTTCTCAGCTTTCTATTGCTCCTTTCTAACTAGTTTGTACTCCTCACCCTTTTCTAATTAATCTTTTTACAGTTATGTAGCCCCCCGCTCATCAGTGGCATTTCCGCTTTGCTCGGGGTGAAATGATTTAAAATATATATATATATATATATATATATGCAGAGAGAGAGAGAGAGAGAGAGAGAGAGAGAGAGAGAGAGAGAGAGTAATATTTACAAGCACAAAATAGATTTGATATGTAAAATATATAAATTTTATATATATAAATCTGACCGTTAATGAGAAAAACGAAAGGAAAAAAGTAAGTATATATTCCCTAGAAACTACTGACCAAAATTTAAAGTGAATCTTTATTCAGATTAGTTAAAAGGAGCACACACACACATAAATTTTATATCTTCCCACATGCATAAATAGAAAACCATGTTTTTGTATTTAAATATAAATTATTTTCACAACCAGCAACCAAAATTGCCTGATGACGACATTCTATCTTGAAACACAGAAATTCCTGTGTCGCAATGCACATTTAATTCATAATTATATATATATATATATATATATATATATATATATATATATTGATAAAAATAAAATATGTAGAAACAAACATATTTATATGTCATGGAAATATATATGTATATAAAATACATATAAAAATAAAAACATATATTTTACAAATAAAAATGTATGTGTTTATATACATACATATCTATATCTCACTTTCTCTCTCTCTCTCTCTCTCTATATATATATATATATATATATATATATATATATTGCTACAGGCCTGTGGAAACATATATCCGAGAAAAAATCTCTATCTGTGAAGGAGATTCTATTAGAAAAAACATAATGGTAAGCACACAGCCGAGATTAGCTAAGGGAAGAATCTATTTAGATATTAACAATGAGGGTGAAAAATTCCTATTACCCTTCCTATTTACCTATTAGAAATAACTAGAGGTCATTCTTTAAATGATCATACTTGGCTCACAAGCATCAAAATCCGTCAAGTAACCAGTCTGGACCATTTGCACAAATATACATTCCTTTAAAAATACCTTGAGCAAAACCTTCTTGTGCTAATGCAATCTATTGTTTTATTTTTATGTATTTTTCTTTTATATGATTCAACTTTGGTTAAGAGATGCCGAATAAATTATTTCGCTAAATTGCCTATTTCGGCAGTGTCTGGGTGACGTAAATGGTCAGTCTGGGAACGATGTCTTTTTTTTTATCCTTCTTCTTCTTCTTCTTCTTCTTCTTCTTCTTCTTCTTCTCCCTTTTTTCTTCTCATCCTTCTATTTCTTTACCTTCTCCTCTTTCTTTTTCTCTTTCTCTTCATTCTTTTTCGCATCCACTTCGTCTTCATCTTTTTCACCCCTCCTCTTTTTCTTCTATCCTTCTTATTTTTTTCTTCTTCTCGTCCTTCTTTTTCTTTACCTTCTCCGCTTTCTTTTTCTTCTTTTTCTTTTTCTCCTCCTATTCATTCTTCTTCTCATCCACTTCGTCTTCTTTTTCACCCCTCCTCCTTTTCTTCTATTCCCCTTCTTCTTTTTTTCTTCTTCTCATCCTTCGTTTTCTTTACCTTCTCCGCTTTCTTTTTCTCCTCCTCTTCATTCTTCTCATCCACTTCGTTTACTTCTTTTTCACCCCTCCTCCTTTTCTTTTATCCCCTTCTTCTTCTTCTTCTTCTTCTTTAACTTCTTTTTTTTCCCTCTTTCTTTTTCTCCTCGTCTTCATTCTTCTCATCCCCTTCGTTTTCTTCTTTTTCACCCCTCCTCCTTTTCTTTTATCCCCTTCTTCGTCTTCTTCTTTAACTTCTCCTTTTTTTTCACTCTTTCTATTTCTCCTCGTCTTCATTCTTCTCATCCAATTCGTTTTCTTTTTTGTCATCCCTCCTCCTTTTCTTTTATCCCCTTCTTCTTCTTCTTCTTCTTCTTCTTCTTTAACTTTTCCTTTTTTCTCCCCTTTCTTTTTCTCCTCTTTCTTTTTCTCCTCGTCTTCAATACTTCTCATCCACTTCGTCTTCTTTTTGCCATCCCTCCTCCTTTTCTTCTATCTTCCTTTTTATTTTCCTTTCTCTTCTTTTTCAACTTCTTCTTCTTCTTTGCTAGTGTTACGCTGGAAAGTAAGCGACAAGTCTCCTTAATATTCTAGCACCCTCCTTAGTATTCTCGCGCTTTCAGAAATGCCATTCTGCAAATATTTCCTAGATCACTTCTTTCACCGGTGCTTCAATGAAGTATGTCACGACAGTCACCTTCACACCGGTCATCGTTTTATGAATTCAGAGCAAACATTCAAGGGTTATCTTTGAATACTGAGTAATAAGAAGTCTGTAAACATTTTTTCTAATCTTTAATCATCTCAAAGGTGACCTTTGCTCGATTAGACACGCCATTATCGCGACGGAAGGCTACACTTTTAAGAACGAACAACCTAAATTAATTTTCTTCAAATAAATGTTTCCAGACATTAACTTCTGTTTATAGATATCTGCTGAAGCCAATCAAAGAGTAACAGACCAATGTTTTATTCTCAAATATTTGGCAAAACTTACGTTAAGTGAAACGTCTTTCGGAGAGATGCATTTTCTGCGTCAGATCTATTTGCAGAATATAAGGTTTTGATATATTTCCCGACATGGATAAAAACATTTTCCTGTTACGCTTCATTTGATGTTAGGCTATCCGAAAGAAATACGTCAAAATTATCGTTCTCATTTAATATTTCTTGGAAAAGCAAATTCTTACGGCAATGTAAATTCTCTCTGTTTTAACCTCGCACACAAACGCGTTTACGCCGCCTTGTAATCCATGAATTATGTTCACAATCGAAACCTCGCACCACTATTGCTACATTTCATGAAATTAATTTTTTGACGAGATAGGTTTTTTGATCACTAGATTTTTGATCGAAGCGAGAGTAAACTGTGGTGTCGTCGGCTTACATGCTTACTTGGGATCTTATAGGGCTTCAGCTTTCTTGTTAGTTGATATATAGTCCTTTCTTTCCGTTTTCTTTATCTGCTTCCTGTTGGAGGTCTAGTAGTTTCATTCCTGTATATGCTATAACACATTTATATTGTAAACTAGCAGTATAGCCCGGCGTTGCTCGGATGTAATGAAAGCTTTAAGACTAATCCATGGTCCTGGAGCTCAGACTCTTTGGACGTTGGCACGAAAGACTAAAAAGCAATAGTTGTTTCCAGTTAAAGCGAAACCGTAGACTGAAAGTAAAATGAATGGATGTAAGTCATATTTTGATTTCCTGGTATCGATATCAACTAAGATTTTTTCGTTGTAAACTGAATTTTGAAGGCTAAATAAGTCCTCTGAGTAAATGGTATCATGGCTGAGACTAAGAACTACAATTATTAAGAGTCGGCATCCTACGGCCCGCGAGCCTAATTACCAATGACTCTATTTTTAGCATGAGAGCCGAGGCTTTCAAATTTAACAAAAGGCCTGCTGTTATCTTCCTCTGATGCACCCAACTGAATTTGAATACTATGACCGCAAAACACGATCAAAACCCGATCACCTCAATTTTTGCGTAAAATTAAAAAAAAGTAAACATAAAACAAAAACTGACCGGCGACAGACATTAGGCGGGGACACCTTCAAAGGGACAATGTTGTCTAGGTCGACTTTCTATTTCATTCTTCCAACAGCGACCCCACCATCGCTTACCCCTGCCACCTACCCTACGAAAGTTGCTTGAATATTTCAATGGGCTATGTTCTTATCTTATCATACGTAAGTGTATATGTTTGCAACTATTTGTACTCGTATGTATGTGTATATGTGTTTCGTTTTTGTTTGATGCGTGCGTCTCGTTAGTTTGTGGTACAATTTTCAATAACAGTTTCAAACCTACACGTCATAATTTCATCCATTTCACTTCGGTTGATTTTTTCACTTTGAAGTATTTTGACGTTCTTTGAGGAAAAGTAATATTTGTTAGGCGTTTTTAATTTTAGATTTTCTTTTGTTTTTCTAATTTCTCAATGTTTATTTTTATTATGGTTTGAAATATTTAGATGGACAGGGGTCTGCATATGTAACTTTTCTTAATTTTTTATTAATGGCCTCGGGGTCAAATGAGTTGCCAACCCCTGGGTTAGTTTGTTGATGATGTAAATGCCTATAATTTTTGCATATTTCTGCGCCGTTGCAATTCCCATTGTTACGTCAAAGATTTTTTATCATTTTACTCTAAGCAAATCGGTACCACCACTGATGCGCATGGGGGCTACATAAAAGAACAAAAGACAGGATAGTGAAAGAATGAACCAGTTACAGAGGGCGTCAGAGAAAAGACAAAAGAAAAATGGCAACACAGTTGTGAAGACTTTTGTGAAGACAGAGAGAAAGGAAAAGAACAAGATACACGGAATGATGTAAAAAAGACGAAGGAAGGACTAGAGTCAAGTAGATAAGAGATTTTTTTAAATGAAGAATTATTTTTATTTATTTTTAATAGTTTCACTCCAAGTAAGGCAGTACCACCACTGATGCGCAGGGGGCTACATAAGAGTAAAAGTTTAGACAGGAGGAGAGTGAAGAGAAAGACGAACCACTTACAGGGGGTGTCAGAGAAAGGGCAAGAGATGGATGGCAACGCAGGTGTGAAGACAGTTGCAAAAGTAGAGAGAAAGAAAAACATACATGGGGTGATGTAGAAAGAACTGGAGTCAAGTGGATAAGAAGTGGGTATTGATATTGCATTTAAATTCCTATAGGTTGTAGCTGTCAGGAAAGCAAGTATATGGAAGAAAGTTCCGCAGGTATGAAGTGCGAGAAAAGAAGCTGCTGGAGAAGAATTTTCGGTAGGCTAACTGTCAAAGGGTGGGACCTTGTTGCAAGTCTGTTTGCTCAAGTAAATTCTTGTGAAGCGGGTACCAGTGACCTAAATTCGTATGAGCAGAAGTTATGAAAATATTTGTAGAAGAGACAGAGAGAAGCCACATCCAGCCGCTGAGAAAGTGGCTGGAGTCGAGCTGCCAGGTCTGGATCGATGACATTACAGATTTTCCTTTGGAGCCTGTCGAGAACCCTGAGAGGAACAGCAAGGGCGCTTGACCAGATATGACAACCGTATTCTATGTACGGTCGGATGGATGAGTTTTAGTTATTGATGGCATTTTTGTTGTTGTTGGTGTTGTGTTTTTAGCCATATTTTGTTGTTATGTTATAGTGTGTACTTTCTGCAATGTTTGATTATATTCAGTTTTTTTGGGGGGGATGTTTAAATATTGTTTCGCCAAGTTTGGTGCATTATTTACTGTTTGATGGTAGATAGGTATACATCTTTTATGTCTAATTGTATGGACGAACATTTCTCTTTGTTGTTAATATTGTTGAACCAATTGATTGTTTCTTTTGTGTTCTTCCATTGCGTTATTTTTAGTTTGCGTCTGATTTTTTTGAGCGCTTTTCTTCTCGTATTTGTTTGTTTATTTTTCTGAAGAAAGTTTTGTGGAAGTAGACATACTTATGAAAAACGAAAGATATCAGATATTGAACAATCTATATTTAAATTTTCACCGACAACGAGGAAATTGGTCCGAAGTATAGAAAAAATAATCAAAAGAATCTTTTACAAAAAACTTTCGTTGCACACACACACGAACACACACACACACACACACACACACACACACACACACACACACACACACAGACACGAACACACACACACACACACACACAAACAGAGGAACGCACGCACATACATTTATTGAGAGGTATAAATATACATGTACAGGTAACAGAGAGAGAGAGTCATACAGAGAGGAAATGGAGAAAGAGTGAGAGAGAGAGAGAGAGCAAAAAAAAAAACACAAAAAGATAAAGAGAAAGAGGAATAAAATATAAAAAGAAAGTGAAATGTAGAAAGAAATATTAGCAAACAAATGCATCAAGATTAATAAATCCCTCTCTGCCTCTCCGTATATTTTGTGCAATAATAAAGATAAACTCGTTTAGGATATTGCGATTAATAGAGAAACAATCATCACTCAGTCAGTTAAGTGCCATACATGATACACGCTTAGGCGATCATGTCTCAAAAATCGACATGATCTACTGGGCAGAAGAATATACCGCAGTAGGCTGCCATTGCTTTCTGCAGTAAACTGGTTTCCGACCAAAGCTATAGAACCCGTCCTGTTATTTGACGCATAGATAGAGAGAGAAGAGAAGAGGTGTATTATATTATTAAGTAAAAATTAGTGGGGGATCAGTTTATTACTTCAAAATAATATAAAACCGATCCCCACTTTATGCCCAGCAGAAACCTTAATCATGTTTCCAACTATTATATTTAGTCAGTCAGTCAGTCAGTTAAGTGCCATACATGATACACGCTTGTGCGATCATGTTTCAAAAACGACCTGACTGACTGGGCAGAAGAATATCCCGCAGTAGGTTGCCATCACTTTCTGTAGTAGACTGCCTGCCAGCCAAGGCTATAGAACCCAATCTATTCTATTTTTTAACCAATAACTGGAGGGAAGAGACGGATTAATACCTTTCCCAAATGAATGTAAGGAATTCAACTGGAATTCGAACTCCACTGTACCACAATCCACATCCGAATCTATTATAAACGTAGAAATTATGAGTACACGTAGAGAAATACTCTTAGAGAGGGAGTATACCTGTGTGTGTTTGTATGCGTTTGCGAGAGAGAGAGAGAGAGAGAGAGAGAGAGAGAGAGAGAGAGAGAGTGAGAAAGGGAGGACGAGCGAAAGAGGGCAAGTAAAATAAAAAAAAACAGAGACGGGCGAGACAGAGAGTGAGGAAAAAAACAGAGTGCAAGAGAAAGAGCGTGACAGAGAAAGGGTAGAGAGTGAAAAAGAGAGAGTGAGAGAGAGAGCTAGAACCAGGGCAATAGATAGAGCGAGAGAGAAGCCGAGAGAGAAAGAGAGAGAAAGAGAGCGAACGAGAGGGAGAGAGGGAAGGCGAGAGAGAGAGAGAGAGAAAGAGGGTACGAGAAAGAAGGTGGGAGAGAGAGATTGACAGAGTGTACGAGAGAGAGAGAGAGAGAGAGAGAGAGAGAGAGAGCGAGTACACGCCTGAGACATGTTTTATTCTAGAATGAAACGTAAGACTGTCATCTATCTCGACCTCCATGACAAATATTAAAGAACTAATTCGATTCTTCAATGTCATCAAAATTTTCCCTATTTGGCTGATAGCCTCCAGAATATGTCACAAACCTGAAACCGAAGCTTGAACGGACAGCCGAACCCCCCCCCCCTCTTAGCTGTGTATTTCTTTTTCTAACCTTTGGCGGTTCCGTTGACATTTCCGAAAACCACAATTAGATCAGAGCATGGACTTTTCCTCCATCATCTTGTTGTCTTGGAGTCTCTTCTTATGGAAAAAAAAAAGAAAAAAAAGATGACAATGAAGAATTCTGCAGTTTTCGTTATCAATGCCCTTTTCTAGTTGTGCTTTCTGTAACCTAGGGCAAATTAATCTGATTTTATTTATTGGCTTTGCTCTCTTTTTAAAGGACTTTTTTTTACATTTGCTGCTCTATGTTATAGTGGTGAAAAATAAAGAATAAACAGTGAAGTAAGCATATAAATAGCTGAAATAAACGGATAAAAAATTTGATGGTGTGGTGGATGGCATTTTAATGGTAAACAGCGACACAAACGTAATATGGAGACCTGCAGGTAAGCACAAAAGCAGGAAAGTTCTGCTGACATACCATTCTGGGAACGGATGATTCTTTCCCATCTACAGTCGCATTTAGATTTGAATACGTTTGTTGAAATCGCTTTATATCAGCATGCCTGCTTCTCTCTCTCTCTCTCTCTCTCTCTCTCTCGTTCTCTCGGGAGCTATGTCAGTATCTACAGACATAGTTCGATGGTTGAATGGTCGTCTAAATTACGTGAAAATGATAACAATACTGACATTTCATTTTAACATATACACTACCGGCCAAAATTATTAGGCTACACAATTATTAGGCCATACATTTTTTTTTACCGATAAATGAAAGTGACACTGATATCTCATTTTAAAACATACACTACCGGCCGCAATTATTAAGCTACACCAGATATTTAAAAAATGATATATTTCATACTATTTTTAGTATTTATTGCTAAGTGGATAATTCTAAATGAAAATAGAATGGTTCTTTTGTTATTATTACTTTGGAAAATTCTACAAGGCAAACAGCGACAATTTACCCATCGCGCCCTGTAGATTGAAACTATGGATTTCATACTATTTTTAGTATTTATTGCCAAGTGGATAATTCTAAATGAAAATAGAATGGTTCTTTTGTTAATACTTCACAATGACATGTACATCAAACGAACTGTTCTGGTGTCCAGTTTGTGTACTCTCTTCCCCATGACAGTCTCTTCTTATTGGCTGGCCAAAGCAAAGGCTTCCTGGCAACCTTGTAAAATTTTGCAAAATAATAATAACAAAAGAACCATTCTATTTTCATTTAGAATTATCCACTTGGTAATAACTTCTAAAAATAATATGAAATACATATTAATTTTAAAACTGGGGTGGCCTAATAATTATGGCCGGTAGTGTATATTGAACACATTACCACTACTTTGAGCAATTACAAGCGACCTATCAAACCGACGTGCTATAAAAACATTTATTAACTCATAATTTTCAAGAACTCTTAAGGAAAATCTGGTCGATACTTATAATACTGATCTCTCATTTTAACAAATATATTTACCAAAATTACACAAAGATAACTTGAAATACTTATGAGTAAATTTATTCAGTAAAATCACAATTGACTTCAACCATGGTCACGAGACTACTTCGGAATCGCCTGCAACTCTTCTGGACGACTTCTTTGTTTAAGTTGGTTAACGCTGCCCTAATCCTTGCCTACAGTTCATCTTGGGTGTAAGAAAGAGTTTTGCTGATCTCTCGCTCAACTGCTTCCCACACACAGTTTGAGATTTAGGTGAGGGGTGACGTGCTCGTAGAAATTGTTTGACGGACATGACTGGGTTCTCCTGTTTGTGTGGCATAGTGCAAAACGCTGTTACCAAACATAGGGTCTGCTAATAGCCACCCTCTTGGTTTAGTGCTGCACTAACTTCTCAGGGCAATTGAAGTAGGCCTCCGTCTTGAGTCTGAGAACATGTCTGAAGATAAATGGGGTCATCACTTGTGATCACTCCAGTCTCCTCAGTGTATATGCCAGATTCTTTCAGGGCGTGGGTCTTGCCTCTTATTGTTGCCCTATGTAACATTTTTTAATCGAGTTCACTCCAAGGAAGGCAGTAAAGCCACTAAGACAGAAATAGTTACTGGAGGTTGAGAAGAATTATAAACAGAAGAAGTGAGAAAAAATAAAGAGTAATCAGGAGGACACTGCATTTGAATTTTTGGTCATTAATGTTGTTTGAAAAGCCTGGAGCTGGGAGTGAGTTTCACAAGCAAAAAATTCGGTAAAAAAAGAAAATGTTAGCATAGAACTTACTGTTTCATTTAATCAACTTAATTATAAATTTATGAAATTTCGACGCCGGTTAGTTAAGTGTCATACGTGATACACGTTCCTGCGATCTTGTCTTGAAAGAGACATGACTGACTGGGCAGAGGATTATCCCGCAGAAGGTTGCTATTACTTTCAGCGGTAAACTGGTTGCCAGCCAAAGCTATAGAAGGTAATCTGTCTTGTTATTTAACCCATAACTAGAGGGAAGAGACTGATTAATACCTTTCCCAGGGGTATTTGCGCCTAAGTGAATACAGTGAATTCAACTGAAATTCGAATTCGGCTCTCCGATTTCTCGTTTCGAACCGATATCTACTGCACCACAACGCACATCACAGGCCAGTACTTCGCTTAACTTACTAAAGTCTAGGTACCATAAGGAAGAGATTATTCTAATTCATTCTTTGTTTGTCATTCATTTTCGATACACCTGTTTGCTAGTATAATACTTTCATTAGCTTATCTTGTTTACTAGACTAGCAGTATAGCCCGGTGTTGCTCGGATGTAATGAAAGCTTTAAAACTAATCCATGGTCCTGGAGCTCAGACTCTTTGGATGTTGGCCCGAAAGATTAAAAAAAATAGTTGTTTCCAGTTAAAGCGAAATCATAGACTGAAAGAAAAATGAATGGATGTAAGTCAAAGACAGTGGAAATTATTTCAAGATTTTTAACCAAAAACTATCCTCCGCTCTATGTATTAAATATGGCCTTACTTTTTTTTACCACAGAAATGAACAGTTTTGCCTATTGCTCTACTTATGCAATCATAATTTACAATAGTGAAAAGGAGAAAAGAAAATTAACACTCCACAGATGTTGCTTTCATCTGATGTATAATTACTCCATTTAGTGATCTTCATAATTACCTGTAAACACTATAATTACCTGTAAACACTATAATAGGGAAAAATGTTCATAAAATTTCTTGGCAATGGTCTACACACTCATTTTCAGAATGTCACTGTAGTAGAATGTGGCTGACTGACTACCTTGGTGTGTCGTTTTTTCATTATAAAGCACTAGCAGTATAGCCCGGCATTGCTTAGGTGTAATGAAAACTTTAAAACTAATCCATGGTCCTGGAACTCAGACTCTTTGGATGTTGGCTCGAAAGACTAAAAAAACAATAGTTGTTTCCAGTTAAAGCGAAATCGTAGACTGAAAGAAAAATGAATGGATGTAAGTCAAAAACAGTGGAAATTATCGCGAGACACATTCGATAGGCTTCAGTAAATTGATGTTGGTGCGGACTTTGAGAGATTTTCCAAGAAGAAAAATATTCTGAGCAACAACAGACAGGTATAAGTAGAATTCCATGATTGTCTAAGTCCTGAAGGAACATGACGCAGGAAGCAAAAGATGAGAAATAGTACGTTTGTTTGTAACAATGCTGACCGAAAAAGATTCTGGGGTAAGCGACAGGAGCCAACTTAAACCATCCCCCAAAATATCTTCTCACCCTAAGAAAGTCATGCTGTGCATATTGTAAGACTGGAAATGAATTGTGTACTATAAATTCTGCCAAGTAACCAGTCAATTGATTCTAGAAACTACTGCTCGCAGTTGGACGAATTAAACGCTGTAATTCAAGAAAAACTCCCGGAAATGGCAAAAAGGAAAGGTGTTTTTCATCATGGTAAAACCGGATCTAACGTTTCTTTGGTGACCTAGCAAAAAAATTGTTGCAGCTTTGCTGGGATGTTTGAGTCCACCAATCATATTCACTAGACATTGCCTCTTTCGGATTTTTACTTATTTAGATCCTTGCAATATAATCTCAATGGCAGGCGTTTTAATTATTTGGAAGACATAAAATAACCACTTGCCCTCATGAAAATCGGACAATCATGCCATATTTTTATTGTTGTATATATATATATATATATACATACATATATTTTAATTCAGATACTTCAATCCAAGGGAAAAAAGCAGGAAGGTAAATTCCAAAAAACCCGATCCTAATTAATATTAAAAATTTTATTTTAATATTAAAAAATGATACAGGAAGAGAGCTCCATGTAATAAAATATTACAGAGCAAATATATATATTTTAAAAAAGGATTAATTCAAAGATGTTGAATGGCCATTTCGATATGAAGATCCCCACGGGGGACAACACATCACCTCAGCAACAGAAAAATCCTTTCAGAAACTGGAGAAAAATTAGTCTACTTTTCCTTTTTAAATAGATTGTAAAGAAATTAAAAAATAAAATAAAAATGAAAATAAAGGGAAAAAAAAAGAAAAAGAAAACGAAAAAGAAAAAGATAGAATAAAATCAAATAAATAAGAAAAGAAAAAATTGACATCGTTTGGGTTCGCAAAAAAAGGGAGAATGTAACTAAAAATTAACAGACAGCCGTGTTAAATCGACGTAAGTTTAAGCAACACGGAAAAAAGGTGGTAAGAGATATAAAAGAAGGAAGGGAGGGAAAAAGAAAGAAACTAAAGAAAAAAATTTTTTTAAATATTACAGACGCTGGACAAATTCAAAAACCTAATTTCCCCAAAACGTTGAAGTATTAGAAAAAGGCCTTTACTTAAAAAGGCATAATTATTAATAAAAGGGAATAAAAAGATAGGATTTAAAATAAAATTATTTTAAAAAAATTAGGTTATTTGAAATTAAACTAAATAAAGACAACACTAGGTAAAAAAAAAAAATTTAATTACAATTATACATACCTATAGAAGTACACACATACATACATGTATATACACACACAATTCTACGAATAAGAATACATATATACATACACATACACACCATACATTCAATTTATTTCACACTTAGGATTTTTCTGTTGCTGAGGTGATGTGTTGTCCCCCGTGGGGATCTTCATATCGAAATGGCCATTCAATATCTTTGAATTAATCCTTTTTTTAATATATATATATATATATATATATATATATATATATATATATATATATATGTGAGATTATTGCGTGTCAATCGGCAGGATTTTCGTAACAAAATATGAGTATCGATTAAAAATAATGTTCAAACAAATAATTTCAGAATGTCGGTTGTTAAACCATTTCGTTAAACTTCGGGATTTTCGGTAACATTAATAATATATATATATATATATATATATATATATATAGAGAGAGAGAGAGAGAGACAAAGGCATACAGAGAAAGAGGAGAATATGCATTTATTTATATTCCAATTTAAACAACAAATATTTTTTGTCAAAATTGAATGCAGTATCTGCTTCGTCTAAAAATCATATTATGTTTATTAAATAGAAAAGAATTTTTAAAAATGACACTAAAACAATTTAAGACTTTACAGTAATTTTTAAATTTCTAAATTGAAAGAAAATCAAAAACCGCGCTGTTCTGAGTTTTGAACTGCAATCATCACTGGAAAATGGCAACAGAAAAGACACATTCCTGAAAGATGGCATTATTTATGAGGAATAAATTGATCTTTTGCAATAATGTTAAACAAACACTCTGCTTAAAAGTAGCCCAGATATTGTTAAAATATTTTTCCCTGTCAAAATCTTACAATTCTGGTGGTACATACAATTATTAATATCGTTACGCTTTCATTTTTAGATTGTCGACGGACTTCTTAATCTACTGTCCACATCACATATTGATAAAGCGACGCAAAATGAAAAAAAATGTATATATATTAAAAGAACCATATAAAAGAATAGTTTTGACAGCGTCCTTTTCGCTTGACAAATTATGATGAAGACTCTTCGAGACCGTCATGTGTATCGATTTAAAATTAAAACTACCTGAAATTAACATAAACATAGTTGATTATGTGTGTCGGTTGGTAGGTTAGAGAAAATAATTTAATATCACGACAAAAAAAATCACCCGAATATATTTTCGAAATAAATATCTTGTGATATTAATTGACATAACCTGTCAGTTTTGGAAGAATTATTGTTCAAGTGCCTGTGTTTCATTGGACCATTTCCACATATTATTGGGACTCAGTCGCATACACATGTATATCGGGACAAATGTACGCACTTATATTTAGTTTGAAATATATTGCATTGCTTTTTTATGAAAAAATCTCTTTGTCAGATTTATAGCCGGAAACTGGAAAGACACCAACATTATACTTTTTGTCCTCGCGAAATGAATAATAATAATAATTTTTTATCAATAGTTTTATATATATATATATATATATATATATATATATATATATATATATATATATATATATAATCAGTCGCAGACAGATCTGTTTTGCTGTATCACAGCTCATCAGTACGGTTAGACTCCGATTGCTTTTAACCCAGGATTGAAATGCGACCGAATTGGCGTCAGTAGGCGATTCTACCTCTGAGCTAAAATTTAATTAATCAAAAGGTGTCAGTTATAACTCGTGCTCTAATATAAAAAAATTCAACTTACGGTTAAAAATTATTTACCTGTTTTAAGTATTATTTACCTGTTTTAAATATTATTTACCTGTTTTAAGTATTATTTACCTGTTTTAAGTATTATTTACCTGTTTTAAGTATTATGTGGTCGCACTAGATACTTTATTCAGAGAAAATAATCCTCTCCTAAATTAAATTAATAGCTATGTTTCATCCACAAAATAAAAAAAATAATATTATATTAATAAAATAAAAAAAATATCATACAATAATAAAATGTTCCTCTACCCCATAGACAGCAGTCAAATAAAAATTGCCTACACATTTAAAAAAATCTAAGGTCCCCTTATGCAATTTACCTAGAAAAATTAAAACGTGACCTGTCCAGAGCTCAGCCATCTTGACTCTCTCCTAACCCAAATGTGTATCTCTATGGTTACAAACTGCTGATGGACTAGTTTAGACACATTAAATTACAATCTTCTACAACCACCACTTACACCTCACATTCCCAAAAATAAACCGTTTCCACCATTTATTTTCAGTTCCACAAATCACCCAAATAGGAACAGGTCGGTTCCGAAACATGAAAGTTTTGTGTAGTGATACTATGCATTTATAAACCATTGTAACAAATATTACAATATAAAGCTCTATTCTGTATCGAGCACTCTTTATAAAAGTAAATGATTGAAAGTGGGTTAAAAATCTACGTGTTCTGTCACTTCCTTACAATACTATATATATATATATATATATATATATATATATATATATATATAGAGAGAGAGAGAGAGAGAGAGAGATTTGTGATAAAGATATATCTAAACTTATTTATAAATGGAACATTGTCTGTGTGTGTGTGTGTATGTGTGTGTGTCCGTTACCTATAGACTCCGAAATGGCTGAAACGATTTTCTTGAAAATTTACACAGTTGTACTATAAGGGTCTGCGAGTGTTCTTAGCTAGGTTTTGTGTCGAGGTAAACATCGAAAAATCGATAATCGAAAAAATCGGTTTATAGAAGGAGTGGTCCGATTTTAATCAAATTTGATACACCCATAAACAAAGACATAAGAAACGATATTCAGAAGTTTCAAGGTTGCAGTTCTTACAATAGTGCAGAAAATTATATATATATATAAAAGGCAAGATGTTTGCGTGTGTGTCTGTTTATGTGCCTGTATGTCTGTATTTTTTCAGCCCTTTTATTTTAGTTTTTGCTTCGGGTTTGGCTCTAAGTAGGTATAATTGTAGTTCTTAGTCTCAGCCATGATACCATTTACTCAGAGGACCTATTTAGACTTCAAAATTTAGTTTACGACGAAAAAACTTATTTGATATCGATACCAGGAAATCAAAATTTGACTTACATCCTTTCGTTTTTCTTTTTTCTTTCAGTCTACGGTTTCGCTTTAACTGGAAACTATTTTTTAACTGTTGCTTTTTAGTCTTTCGTGCCAATGTCTAAAGAGTCTGAGCTCCAGGACCATGGATTAGTTTTAAAGCTTTCATTCCACCCAAGCAACGCCGGGCTGTACTGCTAGTATATATATATATATATATATATATATATATATATATATATATATTTGTGATAAAGATATATATTTTTATATACCAAAAATAGTATTGAGAAAATTGTAAGTAAAAATGGAAAAGGTTTCTTGTGATATGTTTCATCCGTTAGGACTTCATTGAACTGGTTTTGCTGACGTTGTTATGGCTACGCCTGTGCATAAACAAGAGTGTTTTAAAAATTTTCGAGATAAATTTTTTGAAATATTTTTTAAATCTCGCCAAATTCATCTATATATATATTTTTTCTCTCCATCAAGTTATTAAATATATTTTGTCATCGCAGAAAATCTACCAGGAATTGTGAAAGTTGTAGTCAGGCCACACTAAATTCGCTTTCTGGCTCTTACAAATTTTTTTCTTCCTACCTTCTATTGATAGAAGAATTCAAGTTTGGAAATGTACACATTCACATCATGATGATGAAGGACTCGGCCGATGAGTTCGTCCGTAGGTTAGTGTTCTTGACAGGCTCCAAAGGAGAGTCTGTAATGTGATAGGTACTGATCTGGCGGCTCGACTGCAGCCACTTCCCCTCCGTCGAAATGTGGCCTCCCTTTGTCTGTTCTATAAATACTTTCATTGCTTCTACTCCAACGAACTTAAGTCACTAGTGCCTCCTCAACAGGTGTTTACTCGTGCAACCAGACTGGCAACTGGGTCCCACCCATTCACAGTCAGGTTAGCCAAATGCAGACGACAATTCTACTCCTGCAGCTTCTTCACTCGCACTTCCCGCCTGTGGAACTCGCTCCCATATTTTTGCTTTCCTGACGGCTACAACCTCCAGAAATTTAAATGCAAAATCAATATTCATCTACTAACCACTGGACGCTAGCTCTCTCTCCACCCCCGTATATCCTTCCCTTTCTCTCCACCTATGTATCTGTCATCGCACCTGCATTCTCAGCTTTCTATTGTTCCTTTCTAACTAGTTTGTACTCCTCACTCTTTTCTAATTTATCTTTTTACAGTTATGTAGCTCCCAGCTCATAAGTGGCATTTCTGCCTTGCTCGGGGTGAAATGATTAAAAAAAAAAGAAGTCAGATATCAAAATTTGGCACCAAATTGTCGGTAGTAGAAGCTACTCACTAGGCAGAATCCAGCCTGCAGAGCAAGTGATCACATAATACGTGGCGTCATAGCAGAGTGCTGGAAGTAGTAATGAATTTAGTCAGTAAACAGAGTGAAGCAGCAAACAAACAGCAAGTAACGACCAGAGAACCTAAGATCTGTTTTCACAAGGATTGAGTGGAGCCCGTGATTAGAGTTTGTTAGTTGATCTAAGAACATGACGTAATATATATGTAATGAATATGCATACACCTTTGTTCGCTCTTACAGTAATGTGATTGGCTGGTGTCATCCATAAATACAGACTAAGGCGCGGGCGCAGAGAGATCTATGTCTATAGGTCTACAACTATTCGTCTACGACTATAGGTCTATGTTGTAGAGGAATATCTTATCCTACCCCGGAATGGATATGGTCCGGTCTATAAAAGGCTGTGACTAGAGCGAACTATCAGCATACGTCACCAGACGGTAGCATACGTCACTAGACTGTAGCATACGTCACCAGACGGACGCATACGTCCTAGGCAGAGACATTTTCTACTTGATCATTTTACCTGTTACTGTTTATTGGTTGTTCTTGTATGCAAATTGGTTTATTGTACTGTTGTATAATAAATCTCTTATAATCTATCTTCAGTGTCTTTCTTGCACTATTCTTTTCCCTGATTATTCCTTCCCGGGATATATCAGTCTACGACTACTGACTACGCCTACATCTCAGCATACTGCATACGACTACGACGAGTACCGAATCGACCAGAAGCAAGCGGATGTCTAGTCACACTAATGAGCTGTGGTACAGCGAAAGAGGCTTGTATGTGGATGACTAATATATTATGCTCTTATTACGATTGAGCTCTCTGGAGAAGAAACTTTTAAAAACTGTTATCGCTTCTGCGATTTACCTGTTACTCTTCAAAAATGAATTGAGTTTTCCGGGGACTGGCGTGTGTATACACCGCGTATATATAACACGCTAAAATTTCTCCGTTCTCATTCTATGCATCTATGTCTTAGGGAGTAGAGATTCCGACTGACACCAAATCGGTCGAGTATGAAACCCGGCCAGAAGCAAGTAAATGTCGAGACACACTGATGAGCTGTGATACAGCAAAACAGGCTTGCATGTGTACGACACACACACACACACACACACACACACACACATATATATATATATATATATATAGAGAGAGAGAGAGAGAGAAAGAGAGAGAGATTAGCAGTATAGCCCAGCGTGCTGTAAAACTAATCCATGGTCCTGGAGCTCAGACTCTTTAGACATTGGCACGAAAGACTAAAAAGCAATAGTTGTTTCCAGTTAAAGCGAAACCTTAGACTAAAAGAAAAATGAATGGGTGTAGGTCAAATTTTGATTTCCTGGTATCGATATCAAATAAGTTTTTTCGTCGTAAACTGAATTTTGAATAAGTCCTCTGAGTAAATGGTATCATGGCTGAGACTAAGAACTACAATTACACCTACTTAGAGCCAAACCCGAAGCAAAACTAAAATAAAAGGGTTGAAAAAATACACAGACACACACACACACACACAAACATCTTGCCTTTTATATATATATATATATATTATCGATTTTCTGCACTATTGTAATAACTGCAACCTTGAAACTTCTGAATATCGTTTCTTATGTATTTGTCTATGAGTGTATCAAATTTGATTAAAATCGGGCCCCTCCTTCTATAACCCTATTTTTTCGATTATGGATTTTACATATTTCTCGGGGGTACCTCGACACAAAACCTAGCTAAGAACACTCGCAGACGCTTATAGTACAACTGTATAAATTTTCAAGAAAATCGGTTCAGTCGTTTCAAAGTCTATAGGTAACGGACACGCACACACACACACACACAGACACACACACACACACACATACACACCAACACAAACACAAAGTTCCATTTATAAATAAGTTTAGATTTTTATTTCTCCCCCTTACCATCTGCCATAATTCATTGTCATCTTTTACATTTTAAGTCAGATGTAAATTATTCTGTCGAATAACGAGATGTTGACTAATCAGAAAAATGCAAGTCAAACTCACATATTACATTTCAAAGACGCATCTGATCAATTGATGGCTTTTCATATGCTGTTTGTGGTCACTGGTTCGAATCCTTCCGAAGGACACATTTTCCTAACAAAATTTCTCAAAAATATTCAGGCCCGTACAGTTATAAATATAAATATAATGTTTGATTAAAAACAGAATATCTACTCAAATTAAAATAACGACTGAACTAATAAATTAAATATATCTGTTTTTAATCAATATATATATATATATATATATATATATATATATATTAGTCATCCACATACAAGCCTCTTTCGCTGTATCACAGCTCATCAGTGTGCTTAGACACATCCACTTGCTTCTGGCCTGACATAATGTTAAATTGAAAGATATATTTAAAAATTAGTGTATCTTTGTTTTCTTTTTTCTATTGAATTTTTATCGATATAATTTTACAATTATACCTACTTAGAGTCAAACCGGAAGCAAAAAACTAAAACCAAAGAGCTGAAAAAATACAGACATACAGGCAGATAAACAGACACACACTCAAACATTTTGCCTTTTATACATATATATTATCGATTTTCTGCACTATTGTAGAACTGCAATCATGAAACTTCTGAATATCGTTTCTTATGTCTTTTTCTATGAATGTCTCAAATTTGATTAAAATCGGATCACTTCTTCTATAACTTTCTTTTTTTTGATTATCGATTTTCGATATTTATCGGGAGTACCTCGACACAAATACTAACTAAGAACACTTGCAGACGCTTATAGTACAACTGTGTAAATTTCAGTCGTGTGTGTGTGCCCGTTACCTATAGACTCCGAAACGACTGAACAGAAACATACACACGCACAGACAAAGTTCCATTTATAAATAAGTTTATATATATATATATATATATATATATATATATATATATATATATCAGTCTTTTGAACAGTATTAGAGGTCTATCTCTTGTTTTCTGGTTTTTTTTTTTGTTTGCATTTCCGTTTGCTTCTATAGTCTGCTTCAGCTGTGTACTTGTAACACGTCTAAAAGTGAATTCACTGGTTATTTATTTCTTTATGTTATTTCCACCACCTGCGAAAATAGGAGTTGATGTGTTCTCAATCTTCCTCGTCTTTTGAAACATGAGTAAAGTTTTATCCCTTGTTTACTGTTTAGGATTGTGTTTTCGGTTCCTTCTAAAGGTCTACTTCAGCCCTCTACTCCTCACACTTCTCCCTTTCTCCGCTAATACGACTCCACACAGTATCGGACTAGTTTGAGTGCCTCTTGGGCCTTGTATTGGTTGAACATTAGTAAAAAATAAAATGTATGATATATGCACTATTTACTTTGACTGGTGCTCTCACTGTTATTGTCATATTCAGGACGTTTCAGCCGTTATTCTCTTCAGCCTATTTCAGGTGATATACGTTAGAAATCCCATTTCAACATATATATATATATATATATATATATATATATATATATATATATATATAATAAGTATATAATCCCTAGAAAAATTTTAAGAGATTTTACAAATGGAAAACGTTCAACTGAAAAGATTTATGAGTACGCGTTTCTCCTTTCTAGGCTTCTCCAGTTCAAATAACGAATAAAAAACTGTGCACATGTATTTGTGTGTCTGTTTAAATAATGAGTCAAAGTACCTTTTTCTAACTTGGCGTTTCTCGTGATTAAAGATGAAAGAAATTGGGTGATTTTTAAAAAAGCCATTAATATTTATTCTTTACCTTTTCTTTATCATATGTAGTTTATTTCAAACATTGTGAATATATTTTTCGTATATAACACATCACTCAATAAATCCCAGGCCTTATTGATAAAACAACAACTTTAAAACAAAATTCGATTCTATTCATCAACATAGTCTCTTTCTAGAGTGATTCACTGATTCCAATGATTCTCTAACAATTCGATGCTTTTTGTAGAACGATTTGTCAGTTTCCATTGTCACGTTTTCATTGGAGCCAAATCTCTTTTCCTGAAGCATCCTTATGCGGTCTGTAAACAGCCAGTTGTCTCTGGGGGCCAGATCTAGAGAATAGGGTGGATTGCAGTCAGGTAGAATCGCTTGGTCCATGCTTATGAGGGGCAGGAGAGGTTGCCTGTGATGGTTGACAGACAACAGCTTGGTCTTGGACAGGTGTTTACTCGTGCAACCAGAATGGCAACTGGGTCCCACCCATTCACAGCCAGGTTAGCCAAATGCAGACGACAATTCTACTCCTGCAGCTTCTCTCGCACTTCCCGCCTGTGGAACTCGCTCCCATATTCTTGCTTTCCTGGCGGCTACAACCTCCAGAAATTTAAATGCAATGTCAATACTCATCTACTAACCACTTGACTCTAACCGTTCCCCCACCCCGTATATCCTTCCCTTTCTATCCCCCCTTGCAACTGTCATCACACCTGCATTTTCATCTTTCTATTGCTTCTTTCTAATTGGTCTTCTCCCTCCTCTAATTAATTTTCTTTCAGTTATGTATCCCCCCCCCCACATCAGCGGGCATTTACGCCTTGCCCGGGGTGAAATGATTAAAAAAAAAAATAAAAAAAAATAAATAAATAAAAAAAACTATAACTATATCATAACTATATTAATCAAAATTAATTGTACAAAACCGGATGTGCGCTGTGGTGTAATGGATATCGACTCCGAACGGGAAATCGGGGGTGCTGATTTCGAATTACAGTTGAATTCCTTGCATTCATTTACACACAAATACCTTTGGAAAAGGTATTAATCCGCCTCTTCTCTCCAATTATGGGTTAAATATTAGGACAGATTGTGTTCTATAGTCTTGGCAGAAAGCAATGGCAACCTACAGCAGATAATCTTCTGCCCAGTCAGTCATGTCTCGAAAGAGACATGATCGACCAAAGCGTGTATCACATATGTTACTTAACTGACTGAAGAGGGACTAGAACATTTGAAACTCACAGAAAAAGACCGAGGAAATCAGCGAATAAGAAATCTAACAATTTAATGTAAACTTTTGGCAGAAAAGGAATTAGGAGATGTAGTAAAAGGATGTGCGTTGTGGTGCAGTTGATATCGGCTTGAAACGAGAAATAGGGGAGATGAGTTCGAATTCTGGTTGAATTTCTTGCATTCACTTACGCGTAAATAGCCTTGGGAAATGTATTAATCTGTCTCTTCCCTCCAGTTATGGGTTAAATAACAGGACAGATTGGGTTATATAGCCTTGTTCGGTAACCAGTCTACCGCAGAAAGCAATGACAATCTCCTGCGGGATAATCATCTGCCAAGTCAGTCATGTCTCGAAAGAGACATGATCGCCCAAGCGTCTATCTTAACTGAGTGAGGAAAGGACAAACTTTAGTAAAAGCTAAAGAGGACAATAAATAGTCGAATGACATGGACGCTGATGTTCTGAAAACAGACTGTTCATAGAAGATATATTGGAAGCTGTCAGACATGGGGCCATCTTATCTTTTAGTTAACAAATGTCAATCATTATGTCATCCTTCAAATTTGAGAAGTGAAATGAGTAAATGAGAAAAAAAAAATTAATCTGCTATAACGAAAACCGGAAAATATAAGACTTCCAAAAATATTAGAAAAATTCTATTACATTTTTTGTATAATTTTAGCGATGGCAATACAGGAAACGCTTGTTTTAATTAGAAAAAAAGATTTAAAAAAATGAAGTGGAAAAATCAAATAATTAGAATTACACTTACATTCTTGCGGATATAATTCCTGGCATCATCATTGACGTTCTTAAATTCAATTTGGTTAAGCAAGTTCTAAATTGTCTCAAAAATGGCAAAGGGGAAAACATGGCGGTTTGAACAAATAAATGCGATGATAACAGTAATTAATGAAGCTGAACCGACGTTCATATTAAACTGAAATAATTTCTTAATCATTATTCGAATGAGGAGCAGACAAATTTGAACACACATATATGACCACTTACAGAGTCAAATGTATGAACGAGAAGGGAAGGAGCGAATTGATTATGCTGAATTAAGATAGTCATATAATTTTTTTTATGTATAACGCGGATGGTATCTATCTATCTATCTATCTATCTATCTATCTATCTATCTATCTATCTATGTCACTTCACATCTATCTATCTATCTATCTATCTATCTATCTATCTATCTATCTATCTATCTACGTCACTTCACATCTATCTATCTATCTCAGTTTGATTTCTTTCTTTCTTGTGGTGCAGTGGATATCGGCTTGGAACGAGAAATCGGGGAGCCGAGTTCGAATTCCAGTTGAATTCATTGCATTCACTTACGCGCAAATCCCCTTGGGAAAGGTATTAATCCGTCTATTCCTTCCAGTTATGGGTTAAATAACAGGACAGATTGGGTTCTATAGCCTTGGCTGGCAACCAGTCTACTGCAGAGAGCAATGGCAACCTACTGCGGGATAATCTTCTTTCCAGTCAGTCATGTCTCTTTCGAGACATGATCGTGTATTACGTATGGCACTTAACTGACTGACTGATCTATCTATCTATCTATCTATCTATCTATCTATCTATCTATCTATCTATCTAACTATCTCAGTCTGTTTATTATCTATCTATCTATCTATCTATCTATCTATCTAGCATTTTCAGTTTCTATATCCAACTTTTCATCTGTTATATTCATACCGACGTATCTGAGCGTGTTCATATATCTACTTATGTCTACTTCATCCCGGAAAATATATTCTGAAGACATGTTAGACTGTCAAAAATGCCTTTCGAATGTTAAACTGTAAACTTTCTTTAGAAATAAAGAAAAGTTCTGATGTTCTATATAATATATTTTTCTTTGTAGGTTTATTTTCTCATGTCTTAATATGTTGCGAATTTCTGGAAGGCATTATTTGTCTATTCCATTAGGCCTCCAGATATTGGTCTGTGTTACACATTCCGGTATCTGTCTCTACACTATCCAGATAGTTCAATTTCGTTACTTTCTTGATTTTGACATCTTTAGTTTGTAGTTCACACATTAGGAGTATTGCAAAAGAGCATCGTGTTCATTTTGGAAACGTGTAAATATTTATTTAACAAAGCACCGTTGAATCGTTGATAGTAGCAAAAGTACCAAAATGTCGGCCTAATTTTAAGATTTTATCTTTACGCATAGACGTCTTCGTACTTGCGTGTGTCTGTGAGTATGAACGAGAGCTAATTATCGAAAAGACAGATAGAAAGAACGGATTTTTTCGTGATAGTGGTTCAAGATTTTTTTTCAAGACATTTTTGTATCAGGATGGAACAATATTGATCAGAAAAGTTCAATGTATAATGTTACATTGACACGATTATTATTCAGAACACAATTATATACATAATCAATGAAGGAGATTATGTCTAAATATAAATAGCTACTGTTTATTTTGTCTATATACGGACTATTGTTCTAGAATTTGCTGTTATTATTTCAAGGTTTCGACCGCTATGCCCTACAGACTTCTTCAGGTGTTTGTCAATACAAGCGATATTCAGTAGACTTCGAACTGAGCCTCTTATTTAATCTACGGTGTATATTATTTTTGTTTTGCGGCTCCGGTTTTTGCAGCACTCAAATCAGTTGGTATACACCATCCGCAGTATGTCTCGAATATGTACAGTCTGTTGTCGATGGAATCAATGTAGGCAAAATCAGGAGAACCGAGTTCGAATTTCAGTTAAATTCGCTGCATTCGCTTACGCGCAAATACCCTTAGGAATGCTTTTAATCTATCTTTTCTCCCTCCGGTTATTGGTTAAATAACAGGACAGATTGGGTTCTCTAGCTTTGGATGGCAACCAGTCTAACGCGGGAAAACCTACTGCGGGAAAATCTTCTGCACATTTCGAGAAATGATCGCTCAAAAGTGTATCACGTATGTCACTTAATTGACTGACCTTCGAAAGAATGATTGGCTCGATAGACCGCGGCGGACTTCACGAGAAGCGAGGAACTAGTACAGCGATGTAGCGTTCGCTCATTGCGCACTTTGCAGCGAGGGTTCAAAGTGATGTAGCTCGGCGACGGTGGTGAATTTGGCGAAATAGTAATGATTAAAGAAAGAACTCGGTTCGAAATTCCCGACGAAGGCTGAAGTTCGCATTTGAATAATGGCAATAATAAATCCTCATCTAATATTTTCAGACGGAAATTACTGTGAATAATTCACTTTCAAATTTAGTCTACTGACTTATTGATGAGCCATTTATGTACCTATCATAATCTCACCCTATTACACCCAAGGGTGTGTAAGGCAGTAACTTTTGTTACTTTGTTTCCCTAACAAACTGTTTTTTATGGGATATGGTTGTTAGCCCTTCGCCCAACCCCAACCCCCAAACCTGGAGGATTGGTGGACCATTCTTGGTTCCTTACATTTACAGCAACTGGTATTCCCTAATGGTCACCCATCTAAGTACTGAACAGGCTCGATGTTGCTTAACTTCAATGATCGAACGAGAACCGGTGTATTCAGCACGATATAGCCGTAGACATTATGTACCTATATATACTAACAATCAGTCAGTTAAGTGCCATACGTGATACACGCTTGGGCGATCATGTCTCGAAAGAGACATGACTGACTGGGCAGAAGATTATCCCGCAGTAGGTTGCCATTGCTTTCTGCGGTAGACTGGTTGCTGACCAAGGTTATAGAACACAATCTGTCCTGTTATTTAACCCATAACTGGAAGGAATAGACGGATTAATACCTTTCCTAAGGGTATTTGCGAGTAAGTGAATGCAATGAATTCGGTTGGAATTTGAACTCGGCCCCCCGATTTCTCGTTTCGAGCCGATATCCAATGCACAACAACGCACATCCATACTAAAAATACTAAGTGTATTAATGCATTTAGTATAAAATTGGAGGAATATGTGACAAAGATTATGTTCCACTGAGATTCGATAAGTGTGATAAGATAATCCTGTATGGGAAAATCAGCCTTCGCGTGAGTGTTTTATTATTCCATCTCGGACACTAATGTTTGATACCAATCGTAAAGGTACAAGACTTTTCAAATAAGAATCCGGCCTTTTTAATGATATTCCATCGTATCTCATACATCACAGGCATTTTGAAGGATACACTTGACTATGGTTCGTTTATCCGACTGAAATTCTAAAATTATTATTGTGCATTATTTATCCTTCTCGAGACAGGAGGGTACAAGACTAACAACAAAGACATTGCGTATAAATCTTTCTTAAGGCTTATTCTTCTTTTTGTATCTTCATTTTGAGTTAAGCCTTTTAATATCCGGCATAGCTGAATATCAACCGGAAGTACTAGTCATATCATGTACGATATTGGTTGAGGTATGGATATTAGAAAGCGAGAGGAAAGTATCTTTATACAAGCTTTGGCTTGTAGATGTCGAATAGATAAATGATTTAGTACTCCGTAAATTAGAGGCCATCTTGAATAGGCAAAAATAATTTACAGGGCTTTGATTTGATCTATATCAGTGTGCAACAGCCTCTCTCTCTCTCTCTCTCTCTCTCTCACTCTCTATCTATCTCAGTTTGTTTATATCTATCTATCTATCTATCTATCTATCTATCTATGTTAGTTCATTATCTATCTATCTATCTATCTATCTTTGTTATTTCATTATCTATCTATCTATCTATCTATCTATCTATCTAAGGTTTATATATATATATATATATATATATATATATATATACATATAAGGTTTAGAATATTAGGTCAAATCATGCGTCATACGTCATGGTTTCTATTAAAAGTGTAAAAGTAAAGTATATATAAAGTTAATGTTGAAGGATGAACATTTTTCTCCGTTTGAAAGGCCAATACGCACAGGTACAAAAGACTGGAGTGGACCAGTCAAATCGTGACCGGAAAGTTTTATTTCATATTTAGCCTCTTTCTTCCTTTCTTTCTTTCTTTCTTTCTTTCTTTCTTTCTTTCTTTTCATCTTTCGTCGAGAATAAATAATATTCGAAAAAAAAAAAAACCTAAATAAAGAAAAAAGAAACTCCTAGAAAAAAAACTTTTTATTTTGATTAATATGTATTTGCATTAATCGTTCGATCTTCCACGGTAAATTTGCGTTTGTTTCTTAAAGTATTTCAAACTTATTGAAAGACTAGCGGTATAGCCCGGCGTTGCACGGGTGTAATGAAAGCTTTAAAACTGATCCATGGTCCTGGAGCTCAGACTCTTTCGACGTTGGCACGAAAGACTAAAAAGCAATAGTTGTTTCCAGTTAAAGCGAAACCGTAGACTGAAAGAAAAATGAATGGATGTAGGTCAAATTTTGATTTCCTGGTATCGATATCAAATAAGTTTTTTCGTCGTAAAATGAATTTTGAAGGTTAAATAAGTCCTCTGAGTAAATGGTATCATGGCTGAGACTAAGAACTACAATTATACCTAATTAGAGCTAAACCGGAAGCAAAAACTAAAATAAAAGTGCTGAAAAAAATACAGACATACAGGTAGATAACCAGACACACACACAAACATCTTGCCTTTTGTATATATATATATATATATATATTATCGATTTTCTGCACTATTGTAAAAACTGCAACCTTGAAACTTCTGAATATCGTTTATTATGTCTTTGTGGGATTAAGAATTTTTGAATTTAAGGATATAAAAAGGGGGAATGCAGATAGATACCTATGTCTCATATTATAAGACACACACCTCCCCAGTACCTGAGTCAAGAGTTTAAAAGTTAAAATTTAGCCATGTCAGAGGGACTGAAGTGATAAGGGAACGAAAGGAAAAAAAAAGAAGAAAAGGGTGGCTGACTGGGAAGTAAGTTAAGAAAAAAAAATATTTTCCCATAGAAACAAAAGAAAACTGTTACCATCAGTGTCGAAAAAACATTGAAAAATTTACTAAAGAGATTTTAGTTTAAACAAATAATGACTGGGACAAATTTTATAGAAAAAATTTGGACATACAAATTTAAATATAAATCTCAAATTTTAAATTTTAAATTAAAAATATTAACTTCAATGTTAGATCTCAAAAGAATTCCTTTTTTCCTTTCGTTTTCCCTACCACTTTTATCCCTCTGAAATGGCAAAACTTTAACTTTTAAAGTCTTGAGTCATGTATGGGGAAGGGGTATGTCTTCTAATATGGATTTAAATATCGGATTTTTTGTTTTAATTTTTATAATTGGCTTTGTAAATAGAATATATTTTCATCGTGGCCTCTACCTAGATCAATTTTAATATTAATGAAATTAATAACAATCAGGATCAGGTTTTTTGGGTTTACCTATCTGAACATTCTTTGGGATTTAATATATATATATATATATATATATATATATATATATATATATATATAATTCCAAGTGAAGAGGACTCAAGTTTTTTTTTTATTTTGTGTACTCTGGCATTTATTTTATTATAAACAGTGCTCAATATGATGAGTATTATAGAGCTTAATATAATATAATTATATAGTTATGTATCAATAACTATATATATATATATATATATATATATATATATATATATATATATATGCAAATAGAAATGCCATTCACTGGAATAAAAAAAGGTGTTTTGTGTGTTAAAGTCCTGCTTGAACAAAGTCAGACAAGAGAGTTCAGCGTGCATTTGAAAGAGAATTCACTGAAAAGGTACCAATTAAAATGCAGATTTAGATACGTTACAAAAAGTACAAAAATAAAGCTGTCTGTGCAAAGCAAAAGGATTTAGACGACAACATGGCAGTGAATGTTGGACATTATCTTGGAAGATGAGGGAGAAACTTGAAGCAGCTGAAATGTGGTTCTACAGAAGGATGCTGCAGATATCATGGATCGAGCATGATGAGGTTTTGGAAAGGATGGGGACGAAAAGGAGGAAAGCAGCGGAAAACATATTTGAAGGACCTGATCAGGTGGTTGACGGAACGAGGGTTGCATGGTGCAACAGAAGAAAGAGTTCTAAGAGCCACCAGGGACAGGGAGATGTGGAAAGCCATGATCGCCTACGTCCTAAAAGGACAAGGAAGAATAGAACAAGAAGTCTTGGAAGATTAAACTTGGGAAATTGTAAATGAAATCCGCATACTTTTAAATTTCCCATTCAGATTTTGGTGAATAAAATTTATTTTACTAAAAAATAAACTTATTTAGATTCATTTGCTTAGACTATATACTTAAAGATATGCAAAAAGCAATATGATGACCTCAGTTTCAAGAAGGACTTGTACCTATGTTTTATTGATTATGCGAAGGCATTCGACAAAATACGACACAAAGAATTGATGGAGATGCTCTGATGTCTTTTTGGGAAAGACATCAGTGTAATCAAGAACTCTACTGGCAGCAAACTGCCTGCATGCGGACAGGGATCGATTTCAGCAGATTTACAAGGATAAAAATAGGCGTAAGACAAGTACGTGTCTTTTTACCGGATCTGTTCATCTTGTACAGCGAGAATATTTTGAGGACCCTAGATGCTACGCCAGGATTTGTTATTGGAGGCCACAACTGGAACGACATAAGGTATGCAGATGATACAGTGCTGATTGCAGACACAGAAAGTAAACTACAAGACCTCCTATAGACGGTAGCTGTGGAGAGTGACATAAAAAACTACAAATAAACTGTAAGAAAACTAAATTCGAACCCGCAACCCCTATCAACATAGAGGAAGCCACTAATTTCGAAATTCGAATCCTGCCGAATGACGCATATTTTCGTACAAAAATTTATCCTAAATAATCAGGCTGATAGAAATAAATATATATACTGTTTGATTATAAAACAGAATATCTACTTAAATACGAGTCTTGATTAAAAATAATGTTCAAACAAATTATTTCAATATGTTGGTTGTTAAAACCATTTCGTTAATCTTCGAGATTTTCCGTAGCTATCTATCTATCTATCTATCTATCTATCTATGAAACATATAGTTTTGACATATGATCTTTTTTAGGATAAAAGTGTTGAATATCAGATGAAGCATATGTAAAGATAAAAGTGAACACAAGGGACAACAACAAATGGAGACAGTTTCAATCTGTTTTATACTGGAACATAATTTTCAAGCCAAGAAAATTGCATTCAAGAATGAAACAGACTGTCACTATTTGTAGTTGACGCATATATATATGTAGGGTGATTAAGAAAAATTAATATAATTTTGTAATCTAATACATTGACCAATTCTTGTTCAAATGGTCTTAAATTGATAATCCTGGTAGGCAGTGAATTTCATAGTCTAGTTTGTGATCGTTAATAGTAACAGCTGTGGTGTGTCTAAATTTTAAAATTTCTATATAATCCTAACAGAAAAAATATTTCACTGACTGATGAAGTACTAACTGGTAGTACCGAAACACAGTAGCTCTTGTGTTGCAGTAAACATTATATATATACACTACCGGCCATAATTATTAGGCCACCCCATTTTTTTTTAAAGAAATGATGTACTTCATACTATTTTAGTCTTTATTGCCAAATGAAAATAGAACGGTACATTTGATATTATTACTTTGCAAAATTTTACAAGGCAAGTAAGCAAAGATGAACTCGTCCCAATCACCATAAATTTTCTTCATTCTTTCATTGATGAAGTTGCAACATAGGTAATTAATAAATATTTATAAATTCATTTGATGCACATGTTATTGTGCAATATTAAGAAAAGAACCATTCTATTTTTATTTACAGTTATTCACTTGACAATAAATACTAAAAAATAGTATATAATAAATCATTTTCTTAAAACACTTGGGTGACGTAATAATTATGTCCGATAGTGTATATATATTAAGAAAAACTGATATAATTTTGTAATCTAAAACGTTGATTAGTTCACGTTCAAATGATCTTAGATTTTAAGGAAAAAGCTTCAGTAAACAGGGTCGTCATAGTTGTCTCATTCAAACTGGACGTCAAACTGAAGCCTTCTCATGCCTCACTGAGCCAGTCAATGATAGTTTGCAGGTGCACCTTGTAGTGCATAGTACAAGTGTAGAATTCCTGCAACATAAGCACGCACTTGTATAGTTGTGAGTCCTGTATCTCATCTGCATATTAAGAGCGGAGAATGGCTTTAGCCTGAATCACCTGGATAGCTTAATGGACACAATCTGCAGGGACATAATAACACACACCTCAGACCTTCAAAGAACACTTTCTCTCTCCCGTGATAGCGACGTCTGCGGGAGTTGAATCCTGTCCGGCGGATAGGCAACTTACGAATTTTGAAGGATATACAATATACAAGACATTTAAACAAAAGAGAAACACACCGCTTTAAGGACGTTTGTAAACAAGATGTCATATCGAGTAATATCAATCCTGCCGCCTGATTAAAAAAAAAACACACTGCTTGAGACCGCCTTCAATGGCATCTGCCAAACCGCAGTGTGCTATTGACATACCTTTGTTCATGATGAAGAGCTCAAAAGACCAAGGATAGATTAAAAACTGCCATAGAATTATCATTAATATAGGCAAGTACATCTTTGACAATAGAATGTACAAATTCCTGATGAACAATATCTAATGCATTTCACTCTTTTGTTTATATATATATATATATATATATATATATATATATATATATATACTGTACTGTGCAAATGTATTAGGACAAGAACTATTTTACCTTTTTTGAGGCATCAAAATAAAGTTTAAAATCACCTCTGTTCTAACACTTTTGCACACTAAAGGTAGTGTGAAAAAGTATTAGAACAGGGATGATTTTCCTAAAAAACTCACTGAAGTGAAAACAGGGTGAAAAGTTAAAAAAAAAACTGCTAATAAATATTAATTATTTAAAACTAGGTGTAAAAGAAATGTATTAAAAAAATTAATATATTTAATTTTTCCTAGTTTCTATTAAACAAGTTATTTTAAAACTACTTTATTGGATATCTATAAGATATTTTGTATAAAAAATTGATAAATCTAATGTCACTTCGCAAGACACATTTTGGGAACAAATACAAGCTGCTTGGCAGGAGATACCATTAGATACACTCAAGAATCTTGTGATGTCAATGCCTGACAGAATGAAGGCTGTGAACAAAGCAAAAGGCAATTATACTAAATACTAAATTTATTTTGTAACAATTATTTTTCTTGTTATAGCATTTGTTGAGTAAATCAAATAAAATTACTTTAATTAAATTGTTTATTTTCTGCCAATATGCCCCATAAAAGATAAAATAGTTCTTATCCTAATACTTTTGCACAGTACTGTATATATTTATATTCTATTTCTAAATGAGTTATTACCCAACCTAGGTTTCTATCATGAGTGATGTCTTCAGGCGGTTTGCAATAACTTATTAAAAAACAACGGTAAACGGTAAAATCTGTTATTGCAAAACGCCTGAACACACCAATCAGGATAGAAACCTAGGTCGCGTAATAACTCTTTTACAAATGGAAATTATTCACAAGTTCTACAATATAATTGTATCGAACATAATTTAATACAAATGTGCACTGGTCTAATCTTATTATGACCAGAAACTAAGTAATTAAACAATATATATATATATATATATATATATATATATATATATATATATATATATATATATTAGTTACCTCCACTCATTTTTCTATACCTAAATTTAAATTTAAATTTTAAAAATAAGTAAGTTATCTTCAAGCTTTAAAATTAGCTTTAACTGAAAGGTATCAGAAAGGTATTAAATTTAGTCATTTTAGTAAGCAAAATACCCTGGTGTATTTTAAACCGAAACTATATTGATCGGAATTAAAAAATTTCTGAACTTAACAAAAATGTTTTTCAAATGTTCAATTTTACACTATTTTTCATCGGTTGTAAACAGAAGCCAATATTCGTTTTTAAAACATCTTACAAAAATAAAATACATCTCGCTGACAGATTATTTTCTTCAAATTACCGAATTTAAACTTATTTTAAGTTGAATTGAAACAAGAATTACTTGCTTACTGCTTGAAAAAGTTTAAAAAACATTTCTCAATTACGGTAGCTTTGTTATCACAGCAGTCAACACCTTATCAGCACCTTAGCAGCAGCCGACAACTGATGATTTACAGTATCCGGACAAAATTATGGAAGACGAATTTGGTATCAATCTTATTCATACAATTCGTTTTTTTTTAATTCTTAACTATGTTAAAATTAAAAGTTTAACACACTTTTAAGCAATTATCTAATAGTTGATGGAATTTTAGTTAGTTTAGCTTTGTAGGCTTACATTTGAAGATGTTTTATGAAAAATACAAAAATTACAATTAAATAACAGAATGAAAATAACAGCAGAGTTAACGCAATACTTTATGAAATGTTATGGCATTTATTAATTTTTATTTTTAATATCTCTTTTTCATATTTTAAATACCTCCACAAATTGTAAATTTCACAATTGTTTTTTTTTTTAACGAAATTAGAAAATTAGGAATTAAAATGTAAAATTTGCTTTAAATGTTTAAGGAATGACTTGCAAAACAGGCTGTTGAATTTTATAAACATCTTGAAGAGACTTGAATCAAAATCAAAGTGCGGTTTCTGTCATTTTCCAAGTAAGGGGAATAATCCAAAACAATTGTTAACTTCTAAAATAAATACAACCCCTATAGAAACTTGTTATGTCCCCTATGGAACATTGTACTTAACTGAACATATTTATTTACACAAAAAAAAAAAAAAATTAAAATTGTTTTACAAATATAAGGGGTGAAAATTTTTTATTATTTTTTATTTTTTGATAGGCAATATAATCATCAATTTTAAACTAGAAAAAACTTTATGAATTATTATAATAATAATAAAAAAACAATTATTTTAACATTTTATTACTAATCGAAAAAAAAATTTTCTTCAGACTATACTATCCTAAATTAATATTATATATTCCACCAATCAAATACTTATCAAATTAAATTATAGAGTTTTATTGAATTTTTTAATTTACTCTTTGGAACAGAGTTTAGAATAGTGCCGAATAATTTTAAATAAAAAAATAGATGGTTTATATTCCTCGATGAGTTATGTATTTAACTAAGGAAAACATAATTTGCAGAAATTAAAATGTATTAAAATTTTATGAATTTACGTGGAGGGTATGAAACAGAGTTGTTTTTTTAATTCTTTCTTTTTTTTCAATATTTAAAAAAAAGTAATTTAAAAAATAATGTCATTCATTTTTGAATGAGTACTGAAAGTAACATTAAAATCAATTATTTGATTTTTGCGAGAATTTCCAAATTAACGTGTGCGAATATTAGGACAAATTAATGTGTTTGTAACCGAAAAAGTGAGTTAATTTGTCCTAATACTTTTGCACACTACCGGTTGTGTGCAAAAGTGTTAGGACAGGAGTGATTTTAAACTGTATTTTGATGCCTCATAAAAAATAAAATAGATCTTGCCCTAATATTTTTGCACAGTACTATATATATATATATATATATATATATATATATATATAATTAGTCGGTAGTCCTTCAGCTCATTTGAGAAGAGTTCTCAGTTTTTTCTTGAAAATAGTCAGCGTTGTTGCATTCAAAACATTACTAGGCAAGGATTTCCCATTGTTTGTCAGCGTCGGGGCGCGAAGGAGATGAATCTTGCAACTGTTTTTAATGGCTGGCTCACCAGCTTGTGCAAGGAAACCCGCAACTTCCTTTTTGAGAAGGTGAATAAATTGATCTCCTCCATTTTTATAATGGAAAAAATCAATTTGTTCACCTACAATCTCCAAGAATTTAAATGTAAAGTCAATAGTCATCTTCTATCTCACTAACCTGCATCCTCTCTCTCATGCTCCCTTCTCCGTTCCACTCCACTCTAATCAGTATTCTCATCCTTCTCTTACCCACTTTCTGACACCCACTATAACCTGCCACTCTTTCTCATAACTTTCCTCTTATGTAACCCCCGGCAAAACAGTGGCAGTAAAATGCCTTGCTTGGGGCGATATGATTATTATTGCTCGGTATTGTTCATACCACACACAGGTCGGTAAATTGGTTTCTTGACTGAAATGATCGTAGCTTGATTTCGCCTGTAACTACACCCTTGTGAAAATTTAATTGAAAGACCCGTTTCTTTTCTTTCAACATACGGACGTTTGAAACCCACGGGAGTGTCAATGTGCAGTCGATTTCTTTTTTTCTTTTTTTCCTCGGATTAGGTCATTTGCTGTGGTTTGCAGTTATGTGAATCTATTTTCGGAGTGTATGATGAAATTTGTTTGGCCATGAAAATCTTTTATCATAACTGAATAAATCAAGCCCAGACCCTATTTCTCCAGAGTCGATTAATTGTCATACGACCATTGTCTGCGATGGAAGTTACTCCAAGGAAGCGTATGAAAATTAGAACGTTGCACGAACACACTGGCAAGCCATACAGTGATATCGCAGATAAAATATTGGTGTCAGCCTTTTCACATTTCAGGCGTGTCATCGAGGCGAAGAAACAAACTGGATCTATCAATCCAAAACATGCCGTCAGTAGAGAAAAATAACGCCAAGTGACAACGTATACGTGACCAGAGAAAATGTGAAAGATCCTAAGAAGACATTATTCATTTTGCTTTAATTAATTTTCACAAAGGTGTAGGATGGTGCAACTGTTCTGTAATGATAAGTTGATATGATTTTGTAGTTTGGTCTCCAGATAAAATAAATTAATAATGATGACTGAAATTAAAATTCTTTACTAAATAAAAACAATAGAATATTCTACAATTCATTCATTCATTCATTCATTCATTATTCACTCGTTCATTTTGACATTATTTTAAAATATTACCGTCAGATTTTAACTGCAACAGCTAACTATTACAAACTTTTAATTTAAACATTTAAAGAAGAGATATAAATTGTTTATAAAAAAATTCCTCGAAATATTCCGGATCAGAAGGTATATAATTTCATGGGTCTAAATACTTGAAGTTGGGACGTTAAGCCGAACACGCATAAATAGGCGAATGCATTTTATCTAAACTTATAAATGAAACTTTGTCTGTGTGTGTGTGTGTGTGTGTGTGTGTGTGTGTGTGTGTGTGAGTTTGTCCGTTACCTATAGATTCCGAAACAGCTGAACCGATTTTCTTGAAAATTTACACAGTTGTACTATAAGCGTCTGCGAGTGTTTTTAGTTAGGTTTTGTGTCGAGGTACCTCAGGTAAATATCGAAAATCGATAATCGAAAAAATAGGGTTATAGAAGGAGTGGTCCGATTTTAATCAAATTTGATACACTCATAGACAAAGACATAAGAAACGATATTCAGAAGTTTCAAGGTTGCAGTTCTTACAATAGTGCAGAAAATCGATAATATATATATATAAAAGGCCAAGATGTTTGTGTGCATGTCTATTTATCTGCCTGTATGTCTGTATGTTTTCAGCTCTTTTATTTTAGTTTTTGCTTCGGGTTTGGCTCTAAGTAGGTATAATTGTAGTCTCAGGCATGATACTATTTACTCAGAGGACTTATTTAGCTTTCAAAATTCAGTTTACAACGAAAAAACTTATTTGATATCGATACCAGGAAATCAAAATTTGACTTATATCCATTCATTTTTCTTTCAGTCTACGGTTTCGCTTTAATTGGAAATATCTATTGCTTTTTAGTCTTTTGTGTCAACGTCCAAAGAGTCTGAGCTCCAGGACCATGGATTAGTTTTAAAGCTTTCATTACACCCGAGCAAAGCCGGGCTATACTGCTAGTATATATATATATATATATATATATATATATACTATGTGCGATCGTTAAATTGTCGCAATTATTTAATTAGAAGTTTATTATGAATGTAAGTCTTTCGTGCCAACGTCCAAAGAGTCTGAGCTTCAGGACCATGGATTAGTTTTAAAGCTTTCATTACACCCGAGCAACGCCGGCTATACTGCTAGTTATAAAATAGATATATCATTTTATATGTCCATCTGTAGGAAGCAGATACGGAGTAGCGAATAACGTTGTGCTGATTGAAGGAGCAAGATCGTAGTAATATCTATTAGAGTTGACACTGAAAGTATTGGGCTGTTTTCAAAATGAACTGATCTCGCATATCAATAAGATGAGGACGACGCGAGCCTAAGGCCATCTAACCGACTTATGTCAGCCACCGACAATATATCAGATGTTTAGTAAGTGACTGACACGTAACACCAATTAGATTAGGGGTCGGAATTATTGCTTAGTTTGCAATCACTGGTTGGACTATCCGCCTGATTTCCAATCTGGGATCTAATCTCCCGCAACATTCATGTCCTTGCGAAATGACGAAACTCTGGATTATGTCATCACCAACTGATCCCTAGGATCAGAGGGCAGAAATCCAAGTGGATTTAAACGTGTATGAGAAATTAAGAAGCAGGAAAGTGAAGTTTTAATATCAATGAAATTATATTCACAATTGAACAGATTTCAGGATGATGCGAAAAATAAATATGTGAAAAAAACAAAATTTTATATATATATATATATATATATATATATATATATATATATATATATATATATTGTAAAATATACGAGACAATGAATGTCTATTATGTTTAATCATGAGCCTTTCTATATTCATAAGCCGTATTTTGGCTTTAATTTCAGGTGAAAATAAAGACAAAAATTCTCCAAAATTTGGATAATTTTTTATGAAGTTGGTTTTAAGCTTTCGGCTCACATGAGCTATCTTCAGAGAGGTTACAAGGACGTTAACTTAAAAACATCAACCATCAGCGACGATTTTATATTTCGTTGACAAAAAACTTTGCTAAGCAACGATAATAGTTACCAAAAATAGCAAACGCAGTTCGTAAATTTGTAATGCGGTTCTATGACGTCACACCGCGTGAGAGCTCGAAATGATAACAGAACCATATATTTAAATGCAATGTAATGTGTTATGAGCAGATTTAAACGTGATTTTATTAAGTGTAGGTTGTTTAAATTTAATGTAGATAGCCTCCAATATCTGAAAGTTCTTTTTACAGTGTGCATGAGTGAGGATGATTGTATTGTTGACTAAAATCTAAAATTATCCAAATGTTGGAGAATTTTTGTTTTTATTTTCACCTGAAATTAAAGCCAAAATACGATGTTTAGAACGGCTCATGATTAAACATAATAGACATTCATTGTCTCTTATATTTAACAGTATATGTTTAGAAAAATATCTGCTGCCTCGATACACTATATATATATATATATATATATATATATATATATATATATATACAGGGTGTCGCAAAAACTGTATACACATTTTAAATAATTGTAAACTTGGGGTTTCTTATTTCAAAAATATAAAAATATTTATATAAATCATTTTATTGTTTTTTTCACTGCATTTTACTATATTTTAAATAATTGTAAATAGCCAATAATTAAACTGTGTTTATTTTGCAGATTCAATCCTTGAACTACAATAATGACAGCCAATGTGTATACATTTTTTGGACACCCTGTTATGGTCCAGTGAATATCGGCTCGGAACGAGAAATCGGGGAGCCGAGTTCGAATTCCAGTTGAATTCATTGCATTCACTTACGCGCTAATACCCTTGGGAAAGGTATTAATCCGTCTCTTCCTTCCAGTTATGGGTTAAATAACAGGAGAGATTGGGTTCTATAGCCTTGGCTGGCAACCAGTCTACCGTAGAAAGCAATGGCAACCTACTGCGGGATAATCTTCTGCCTAGTCAGTCATGTCTTCGAGACATGATCGCCCAAGCGTGTTTCACGTATGGCACTTAACTGACTATATATATATATATATGTGTGTGTGTGTGTGTGTGTGTGTGTGTGTGTGTGTTGGTGCGTGTGTAAGCATACCTATAGTCTTAGATATATGCAGGGTACGATGGATAAATTTTCGTCTAAATGACGCAAAATGAAAATGATCTTGACATCTCAATTTAACAGATATACTTACCAAAATTACACAAAAATATCTTGAAATACTAAAGAGTAAATGTTTTTCAAAATAAAATCCCCATTGGTTTAAACAACGCATGCTATTCGATTTTGGAATTTCCTGCAACTCCTCTGAACGGTCTCTATGTTTAAGTTGGAGAGTGCACTGCACACATGATAAATATGGAGTAATAGTCTGGGAAGATGATTGACCAAATATAAAAGGTGATGTGGATCGTAGAAATTGTCTGACACTGATTACTGGGTTCTCCTGTTTTTTGTGGCATAGTTCCAAGTCATAAGGTCTTACAGCAGCCATGCTCTTAGCTCAGAGCAGCACTATCTCCTCAAGGAACTTGATGTAGGCCTTTGTGTTGAATCTGAGGACCTCATCAACAAATGTGGGAATTGTTTCCTAATCAGAACGATCAGAATGAGTTTTCAGAGCTGCTGTACCATCGTAATCACCATTCAACTCATCGAGCTCTTTCCGAATCTTCTGACATACAAACGCTTAGAAATATTCGAAGGTAAGTCAAAAATTAACTGGACTTTAACCATAGAATATCTTTAGGTTTTCACATTGCTCTCTGATCATGCGTGCTTATAATTGGTATTATTGCTGTCCCATGATGAAAGTTAGAGCTTAATTGGGCTAGTGTCCTGGTTGCTATTACAGTGTAAACATAGCTGCTTCGCTAGCAGTGTGCAATAAGTAAGAACAAAGAACAATGACACGAATATACAGAGAACATGTTACATCATCGGTAATAACTTGACTGTTCGCCGTTGCCATCCCTCGAGCTGGCTAAATCTTCTCGCCAATTGTGAAAGTTGTCAGAAATCCTGCACCTTCTTCATGAGTCTCACTTGTCCGTTCAATTTTAATCTTCTGGTCTCACATTCCACACTTCTACGTTGTAGTACACAGTCGCCTATTGTATTAAAGACCTCCAATGAATTTCAGACCCTGACATAATTTCCGACCAGAAAAATCGTATCACTGCTCTTTGTTCCTCCTTGGTGCAAACTGCCAGTAACAAGAAAACAAGATCTGTCTTAAACTTCGATCAAATGAGCACAATAATGCCTACTATGAACATTCATGAGCTGAAGGCTGTTTTGCACCTAAAGATATGTTATGGCTAAAGAACAGATGAGATTTTTTACTTACCCTTGCAAGCAATCTAGGATTTTTGTCTTTACAAACATTGTTTTCGAATGAAAGAAGAATCTGTTTTTCAAATAATTAAAATAAAAAAGCGAGCTCTAAAACTAGTTAAGATAAATATATTTACAATGTATATATCTCTTCCACTCTTAGAAATCTCGATTTTTCTCTCGATATATATATATATATATATATATATATATATATATATATATATATATAGGTAAAGCGGACCCAAGGTTTTACCATTTCGAGTTCTCTGGCATTTATTTTTTATTAACAGTGCTCAGCACAATAAATATTGTAGAGCATAACATAATCATTTAATTATAAATTAAAAGTACTTTGCGAGACAGAAATTTCTATGTTTCGCGATAGAATCTCCTCATCAGACAATATTGGATGTTGGTTATGAAAATGATTTACATTTAAATTCAAAAATCCATCGGTTTGCTATTTATATACGTGGGAAGATATGAAATCTATGTGTGTGTTCCTTTTAACTAATCAAAATAAAGATTTATCTTGAAATTTGGCCATTAATTTCTATTTTTAGGGAATACATACTTATTTTTTTCTTTCTTTTGTTCTTTTTTCTTTTTCTCTCTCTAACGATCAAAGTATTAACTTACTTTACGGAAACGAATCCATTAAGTAAGATTTTCAATAAAAACCTATGAAATTAAGTTGCAGCTATATGATCAATTTGGAAAAAATCATAAAACATCACAATAATAATATTTAAAAAAATAACAAAATTAATAAAATAACCTAATAACAGAAAATAACAGTTTAGACCAGAACAAATGTAACTGTAAAACACTCTATAGATTGCCCGTTTTAAACAGGTGCCTAACGGAATCAATCGTCTATCAATGTAAAATATCTTCAGAGGAAAACCCTAGTAATGTAAAGGTTTATATAGGTAATACTAAGAACTCTCTAAAAAACGGATTTATCAACACACGTTTTCATTTAATAATAATAAGTACAGGAATAGAGCATACCTATTGAAATATTATTGGTATCTAAAGGAAACAAAAAATAAACACCCACATTCAAGTTAAAAAGAAGCTACAGCATGTAAGTCTTTAAACGACCCATGCTCGTTGTGTCTATACAAATAATTATATAGTATTAAATCACTTAAGAATAAAATCTATCAAATAAACGTAATAAAATAAATATGTAGACATTTCAAAATGTTCATTTTAGAATATGGATAAAAAAACAAAAAATAAAACAAAACAAGCAATTTTATATTGATTAACATGCATATACCCAATAATTAACATGCATATACCCAATAATTAACATGCATATACCCAATAATTAACATGCATATACCCAATAATTAACATGCATATACCCAATAATTAACATGCATATACCCAATAATTAACATGCATATACCCAATAATTAACATGCATATACCCAATAATTAACATGCATATACCCAATAATTAACATGCATATACCCAATAATTAACATGCATATACCCAATAATTAACATGCATATACCCAATAATTAACATGCATATACCCAATAATTAACATGCATATACCCAATAATTAACATGCATATACCCCAATAATTAACATGCATATACCCAATAATTAACATGCATATACCCAATAATTAACATGCATATACCCAATAATTAACATGCATATACCCAATAATTAACATGCATATACCCAATAATTAACATGCATATACCCCAATAATTAACATGCATATACCCAATAATTAACATGCATATACCCAATAATTAACATGCATATACCCAATAATTAACATGCATATACCCAATAATTAACATGCATATACCCAATAATTAACATTCATATACCCAATAATTAACATGCATATACCCAATAATTAACATGCATATACCCAATAATTAACATGCATATACCCAATAATTCGCTTAAGGAAAATAATAATTGAGGAGATATTAAAATAAAATAAGTAAATTGTTATATCAGTTTTTTTTAAATAAGTAAATATATATTAGAAAGATGGGATAATGATAGCAGGAAGTAAATTAGAATAAAAAATAAAAATGTTATTCATGAAGTAAAGGTTTTGAAAAAATTAGAACTAAATACGTGCTGAGAAGAAGAGTAAATTTACTCAAAAGCCCCTTTAAGTTTGAAAAAAATATAAAACGTTCTTTTCTTTCTTCATCTCTTTCCTGTTTTCTATGAGAAGAGGTCAAGATAATTGAGAAAGCAGAAGAGACATTTTTGGTACTTGAACAGATACATCAAAGGCAATATGATAGAGAAGCAACAAGAAATAAAAAATAAAATAAAAAAGGAATGAAATTAGGTTAAAAGTAGGTTGACACTCTGACCGTTAGAGAGAAAAAAAAGTAAAAAGACTACCTTCTTCCACCTAACGCCCCGTGGCCCAGGGGTAGAGTCGCCGACTGACGCCAAATCGGCCGGGTTTCGAGCTTGGGTTATGTAGCAATCGGTGTCTAACCGTGCTGATGAGCTGAGATACAGCGAAACAGATCTGTCTGCGGATGACAATAATATATTTATATATATATATATATATATATATATATATATATATATATATGAATTCAGGTGAAGAGGATCCAAGGTTTTACAATTTTTATTCTTCTGGCATTGATTTATTTTTTTTTTATATTAACAGTGCCCAATAAAATAAATATTGTTAAATATTTTAATATAAAATTTCCTTTTTTCATCCCTTTCGTGTTTTCTATAACAAGAGGTCAGAATATGGAGAAAGCAGAAAGGACATTTTTAGTAGTAGAATAAAGATAATACGATATATGGAGAAGCACTAAAAAATAAAAAATAAAAAAGAAAATGAAATTAGGTTAAAATTTGGTCGACATTCTGACCGTTCGAGAGTAAAAATGAAATAAAGAAAAAAGTCAAAAGAAGCAAGAAAAAGTAAGTATATATTAGAAACTACTGGCCAAATTTCAAAGTGAATCTTTATTCGGATTAGTTAAAAGGAACACTCACATAAATTTGATATCTCCGCGCATACATAAATAGCAAACCGATGTTTTTTGTATTTAAATGTAAATCATTTTCACAATCAACACCCAACATTGTCTGATGAGGAGATTCCATCTCAAATATATAAATTTCCGTGTTGCAATATACTTTAAATTTTAATTCCTAATTATATATATATATATATATATATATTCTTTTACGTGCCCTGTCCTTTCAGGCAGTAGGCGATCATGGCTTTCCACGTCTCTCTTTCCCTGGTGGCTCTTAGCACGTCTCCTGTTACACCATGCAACCCTCGTTCCATCATCTACCTGATTAGGTCCTTCAAATATGTTATCCACTGCTTTCCCCTGTCTCTTTTCCCCCTCTATCTGGCCTGTTAGTATCAGATTCTCCAAGCCCTTTTTCCTCATTGCATGTCCAAGAGACTTAAGCTGTCTCTTTCTGATGCTCAGTTTTAATTTCCTTTTCGTTTCCATCCTTTCCAAAACCTCATCATTGATCACATGCTTCACTGCCATATTGAAGAACTGACATCACATAGCAATCCAGTACTCTCTTCTTTGTTTCTAGCAAAATTATCCTGTTTCTTAATACCTTACTCAACTTCTGGAACGCTTCCTTTGCCATGCCAATTTGCCTTCGGATCTTTGTGTCGCAGGTATTTAATTTTTTTTCTAAAAATGCACGTTGAAGTCCTCACTCAGAGGCGACGGACTGTTTCATGCTAAACGCAGACATCATGTCACGTGTGTTGGGCTTTTTCCTCGGCTATTTATAGATACGGGTCATATATAAGTAGCTGAGGACAAATGTGGCCTGATAATTGCGCCTAGCATTAAACAGTCTGTCGCCTGTGAGTTTTTACTTCAATGTTCACTTATATAATTACATACGTTTTATCTCTGATATTGAGCACTTTATTCTATAAATATATGACACCTAAAACTATATTTCTTCATATATATATGTATGTGTGTTATTCGGTAGGTTTCTAACCAGCGACACCTAACAACATATGAGAAGCCACCAAATGTCCTGATACGTATTAAACCGCACGGATGATTTCACAGTATAAACCAAGCCAAACCAAGCCGTATAAACATACATTTTTCAGATTTCTCGTAAATAATCATCTCTTTTCTGAAATGTGCTGTAATTTAAACAGATGTAAACTGAAAATGTTACGGAAAGTTCCGGAGATTAACAAAATGGAATTAACAACTGACATAGTTAATGTATTTGTTTGAACATTATTTACTTAGTCTTAAATTTTAATCGATTGATACCGATCCTCTATACAGTTGCTTCTTTCTATCTCTCTTACTTCCTCACTTCCTTTCTTTCTTTCTTTCTTGCCCCTTTGATTTCATCTACCTGTATTTTAATATGTTTAACTAAAATTTTAATTTAATTTTTTTGTATCTACATGTAGACGTAGTATATTTAGATTTTTACACTTGGTATTAAAAAGCAGTAACCTAACTAAGATTTAACTCACATAATCATCGAGTAAGCTTAAATGCAAATCTTTTAAAGTGTCAGTTTGTAATATGCACCTGATGATTGCATAACGCATGGAACTCCGAGTCGTGCCATAGACGTAGGACAATATGCATATTTACTGACACCAAATCAGTCGAGTTTCGACCACGGCCAGAAACAAGTGGATGTCTAGCCACACTGATGAGCTGTGATACAGTGAAACAGGATTGTATGTGGATGACGAATATATATATATATATATATATATATATATATATATATATATATGACGTTATTGAGGACACGGCAAAGTAGAAACCTACGTTGCGATATAACTCATTTTATTTATTTGTATAAATACAAATTGTGGCTCAAGGCCAAAAACTGGGAGGGGGAACAAAACTTGGGGTGGTCTTCAGCTACTCTATCCTATACCTAGCTAATCAGATTCACGACCCATACATACGTTACAATGATTCTCATTCACCATAAGAATTTGTCCATCACCACTCATACTTATCAAGCACCAAAATACCGCAAAACATACCGGGGACCTAAAAACGCCCCAAATGTACATAAAAATTTTATTACTATATACAAATATAATACAAAAATAACTTTAAAAATTTGTACATGAAATGATATGATGGGACGGGGGTATGAAGAAACAAAAAATCCCCAAAACAAAAACAATTTCAAATGAATATTTATACATTATGTTAGTAAGGCCCAAACACACCCACATAATTAAAGAGGCCACTGTATTCTGCCTGTAGAGACAAAATCAAGCCGCTCTCTTTCTAAGGGGAATGGAGAAGCAGGGTACAAAAATAAAATGGACTGGAGAGTATTTAAGGCTGACCCAGCCGAGAATGAAACGGGACAAAATAACTCTGGACAATGGGGATCTCGAACTGGATCATAACAAAAGCAAGGGAGCCGGGAACAGGCCGGGACTAACACTATCACTCACATTAACTAGGTATACAAAAGAATACTTTACCTTAACCACGGGAGGGGTTCCAGAGGAATCCACCCCGATGCGAGCAACAGATCTAAAAAGAAAATCAAGACTAGCCCCGGTCACTCGAACCAGGCTCGCTGCATATATCCACCTTTTGCTAAAGTCTGTCGGGTGCAGCCGTTTCCGTTCAGTTCTAATCTTCATTTTGAGCTGGTGCTCAAAATATCGGATTAGATCCTGATCCGAAAGACGGCCTCCCCGCAAGACTTCCTCCAGACGCGTCATCCAAATCACCATTCTAGCCGTGGCCAGTAGCGACAGAAACACCATCCGCTTCACTCCAGAGTACGGGGGCGACACATTGTCCACAGCGTATGCGCGATCAATGAGCACAAGCTCCCGCGGCGCGATACGAGCAGTCAACTCGCCGACACGCGCCCACAACGGGCGAACGCGCGAACAATGGAAGAAGGCGTGCGCAGACGTCTCCTTAATTCCAAGGTTGCAACGTTCACAATCTGGCAAATCCGCCAGGCCCATTGCGAAACGCTTGTCATTGAGCGACAAACCATTCCGAGCCAATCGCCAGGTCAGAGAAAACTCAGAGTTGCTGAGCCAATCCGCGCCTGGCGCCCAAGACCAATGAGAGCGGTACTCCACTCTCGACATGCCGAGCTTACTCCACAGCTTATCCTTCACGGCACCCTCCACTAATCCCCGATAGAAGATTTTCCTAGGCTGTGAAAGGTCACTGGACCGTGGAATGGCCTGTAAAGCCGCCAGACATTCGAGCAGGAATTTCGGTCGCACCCAAGGCCTGACGGTCAGCCATAGGGTCGGGGGCGTGATGGTAAGGCAAGGGAACATGTCCCTCACTACCCCCGCAAGCAACCGATCTTCCTCCAACGCGCGCCTGAGGAATGCCAACCTTGAAGCGAGCACGTGGCTCCTCAAGTGTGGCATCCCCAGACCCCCTTGACACGGACGGAGGCAACAGACTCCTTTGTCGACCATGTGTTTGCGTCCTCTCCACAGACAGGAGAATAGCAAACGCTCGAGCGCCTTCTCATGATCGTCACAAAGGGGAAGTACTGACAGCCGGTAAAGGATCATGGGAAAGAGGTATGTGTTACACACCTCCGCCAAGCCCTTCACGGAGAGACCCCGTCGACGCCAAATCTTGACCGACGCGCCGACCTTTGCCAGTACTTCTGACCAGTTTTTCTCCAGCTGTAAGTCCGGACCGAACCAAACTCCGAGGAGCTTGACCGGCCCGTCCGTCCAGCTGAAGGGCCCCGGGAGGGAAACTCCCTTCCAGGCACCTAACCGCAAGCCGGATGACTTGTCGCAGTTAATTCTGGCCCCTGTCACCTTCTCGTACCGTACAAGCGCCTGGTGTACCGCCTCTATGTCCCTGCGGGAGGACACAAAGGTCGTTACGTCATCGGCGTACGCAGAAACCCTGGCTCGAGCTCCGCCAGGGACTTCAATTCCACGCAGGACCGGACTGCCCGTCTCGTCCCTTAGCCTGCGAAGGAGGGGCTCCAAACACAGGACATAAAGGAGAGAAGACAGTGGACAACCCTGTCGGACCGACCTAGACAGCGCGAAAGCGCCCGACAGCTTCCCGTTCACCTGTACCACAGCCTTGGGGGAGCGATACAGAAGGCTAATCCAGCGGCTGAAGTCGGGTTTGAATCCGGCGGCCTGCAGGACAGCAGCCAGGTAGCCATGGTCAATCCTATCAAATGCCTTGGACTGATCTAAATTGATCAGCGCGGCCTCATCGTCGTCTTCTACACCCTCTATGATCGTGCGAATCAAGTGCAGGTTGCTCTGAATTGTTCTCCCCTTCACAGAACAAGTCTGATCCGGTTCCAACAGAGACTCGGCAACTAGCTGCAAGCGATTCGTCAGGATCTTGGCCAAAATCTTTAACTCTGTGTTTAGCAGAGTTATGGGCCTGTAGTCATCTAGTTCCCTCCCAACCTTCTTGCCTTTTCTCAACAGCGTGATCACGCCCCTGGTGATCCGACCGGGGATGGACCCCTGCCGAAACCAGTGGTTGAACACGACAGCCAAGAGCGGGACAAAAAGGTGCGACATCCTCAAGTACAATTCATAGGGCAAACCATCCAAACCTGGCGACTTGCCACTGCCGACCTTCTTCAAAGCCACGTAGATTTCGTCCTCCGTAATCTCCCCTTCGCAGCTAGCCGCTTCAGCCGGCAAAAGCCGGGGAAAGTCAGCCAAATAGCTGCGAAACTCCTCGTCACGGAGACCAGGCTCCTTGGTAAATCGGTGCTCGAAATGCTGCCGGAACGCCTCGCACATGTCGTCGGTGGACCTAAGGAGATGTCCCTCCGGGTCGCGTACCTCTCGAATGTACCGGTCGCCGGCATGGCGAATTTCTTCCTTGCGCAGTTCCGCGCCCATGTTCACAGCTTCGGAAGACATCTTGCTTAACTTAGCCCTAATTACCTGACCCATGTAGCGCCCGCTAGTCGAGCGCTCCAGGGCCTCCCTGGCTAAGGCTATTTCTAGGGGATCCCCACCAGCCTCCGCCCGGGCGAAATTAGCACTAAGTGTCTTTGCCTCCGCAGCCTTATCTAAGTTGAGCCGCTGGCTATATTTGGTGGCGAAAGACCTAATGGAGTCCTTAAGGTTAACCCACCACTTACTCCCAATGACTCGCCCAATTAACGCCCTCTGCACTAGTCTTGTCAGCTGGTCACGAAAGTCCCGCCTGTCCAGTAAGGACTGATTGAACTTCCAATAACCAGCCAACCTAGGCCTAAATTCTAACGCCACCCGGGCACAAACGAGTTTGTGGTCCGAGTAGCCTAACCAGTGGAACGTTGGACATTCTAAGAAGTCTATGTCGGCTTCTCTCACTAACATCCTATCCAGGTACGCAGATACCCGGGTAGAAGGCCAACTACGCGTCCACGTCCACATGCTCCCTTCCGGATGATCGACCCGGTATCTATCGACGAGACCAAATTCGCCGATCAGATCAACCAGGCTACGATCACCACTCCACCCGCTAGCGCCCCTTCCTCTATCCCATTTGGGGGTTAGGACGGCATTCCAGTCCCCAACTAAGATTAGCCGTGTTGAATGCACCATAAAGGGCTCCAACAGCCGAAAGAAAGAGACACGCTCACCTTGAACATTGGGCGCATAAACCACAATCAGCCGGAACGACTTGCTTTTCACTGCAATATCGGCCACGATCAGCCGGCCCTCGGCACCGACATGGACAAGGTCCACCCTCGCGTCCAGGGTACGCTTGACCAGCAAAGAAACACCTCTGGCCAGCCGGCTCCCATATGCTGAATAGACGACAAAGTCGTTAGACAGCACACACGAGTCGACTTCGCAAACAAAGTGAGTCTCTTGGATCGCGGCCACATCCACGCCGAAGGACAAGAGGTCACGAAGCAGGCGAGCCGCCTTACCCCGATCCCTCAGGCCCTTCGCATTTATACTGGCTATCTTAATAGACATTCTTTAGACCTGTAACGAAAAAACACAAAAAGACATGCAACAAAACGGCTCTACTCGCATACCGGGAAGAAATCTCGGATAGACGGGACCCCGACGGACTGTCCTAGGGACCCTGTACCTATATCGGACGTAATCCGCCCGTCTAGGACAATCCCGCCGACGTCCGTTGGATAAGTTAATTTTACCACCCTATATAAGCAGGGGTGGAGTAATACGGGGAACCTCCCCGAACAATTCCTAGCCATTTTTCTCAGTTCCGGTGAGTTTTCTTTCACCATAGTCATCTTTGGGTATTGTTTCTGCACCTCGGCGATATGGTCCCAGACCCGCAGGTTCCCACCGGTATTTCTTACCAGGGTGATGACACCTGGGGCCTGGGAAAAGTTCCTCGGGTCTTCAGTGGACAGACCCTTCACCGAGGTGAGATTAAGCAGAGGCTTGAGCAGCCTTCGACGCTGGGAAGACCACTCGTCTACGATGCTGTCCTTGACTTCCATTAGGGCATCCCCACGAGGGAGGGCATGTTTCTTCTTAGCCCGAGTGGGAGTGGGAGTAGGGGAAGGGGAGGGAGAAGGTGTTATGGCACTAGCTTTGACCAAGGGGGTCAGTTTAAAAACTGGGGACTGGGAAGCTTTACGCGGGGACGAGGGGAGACTCCTAGCCTTTTGGGCATATGTAGTCCTTACGGGGGAGACCGGCAGTGAAGAACATTTGTTTACTGCCTTCCTCCTCTCAACGCTTCTACTCTTTCGCCGACTTTTAGGGTTGTCGATGTCTTCCTCCGCTTCATCTCTCCCTCTCTTCAGGGAAGCCGCTCTATCAACCTCCATTTGCTGTTCATCTGGGGGGGTTGGACTTCTGTCCTTCCTCTGTTTGGGAGGCGACTTCTTTTTGGGCGCCTCCTTTGTTGTTACGGGCGACATGCCAGGTGGCAGCACCTTTGCAGGGGAAGGTGTTTTGCCCTTCTTCCGGCTCACCACCTGCCACTCGCCCTCTTTGTTTGCTACCGGAGCTGGTGTTACCGGCTTTACGCCCTCTTTCTCCATGGGCTGCTGCTTTGCGGGTTGTGCTAGTTGGGCCGCTGGGGCCGGGTTCTTGGTTGGACACGCTTTAGCGACGTGTTCCGCGGCCCCGCAGACCCAACAGCATGGCTTCCTTCCTTCGACCACAATGAAAATCCTACGACCCCTGCAGGTGAGGATGTTGGGAATCTTCCCGATATTCTCCTTCGACGCAGTCACCTGCAGGGTCATATCACCAGTCATAAAGCCAGCCTTCGACCGCAGCGAGGAGACTGAGGCCACCTTTCCGTATCCTGCGAAAAAGGCGCCCACGTGGTCTTCATCAATTTCCATGGGGACGCCATGCAGTGTAATTTTCACTTTCCGGGCCCCCATGTACTCAGTGCTGAACTGGAGTGATTTCGTCTCCAGTACTTCTCCGATCAGACGTTTCGCCTCCTCGGCCGAGCCCAGCAAGACGTCCCACATGGAATTGCCCCTCCTCGCCACGGCCCTGGCTTTAATCTTCAAAGCTTTAATGGCTTCTTCCAATACGTCCCTTGAGACTCCCACCAACTTGTGCGTTTTTATGTCTTTAGTATGCAAGGTGATAATCCTTGCCTCAATGTCGGCTAACTTATCCGGCACAGAGACCAGCTCTGTGCCCTTAATGTACTCCGCATATTTGGCTCTTATCTCCTCGTAGTACTTCTCATCCTTACATATCATCACACTGGTTGTCTTACTCGCTGTCCATCCGGAAGTGGACGGTATGGGGGAACCAGCTGCTGGAACTGAGGGTGACTCCCGAGGCGGTAGTTGCCAGTCACCCTCTTTCCCTCCCACCGAGTCCGTGGTGGGAGGAACGATCGCTTCTGGCCTTTCCGCGGCCATGCCTCCTAAGAGGCCGAACACCTGACAATCGCTTCCGGTGTTTCGCAGCTATGAAATAGCCACTACTTTTACGCTGCTCGAGCAATGAACTCGAGTGGAATTGATTGCCAGTCAAACCACAGTGTTAGTAAAAGCTACTATGGAACAGATACTACACTTTGATCCTACCCATAAAAACCACGGAACGCAATTATGGGGAGGAAGATGGCTCGTCACGTTGCGATATAACTCATATCCAAATAAAAATATTTTAAAAGTTCTACGATATAATTGTATTAAACACGTTTTAATACAACTGTTTATCTGTATAATTTAATTATGACCAAAGACTATGTAATTAACTAATATATATATATATATATATATATATATATATATATATACAGTACTGTGCAAAAGTATTAGAATAAGAACTATTTTATTTTTTAGGAGGCATATTGATAGAAAATAAACAATTTCATTAAAGTAATTTTATTTGATTTATTCTCTCAGGCATTGACATCGCAAGATTCTTCAATGTATCTAATGGTATCTTCTGCTAAGCAGCTTGTATTTGTTCCCAAAGTGTGTCTTGCGAAGTAACATTAGATTTCAATTTTGTTATCCAAAATATCCCACAGATATTTAATAGGATTGAGATCAGGGCTTTGTGCGGGCCAATTCAAATTCCGAAGCCTTCCTTTCTCTTCCTTTTTAGTTAAATAACTCTTACAAAGAATTTCACCCTGTATCTGAATTTCAGTGAAGTTTTTCGAAAAATGACCTCTGTCCTAAAGTATTAGGGCAAAAACTATTTTATCTTTTATGAGGCATCAAAATAAACTTTTTAATCTCCCCTGTCCTAACAGGTTTACACACTACCCGTAGAGTGCAAAAGTAGCACTCTACGGATAGCGTGTGAATGTGTTAGGACAAGGGCGATTTTAAAGTTTATTTTGATGCCTCATAAAAGGTAAAATAGTTCTTGTCCTAATACTTTTGCACAGTACTGTGTATATCAGTAGATCCGCTTCAAATGTGCTTAGAAATCGATGAATGAGTTTTCCAGCTGCCCTATGTGTGATGCAGTGCACATCAGTATCCCGCCAAAATCGCCAATCGTGTATATTCCGATCAAAGATTAACTAGATGTAATTGTCTGACGAAGGTTAATCAAATTGTTGAGGTTAAACATTAATTATTACAAGATGTCGCACTATAATTAAAGGTATTATGTGAGGCTTAGTTCACATTAGAAATTACATTTATTCATACGTAGGTGAAGAAAATCGATAGGGAAGAAAACAAACCAGAAGCTGTTTCAAATGATGAAACCAAGGAAATATATATGAAATGATTTGGGGATATTGTTTAATGAAGCAAAATGTGTCTGTTTCGATCTATTTTTTAATATTAGACCAGTAAAATAAATTTTGTAAGACCTTCATTTTAGAATTTTGTCTGATGCTGCAAATACATTTTTTATAGAAACATTGCACACCCAGTGTTGTAGAGTAGCTTTTGCACTGAAGGTTATAATCGTGCTATGTCGGTTGCTAATCGACTTAACGCACCCAAAATGTTAGGAACTTGGTAATCTTCCACTGCAAAGCTGATTCATTAGTATTCGGCTAACTGCCGACTAATATCAACTGCCTAGTAGTTCTACTGAACTCCAATAGAACTCTCTAGACCTTCTAAGAACTCCTAATAACTTCCGAAGTATTTCTCGAGTTAACTTCCTGTTAACTCTTAATATAGGAGGGAGAGTCCATTATCTGAAGAATAGGTGTGTTTCACCATAACACCCAAACACACAGCCGTCTTTTTCCGACAGTAAAAATCTCGCAAGCCTATCAGTATTTCGGTGGCAAATGTTCAGATGGAGTTTAATCTTTAGTGCCTCCATTTCAGAACTTTACTCCTCAAACGTGCTATGCCACTTCCACGGAATCGAAACAACCCCATTTCCTCTGTATTCAAATAAAGGAGATAATTCCACTCAAATAGATTTTTTTCCCAGAATAACTTTTTAGGATTAGACTTCTACAAAGATATTGCACTCTTCTCCTCTTCCAATTCAAGGTTCAGTTTTTATCTAAATTCTGCATGTTGATAATCTTGCCTGGCACTTTATGTTTCGTTTATTTCAAAAGACATTCATCACAGCAATTTTAGCAGAATGTATCTAACTTAAGTCAATTTTACTATTAAATATACGCTCACTCATATCGGATTTTTTCTATACCATTATATTGAAAAGACTCTTTTAAAATCTTTATCGAATACCATATTCTCCACCATATCGGAGACAATCAATATTTACAAAAGCAAACATATTAAATGCTAGACAATTTTATAGATGTTTTGGGATTTGATACAGTTCCTTGTTTGGGAGTCTGTAGCAACAGTTCACAAAATTCACTAAGATCTGCAATGTAATCGGTCTTGACTTGGCATCTCGACTTCAGTCACTTTCTCACCGACGTGACGTGGCTTCCCTCTGTCTTTTCTACTAATATTTTTAAGCTTATTCCCTGGTACGCTGTCTACGTGAATTTAAGAGTGCTACTAGATAGGCATCTAGGTCCCACCTTTTGCCCTTAAAATAGTTAAATGTAACCTCTACTACTACTCGAATAGTTTCTTTTCTCGCACTTCCCAACTTTGGAACTCCCTTCCGTTGACTTGCTTCTGATAGCCACAATTTATAAAAAAAATATATGCAACGTCAATTACAAGCTTCTACCATTTTGAAATCCATTTATCTTGAAATTTTTTTCTATGCATCATGTCAGTCAGTTAAAGTGCCATACGTGATACACGCTTGGGCGATCATGTCTCGAAAGAGAGATGACTGGGCAGAAAATTATCCCGCAGTAGGTTGCCACTGCTTTCTGCAGTAGACTGGTCGCCGACCAGGCTATAAAACCCAATCTGTCCTGCTATTTAACACATAACTGGAAGGAAGAGACGGATTAATACCTTTCCCAAGGGTATTTGCGCGTAAGTGAATACAATGGATTTAACTGGAATTCGAACTCGGCTCCCCGGTTTCTCGTTCAGAGCCGATATCCACTGTACCACAACGCACATCCCTAGTCTTTTCTCTCATTATAACCCCCTGAGCATTAATGGCGGTCTCGCCTTGTTTGGGATGAAATGATTAAAAAAATAAATAAAGTATACATTTGACAATTTCAATGTAAATAGATTTGAGATTTTTAGTTTGCATAAAATGTACAGTTGACAATTTTAAATGTTTCTGAATGTTATTTGCGACCATGTAAAAGTGTTGTTCTGAGAAGGCTATGTTAGAATATCATTAGAGAGTAGGTTAATGTTTTCGTACTGTATTGATATGTTGTGTTACGCGAGAGGGGCATTAACGTATCGCAAAACAAGTAAATAGAAAATCAAATAAATAACTTACCGCCTTTTGAGAATGGATAACAGAACAAGGACAAAAAAGAATGATGATAATTAAAAATTACAAAGTAAAAAAAGGAAGCAGTGGAGAAACATAGTCACTCACGTCCTGAAGAAGCATCTATATTCATAAAAGTGACGAGGGTGGACGTTGTGTAAGTATTTGTTTGTTTGATAGATTCGACTTAGCGTCTGCATTTTGCGGTCTAGCTCGACGGGAGTTGCGCTTAGATGTAAATCAAAATTTTAGAACGCTAACAACACCTTGAAATTTTTCAGAAAGCCAAAATTAGGGGTAGAAAAATATATATCATCACCCCAACAAAGTCAGGGATCAGTTTATGTAATGATTATCATATAGAACCGATCACCCTACTTAATATTATCTATATCTGTATATGTTGACCCTCCCCTTCCCACCCTAATCCAATAGAGACATTCTACATGGTTATCTATATCTATAAAAGTGACGAGGGTGGACGTTGTGTAAGTATTTGCTATGTAAATTCATCGTATATTTTTCATTCTTATTATTTCTTAAATTACCCGAGTGAAACCGGGCTACACTGCTAGTAATATATAAAAGGAAAATCTTTCATTTTAATTAAATCTTATATCCTGATATTACTCTTTATTTGTTTAGTTTGTTAAAAAATCAAGACGGTCGACGATTCCCCTTCAACACCGTTATGTGCATTGACACGAGCCCGACTAAAACTGTAAAGACAGTCTGTTAAAAGAAGTAGAACGTTATTTTGCTCCCACTGAATACTTAAATGAACCTAAAATGATCCCAAATCGATCCAAATACGTCACTTTTCGATCGCCCTCATCTCTCTTTTGCAGATGTTGAAAATAAAGATGAGGTCGTCGGGTAACATTCCACGCTGAATACAATTATTAGCAATATCTTTATTCTGTATTTTAACTTCAATGCTGTCAGCATTGGCAGTAATGACAATCTCACAGCAGTCTGAAACGGAAGCGGAAGTAAGCCGATCGGTCAGCCAATCAAACGCACACGCGAGAACTCAAGACGCACGCCTGATATCAATGTCATGCAAACAGAAAATGGGGTAGAAAAGTTAGTCGCAATGGTAGATAGACAAAAGCTTTGTTGAATAGAGATTAAAGACTTGCCATTACTTCACAGGGTGTTCCTTGTTACTTGACGGCAATATAAAGACAGTGTATGTGGATATGGCGCGTCTGGGGCTTATTTTGAAGATATTGCTTACTCAACAGATTAGGTGAACATGAAGTTGTCTCTATGTGGTTTTTTCGATGGATAACACTGACCCTAACTCGGTTTAAGATTTGACGATTGTCACATGTTATAGAGAAGTAGGAGACTGCTTAATTAATTCCCATAGAATGCAAAAACAGTCCAATATTACGAGAAATTAAAGCAGGTTCAAAATCAATTATGAAAATGATCCTACTGAAAATTAAAAATAATAAAGTTAAAATGTTAAGTAATTTAAATGTTTCTCGACTGACAACACTTTTCTATTTCCTTATAACCTATGCTTGACAGCAATAAGGTATTTCTCATGCAAACATATTCGCATAATTATTTAATTAGTCATATGTTGACAAAAAACAAACTGTTACTCCGGTGAGGGACTGTATAGCCATAACAGTTGCTGCAACGCCATCAGCAGCTGGAGTATAACTATTTGGACGCAGAATAGAGGTTTCTCGAGACCGATATATATATATATATATATATATATATATATATATATATACATATATAAGAGTATAGGGTACGTATGGATGGAATAATATTCCTTGTCCAAAGAAACCCTATTCTTAAAAAAGTGCTCAATACAAAGTAGAGCTAATAATATTTATTTAGAAATTATAACATAAATATGCTATAATATCCCTACAAAAGTAGCTATTTTGTTTCGACACTTCTTGTGTCTTGTCAAGTGATGTGGTTTATTTTAAATTGAATCGATTTAAAATAAATTTAAATAGATAAATAGATTCAATTTGAAATAAACCACATCACTTGACAAGACACAAAAAGTGTCGAAACAAAATAGCATAGATTACACCTATCTTTTAAGCTATTAGGGGTCCTAGCCTTGCTTATGAGTTCCAATTTTATTTTGGAATCTAAGTTACTTTCTTTTAATTTCCGTATTTTCTAGAAAGCGCAGTTTGGTATTTTAAACTAGGGCTGGTGAAGGAGTGTCTGTGGATATAAAGCTGTTGCTTCCAAATTCCCGAGGATATTCCGATATAAACATTCCGTCTCCTCTGATTTTCCCTAGAGTAGATGGTGGCTTGATAAATCACATTTTCAGACCTACACTTACCCTCAACCGGACAGTTACTTCTAGATAGACAGTTACAGGGGGGTGTATTTCTATTTTCCGTATTGGATTCCCTACACTTCTTTAAGATTTGGTTATGTAATTAGTTTTTGGTCATAATTAAATTACATCAGTACTCAGCTGTATTTAAAAGTGTTAATACATTTACATTGTAGGACTTTTGAATGATTTTCTTTTGGAAATTAGTTATTTCCGCAACCCAGGTTTCAGCCTTTCGATATCTTCAAGCGATTTACAATAAATGATTTCCATCGTTTTTCTCTTGGCACAAACTGCAGTCATCGCCACCGTTGTATGGTCTCGCTATTTTACTATATCCGAAATTATAGCAGGTTCTTTTCGATTTTGTGTTTTTAATTTCCTCATGTGACTAGGCAGTTTAGTACAATTTTCCAGGTTTCCCAGTTTAAATCTAGGTTTGTTATTATTCCATGTGCTTTTTTATTCCTTTATTTTATATATATATATATATATATAATTCAAGTAGTAGAAGTATTTGAACAATTAATAAGTAAGTCATCGAGCTTTATATTGGACCTCAACAGAATGCAGAAAGCACTGGACGGCCGTTTCGTCCTATATGTGGGACTCTTCAGCAGTGCGCATCCACTAACAGGAATCGAAACCCGACAGTTAGATTATAAAGCTGATGTCATACCAACTGTACTACGAGCCCTACTACTTGAATTATATTTCTGTGCTTCAACTACGTAACTCGCTATCGATTTAGCGGCTTGGTTGGAGAAGTCGTGTCTTGCGGAGGCACGATCCTATGGGCAAAGTAACTTGGATTAGTTCCACCCTGGAATTCGTGAGGATCGGCGCACTTCATCGAGCTTAATTCGTTACCGCTTCGTCACCAGGGCCCGTGGTACGGTTGGTATGACATCAGATTAATAACCTAACTGTCGGGTTTCGATTCCTGGTAGTGGATGCGCACTACTGAAGAGTCCCACATATAGGATGAAACGGCCGTCCAGTGCTTTCCACATTCTGTTGAGGTCCAATATAAAGCTCGATGACTTACTTAATATATATATATATATATATATATATATATATATATATATATAAGAAAAAATTAAGGCAGACACGTTATTTCATGGTAAATCGGAAGTTTAGGCCTATTTCAGGCGAACCGTCATCAGTTTCCGTCTTTATTGTACAGAAGCTTTCCGCGTAAAATTTTCTGTACAACAAAAACAGAAGCTGCTAATGAGTTGCTTGAAATAGGTCTATACTTCCGATTTACCATGAAATAACGTGTCTGTCTTAATTTTTCTTATGGTTGCTCTCTATATATTTATATACGTATATATTTAGAGCTCTTTTATAGAATTATTATACAGCTTTATGTACAGGATACTCCTTTGGATTCTTCTATATCTACACCGCATGCTTATATATATATATATATATATATATATATATATATATATATATATATTAAAAATCCAAAAAGGATGAGAAAATAGGTAAAATCCCAAAACCAGATCCTATTAATATTATTTAATTAATATTAAAATTGATCAAGGTTGAGGGATCGATGTAAATAGTATTAACTATATTCAGAGCCAAATATAAAAAGTAAGTAAAAAATTCCGAAATTTAATTTCGTTGAATAACCATTTCAACGACCAAATTCTCGCTTCATCAGCAACGGTCAAACACAAAATCTTTTGTTTTCAACCGGTTCTGATGTAGCAAAAATTTTCTCGCTGAAATGGCCATTCAACGAAATTAAATTTCTTTGACTTACATTATATATTATTATTATTATTATTATTATTATTATTATTATATTATGGAACCTCCCGTCGATTTCGACTTATGAGCGTCTAACTCAGACTGCCACACAAAGAATTGTTTAAAGTGCTGAAGGCTTGCGTAGCACCATTCACACTTTTTGGAACTGCTGATAACAAAAACCGGTGCAGAAGTCTGTCACAGATCGCATGAACAACAGACCTCAGTTATTTAACCCATAACTGGAGGGAAGGGACGGATTAATACCTTAATACCTTTCCCAAGGGCACCAGTGCGTAAGTGAATATATATATATATATATATATATATATATATATATATATATATATATATTCCATGACATCATAGACAATCGTGATAATAATTATCACTAAGAATTTGTAGATTGCTTCGACTGAGTCCATGCGTTTCTGAATTCAGAGTTTCCCCTAGTAGACCACAAACCCGGGCAAGAGGGTCATGCATACGCTGCTATTTGACACACATCGGTAGTGGAGAAGGTATACTTTTTATAGAGAGTATTTGTGAAAGCGTGGATGTAACGCAACCAACCGGAACTCCTATTCGGCTCGCCGATTTCTCGTTACGCGCTTAGTACCTTGAGTATGACGATAAGGTACATGTACCAACTCTTAATTACTGTTGTTCCTATGTTTGAAGCGTAGGGAGCTGGTTAATGTTTCTTTGATTCAGCCTTGTGTCAGACTTAACCGAACTCCCTACAGCTTACAAGTTTTATGCTGAATTATAATCATGAGAAGGGTTTTCATCAGAAGGTTGGTTGTTGGTAGGAATGTGTGGATTAGTGTGGAAGAGGGGAATAATAAAATATACACCTTGAATTTTAGGCTTATGGCCGTATCACGTGGAATGCACCGGTTCTCGCTCGATCACCGAAGTTAAGCAACGTTGAGCCTGGTCAGTACTTAGATGGATGACCGCTTGGGAATACCAGGTGCTGTAAGCGTATAGTAACAGATGTGCGTTGTGGTGCAGTGGATATCGACTCGGAAAGAGAAATCGGTGAGCCGAATTCGAATTCCATTTGAATACCCTGCATTCACTTAAGCACCGGTACTCTTGGAAAAGGTATTAATCCGTCGCTTCCCTCTAGTTATGGGTTAAATAACAGGGTAGGACTTGGGGACCCTGTGCTTAAAGACAAATCCCAATGAATCTTAATACTCGAAAAAGAAAAAAGTATTACTAGACACAAAACTTATATAAAAACAACAATAAATTGTTGGACGAAAAAGGTATTACCAGCAATAAATAAATAAAATTTAGTTGGCAATAAATGACCTGCCAAGATTGATATGCCATAAAAACCAACCTTGCATTTTAAAATAGAAATTTATTAAAGGAGGAATAACAATAAATTGTAGAATTTAATGTGCAATTAGAAAGTTAAGGGTATCAAGAGTTCGTACAAAATGTTCGTAGTAGTAATTGGTGAAGGAGATAAGGAGAAAGAGAAAAAGGACAATGCCCGAGTTGCTTACAGATTACATCACATTTTAGATGTTTGTCTCTCTTTCGCTGCCCCCATCTCTGATTCTTGAAGGTCATTTAGATAATCTTTTTGAATTTAGCACTGGATCGCTAAGTCCTCAAGTCATGTAAGTCGCTCCCATTGGTCAAAAATCATTTTAACACCCACATTTATAAATCTACCATCCGCCCGTGCATTGAATACTGCTGCCATATCTGGTGCCCCTGCTGTCCTCCTCGGGCTACTCGATAAGGTTCAGAGGAGGGTCTGTAATGTGATAGATATCGACTTGGCAGACCGCCTGCAGTCTCTATCCCACCGGCGCGACGTGGCTTCCCTGTGTCTCTTCTATAAATACTTTCACGGCTTCTGCTCTGATGAACTTAGATCACTGGTGCCCCCTAAATACGAATTTGCACGAGATACTAGATTAGCAACTAGATCCCACCCTTTTACAGTGAAACCGATAAAATGCAGCCGTAACTTCTACTCCAACAGTTTCTTTCCTCGCACTTCCCGACTGTGGAATTCTCTTCCAAACGATTGCTTCCCCGACGGCTACAATCTCCAGGAGTTTAAATGTAAGGTCAATAGACACCTCCTAACACACTAACCTGCTCCCATTCTATCAAAAACTCTTCCCATCTGCCCAACCCTCATCCTCGCTATCCTTACTCATCTGTCACCTTCCTCCTGACATTCCCTATGTCTATCCACTCCTACTCTTTACCTTCCTATGTAGCCCCATGCGCAATAGTGACAGTGGAATGCCTTGCTTGGGGTGAGATGATTAAAAAAAAAACAAAAAAACTTGCGAAATCTGGGTTCGACTTTTTCTTTAAGCACATGGTCAATTCTTTTTCTGTTTGTGAAAACCCAGGATTTCATACGTCATTGTGAATTTTTCTAAAAGTGAAGAAGGTTGATTTTAATTAATTTCTTATCCGCTACAAGTTCAACCTGACCCCGTGTCGTCGCACTTGTCAGAGTCTCAGTTATGGGCGATTAGTTAACCACCAAAACAAAAACAAAACACTTCGGGGGCTCTAACTTTCTTAGTAACAAGCACATTTTTTTATTGTCAGTTCAACTTATACAGTCTTTTCATTATAGCTACAAATGTTACATCTTCATTAGAGTTATAATTCGCCTAATGCATGCATTACAGAAAAAAATATTAAACGTGTATTCGTTATTTTATTCTTCATTAAAGTTATAGTATTTTGTGCTGTTATTCTTGTTGTTGCCTGGAAATGTTGTTATTTTTGCAGTCACTCTTCTTGCTGTTGTTTTATTAATTCCATCATTTCTGCTTTCAAGTCCTCCATTTTTAATTTTTTGAATTGAAAATTTGCATCTACTGTATATTTAAGATGTTTTATTGTTATGTTGTTTCCGACGTAGATTTATTTTTAAGCACTAATTTCACAAGTTGAAAAAAAATCTTTGTCAAGCACTATTATAATAAATAGCGAATCATCCACGTCGCTATTTTTAAATGTGGGGTCTGGCAAATCACAATACTTAACTCGAGAGAGTCATCCGTGATAGTATATTTAATAATCATATAGAGAAATCAATGCAATAGTATTTTTTTAATAATCGTATCGCCCCAAGCAGGACATTATACTGCTACTGTTGTGTAGGGGGTGACATAGGAAGAAAGTTATCAGAAGGAGTGACAGAATAAAGTGGGTGTCAGAAAGCAGGTATGAGAGGGAGAAAAATACTGCTGCAATCAGATGAGAGCTTGAGAAAAAGGATGCAAGTTAGTGAGATAGGAGATGACTATTGACTTTGCATTTAAATTATTAGAGATTGTAGCTTTCGGGGAAACAAGTAAATAGAACGGAATTCCATAGGCGGGAAGTGCGAGAAAAGAAGCTGCTGGAGTAGAATTTGCGTTTACATCTTATTCATTTCACAGTAAAAGGGTGGGACCTAGTTGCTAATCTTTTGACTCGAGTAAATTCGTATATGGGTGGGGGGCACCAGTGAGCTAAGTTCATCGAAGCAGAAGCCGTGAAAGTATTTGTAGAAGAGACACAGGAAAGCCACACTGCACCGGTAAGAAAGTGACTGTATCCGAGCTGCACCCGACCAGCTATGGTTGCAGTATTCAATGCACGGGTTGATGGTAGATTTCTATATGTGCAGGATGGTTTCAGCCGGGAAAAACAACATCCTGGCCCTACACAGAGAACCGACCTTCTTAGCAGCAGATTTAGCCATGGATTCTATATAGTCATTCCACTCGATGTCTGTTGTGAGAGTTAACCCGAGGAGGTTCAGTGTTTTACTTTCAGAGAGACTAGTCTGATCCATGTTAATGGCAGGCAGGAGCGACTGTCTGTGATGGTTAATAGATAACAGATTCGTTTTAGAAGCATTAAATTTCACGGGCCATTTCTTACCCCAATCCACCACGGATTGGAGGTCCTTTTCAAGCTCGGTGGCGGGGTTTGCTTTGTCAGCCTCGGCAGATTTTTGATCGAGGCAAGAGTAAACCGTAGTGTCATCAGCGTATTATCTTCGTTTGACAATTACACAGGACTACTTATCATCATTGCTATCGAGAAATATAGATGCCATTCTTTCTCTTGCAGTCTGTTCATTTGTTTTTGTCTATTTATGCTGAAGATTTGAAACAGTTCTGGTACATTTTTGGAAAAAAGATTAATAAGCACAACTCAGACAGTCAGTTAAATACCATAAGTAATACACGCTTGGGTGATCGTGTCTCGAAAAAGATATGACTGACTGAGCAAACGATTTTCCCTCAGTAGCTTGCCATTAATTTCTGCGGTAGAATGGTTGCCAGCTAAAGCTATGGAAACCAACCTCTCCTGTTATTCGACTCATAGCTAAAGGGGGAAGAGATGTATTATATTATCAAGTTGTAATTAGTGGGGGATCAGTTTTATATTGTTATGAAGTAATAAACTGATACCCCACTAATCCCTACTAGTTTTATAATGTTATGAAGTAATAAACTAATCCCCTACTAATTACTACTTAATAATATAATACATCTCTTCCCCCTCTATGAGTCAAATAACAGGACAGGATCAGTTTATTACTTCATAACAATATAAAACTGATCCCCCACTTTATGCCTGGTAGAAGCCTCAATCATGTTTATAACTATTATATTCAGTCAGTCAGTTAAGTGCCATACGTGATACACGCTTGGGCAATCATGTCTCGAAAGTAATATGACTGATTGAGCAGAAGATTTTTCCGCAGTAGTTTGCCATTAATTTTTTTTCCTTGACAACCAAAGCTATAGAACTCAATCTCCCCAGTTATTTAACCTATAGCTGGATGAAAAAAGACGGATTAATAGCTTTACCAACGGTATTTGCACGTAAGTGAATGCAACTTTTGAAGTTCTCACCTACCCTGCGGACAAGGCTGAATGTTTTGCCCGTAGATTCTCCACCAATTTGACACTGGACTCGTTAGGAATACCTACACCAGACTTCCCACCCAGAACTAAGGCTCAACTAAATAACGTCCACATTACACCCTCGCTGGTCGCCAAGATAATTGCACAACTTGACCCACACAAAGCGAGCGGCGGTGACGGAATCCCAATCATAGTACTGAAGAAATGTGCCCCAGAACTCTCCTCTGTCCTCTCTAAACACTATAACCTCTACCTATCTGCTTCCTGCTTCCCTGCCTGTTGGAAGTCCTCCTGTGTAGTTCCTATATTTAAGAATTCTGGCGAACACTCACACCCCGCCAATTACTGTCCTATTAGTCTCCTTCCGATCTTTGGCAAAGTTTTCGAAGCCATTATCAACGTCGAGGTGATTCAGCATCTCACGGCCAACAGGCTTCTCTCTGACAAACAGTACGGGTTTCGCTTCACCAGGTCTACTGCTGATATGCTAACGACCATTATCGAGTACATATACCGGGCACTTGACAAGAATGGAGAAGCCCGAACCGTTGCCTTGGATATCTCCAAAGCGTTCGACAGGGTCTGGCATGCTGGCCTCTTGTGCAAACGGCTGAGCTACGGGATAACTGGACATCTGTTTGACCTCATCCTGTCATTCCTTTCTAACCGCACATTGAAGGTGGTGTTAAATGGGCATGCCTCCCAAAACTACCATACGAACGCGGGCGTCCCTCAAGGTTCTATCCTAGGTCCCACGCTCTTTCTGATCTACATTAATGATCTCCCCGACGCCATTAGATCCCAAGTTGGCATGTATGCCGATGACACAACAATCTACTCTCGCATCGATCAAAAACCAGTTGTGGACGACAAAGTGAACCTCGCTGCCGTACTTGAAAAGGACCTCCATTCCGTAGTGGCCTGGGGTAGGAAATGGCTGGTACTTATTTATTTGACAAAAAGTACAAATTCTGGCACAAGGCCAACAAATGGGAGGGGGAACAAAAACTTGGGTTGGTCTTCCGTAACTATCTTATACCTAGCTAATCCGATTCACGACCCATACATACGTTACAATTTTCTCATTCACCATAAAATTTTGTCCATCAACACTCATACCTATCAAGCACCAAAATACCACAAAATCATACCGGGGACCTAAAAACACCCCAAATGTACATAAAAATTTCTGATTTTTACAATATATACAATATCTTACAAAAATAAATTTAAAACTTTATTCATGAAATGACATGATGGGGAGGGGGAATGAAGAAACAAAAAACCCCAAAACAAAACACAATTTCAAATGAATATATATACACAATGTTAGTAAGACCCAAACACACCCACATAATTAAAGAGGCCACTGTATTCTGCCTTAAAAAAAGGACAAAATCAAGCAGCTCTCTTTCTAAGGGGAATGGAGAAGCAGGGGGCAAAAATAAATTGGACTGGAGAATGTATAAGGCTGACCCAGCCGAGAGTGAAAACGGGACAAAATAATACTTGGACAATGGGAATCTCGAACTGGATCATAACAAAAGCAATGGAGCCGGGAACAGGCCAGGACAAACACATTCACTCACATTAACTAGGCACAAAAAGAACTTCTACCTTAACCACGGGCGGGGTTCCAAAGGAATCCACCCCGATGCAACTAGCAGATCTAAAAGAGAAAATCAAGGCTAGCCCCGGTCACGCGAACCAGGCTCGCCGCATATACCCACCTTTCGCTGAACTCTGTCGGGTGCAGCCGTTTCCGTTCAGTTCTAATCTTAATTTTGAGCTGGTGCTCAAAATATCGGATTAGATCCTGATCCGAAAGACGACCGCCCCGCAAGACTTCCTCCAGACGCGTCATCCAAATCACCATTCTAGCCGTGGCCAGTAGCGACAGAAACACCATCCGCTTCACTCCAGAGTACGGGGGCGACACATTGTCCACAGCGTATGCGCGATCAATGAGCACAAGCTCCCGCGGCGCGATACGAGCAGTCAACTCGCCGACACGCGCCCACAACGGGCGAACGCGCGAACAATGGAAGAAGGCGTGCGCAGACGTCTCCTTAATTCCAAGGACGCAACGTTCACAATCTGGCAAATCCGCCAGGCCCATTGCGAAACGCTTGTCATTGAGAGACAAACCATTCCGAGCCAATCGCCAGGTCAGAGAAAACTCAGAGTTGTTGAGCCAATCCGCACCTGGCGCCCAAGACCAATGAGAGCGATACTCCTCTCTCGACATGCCGAGCTTACTCCACAGTTCATCCTTCACGGCGCCCTCCACTAATCCCCGATAGAAGATTCTCCTAGGCCGTGAAAGGTCACTGGACCATGGAATGGCCCGAAGGGCCGTCAGACATTCGAGCAGGAATTTCGGCCGCCCCCAAGGCCTATTGCTAGTCCTCAGGAGCGGGGGAGTGATAGTGAGGCTAGGGAACATGTCCCTCACTACCCCCGCAAGCAACCGATCTTCCTCCAACGCGCGCCTGAGGAATGCCAACCTCGAAGCGAGCACGTGGCTCCTCAAGTGTGGCATCCCCAGACCCCCTTGACACGGACGGAGGCAGCAGACTCCTTTGTCGACCATGTGTTTGCGTCCTCTCCAAAGACAGGAGAATAGCAAACGCTCGAGCGCCTTCTCATGATCGTCACAAAGGGGAAGTACAGACAGCCGGTAAAGGATTCTGGGAAAGAGGTATGTATTACACACCTCCGCCAGACCCTTCACGGAGAGACTCCGTCGACGCCAAATCTCGACCGACGCGCCGACCTTTGCCTGCACTTCTGACCAGTTTTTCTCCAACTGTAAGTCCGGACCGAACCAAACTCCGAGGAGCTTGACCGGCCCGTCCGTCCAGTCGAAGGGCCCCGGGAGGGAAACACCCTTCCAGGCACCTAACCGCAAGCCGGACGACTTGTCGCGGTTAATTCTGGCCCCTGTTACCTGTTCGTACCGTTCAAGCGCCTTCTGTACCGCCCTTATGTCCCTGCGGGAGGACACAAAGGTCGTTACGTCATCGGCGTACGCGGAAACCCTGGCTCGAGCTCCTCCAGGGACAGCAATTCCACGCAGGACCGGACTGCACGTCTCGTCCCTTAGCCGGCGAAGGAGAGGCTCCAACGCCAGGACGTAAAGGAGAGGCGACAGTGGACAACCCTGTCGGACCGACCTAGACAGCGCGAAAGCGCCCGACAGCTTCCCGTTCACCTGTACCACAGCCTTGGGGGAGCGATACAGAAGGCTAATCCAGCGGCTGAAGTCGGGTTTGAATCCGGCGGCCTGCAGGACAGCAGCCAGGTAGCCATGGTCAATCCTATCAAATGCCTTGGACTGATCCAAATTGATCAGCGCGGCCTCTTCGTCGTCTTCTACACCCTCTACGATCGTGCGGATCAAGTGCAGGTTGCTCTGAATTGTTCGTCCCTTCACAGAACAAGTCTGATCCGGTTCCAACAGAGACTCGGCAACTAGCTGCAAGCGATTCGTCAGGATCTTGGCCAAAATCTTTAACTCTGTGTTTAGCAGAGTTATGGGCCTGTAATCATCTAATCCCCGCCCAACCTTCTTGCCTTTTCCCAACAGCGTGATCACGCCCCTGGTGATCCGACCGGGGATGGACCCCTGCCGAAACCAGTGGTTGAACACGACAGTCAAGAGCGGGACAAAAAGGTGCGACATCCTCAAGTACAATTCATAGGGCAAACCATCCAAACCTGGCGACTTGCCACTGCCGGTCTTCTTCAAAGCCGCGTAGACTTCGTCCTCCGTAATCTCCCCTTCGCAGCTAGCCGCTTCAGCCGGCAAAAGCCGGGGAAAGTCAGCCAAATAGCTGCGAAACTCCTCGTCACGGAGACCAGGCTCCTTGGTAAACCGGTGTTCGAAATGCTGCCGGAACGCCTCGCACATGTCGTCAGTGGACCGAAGGAGATGCCCCTCCGGGTCGCGCACTTCTCGAATGTACCGATCGCCGGCCCGACGAATTTCTTCCTTGCGCAGTTCTGCGCCCATGTTCACAGCTTCGGAAGACATCTTGCTTAACTTAGCTCTAATTACCTGACCCATATAGCGCTCGCTAGTCGTGCGCCTCAGGGCCTCCCTGGCTAAGGCTATCTCTAGGGGATCCCCACCAGCCTCCGCCCGGGCGAAATTAGCACTAAGTGTCTTTGCCTCCGCAGCCTTATCTAGTTTGAGCCGCTGGCTATATTTGGTGGCGAAAGACCTAATGGAGTCCTTAAGGTTAACCCACCACTTATTCCCAATGACTCGCCCAATTAACGCCCGCTGAACTAGTTTTGTCAGCTGGTCACGAAAGTCCCGCCTGTCCAGTAAGGACTGATTGAACTTCCAATAACCAGCCAACCTAGGCCTAAAGTCTAACACCACACGGGCACAAACGAGTTTGTGGTCCGTGTAGCCTAGCCAGTGGAACGTTGGACATTCTAAGAAGTCTATGTCGGCCACTCTCACTAACATCCTATCCAGGTACGCAGATACCCGGGTAGAAGGCCAATTAAGCGCCCACGTCCACATACTCCCTTCCGGATGATCGACCCGGTATCTATCGACGAGACCAAATTCGTCGATCAGATCAACCAGGCTACGATCATCATTCCTCCCGCTAGCGCCCCTCCCTCTATCCCATTTGGGGGTTAGGATGGCATTCCAGTCCCCAACTAAGATTAGCCGTGTTGAATGCACCATAAAGGGCTCCAACAGCCGAAAGAAAGAGACACGCTCACCTTGCTTATTGGGCGCATAAACCACAATCAGCCGGAACAATTTGCTTTTCACTGCAATATCGGCCACGATCAGCCGGCCCTCGGCACCGACATGGACAAGGTCAACCTTCGCGTCCAGGGTACGCTTGACCAGCAAAGAAACACCTCTGGCTTGCCGGCTCCCATATGCTGAATAGACGACAAAGTCGTTAGACAGCACACAAGAGTCGACTTCGCAAACAAAGTGAGTCTCTTGGATCGCGGCCACATCCACGCCGAAGGACAAGAGGTCACGAAGCAGGCGAGCCGCCTTACCCCGATCCCTCAGGCCCTTCGCATTCAAGCTGGCTATCTTAATAGACATCTTTTAGTTCTGAAAAGAAAAAACAAAGAAACATGCAACAAGGCTCTAGTCGCATACGGGGTAGAAATCTCGGGCAGAGGGGACCCCGACGGACTGTCCTAGGGACCCTGTACCAATGTCGGACGTAATCCGTCCGTCTAGGACAATCCCGCCGACGTCGGTGGGATATGTTAGTTTTACCACCCTATATAAACTGGGGTGGAGTAAAACGGGGAACCTCCCCGAACAATTTAGAGACATTTTTCTTAATTCAGGAGTCTTTTCCCTGACCATACAAATATTTGGGAAGCTCCTTTGGGCTTCCGCAATGTGCTCCCAGACCCGCAGGTTGCCACCGGTATTTCTTATCAGGGTGATGCCACCTGGGGCCTGGGAGAAGTTCTTTGGGTCCTCAGTGGATAACCCATCCACTGAGGTGAGCTTAAGGAGTGGTCTTAGCAGCTTACGACGCTGTGACGACCACCCCGAAGAAATGTCCTCCTTCACCTTCATCAGCGCCTCCCCACGCGGGAGGTCCATCTTCTTCTTCGCCTTACTGGGAGTGGGAATAGGAGCAGGGGAGGATGTGGGAGTTAAGGAACTGATTTTCCTAAGGGGGGTCAAAAAGGGGGTTGGGGACTGGGCAGCTTTACGCGGGGACGCGGGAAGGCTTCTCGCCTTATCCGCATAAGTAGTTCTTGCAGGCGACACCGGAGCTGAGGCACATTTTTCTCTGCTGGGCTTTTTTTCCCTGCTCCTACTTCTTCTGCGGGCCTTGGGAGTATCCTTTCGTTCTTCCGCCTCCTCCTCTCTCCCCCGCTTTAGGGAAGCCGATCTATCAACTTCCATTTGTTGCGGGGAAGGAGTCCTCTCCTTCCTTTGTTTGGGGGGAGACTTCTTAGGAGGCGACTCCTTGGGTTTCACCGGCGTCTTGGCAGGTGGAGGCACCTTCTCTGGGGACGGTGTTTTGCCCTTCTTTCTGCCCACCACCTGCCATTCGCCCTCCTTGTTGCCCACGGGAGCTTGCGTGGGTGAAGCTGTTTTTGGGCCTTCCTTTTCTTTGCCGCTGGCTGCTGCTTAGTTGGTTGAGCTGGTTGGGTCTTTGGAGTCGGATTCTTGGACGGGCAGACCCTCGCGACATGGTCCGCCGCTCCGCAGACCCAACAGCACGGCTTCCTCCCTTCAACTATCACGTAAATGACACGACCTCTGCAGGTGAGTGTGTTGGGAACTTTGGCTATCTTTTCCTTAGACATCGTCACCAGCAGGGTCATGTCTCCCGTAATATAGCCTGCCTTAGACCGTAGCGAGGAGACTCCGGCCACCTTCCCAAAGTTAGCAAAGAAGGCGCCAACGTGGTCCTCAGCAATGTCCATGGGGACGCCGTGCAAAGTGACCTTAACCTTCCGGGCACCCATGTATTCTGTATGGAGCTGGAGAGTTTTCGTCTCCAGCACCACACCGACCAGACGTTTGGCTTCGTCGGTCGTGCCCAGCAGGACGTCCCACATGGCACTACTCTTCCTCGCTACGGCCTTCGCCTTGATCTTAAGTGCCCCAATTGCTTCCTCAAAAGTATCCCTCGGCACTGCGATTAATCTCTGGGACTTGATATCCTTAGTGATGAGAGTAATAGTTCTAGTTTGGATGTCCGCCAGTTCTCCGGGGACCGAGACCAGCTCGGTGCCTTTGATATATTCAGCGTACTTTAACCTCATCCTCTCATAGTACTCCTCATCCTTATTTATAGGTTTTCCCCCTGTCCAACCAGAAGTTGAAGGCTTGGGGGACCCGGGAGCTGATGGCACTCCCTCCGGCGTTGGTACTGCTGCTGCTGCTACTCTAGGTACTGAAGGGGGATTATCCCGAGGCGGTAATGCCCAATCCCCCTCCTTTCCACCCACCGAGGCCGTGGTGGGAGGAACGATCACATCTGGCCTATCGGAGGCCATTGCCTCCTAAGAGGCTAAGCGCGAGACACCTGCCTCCGGTGTTTCGCGTCCTTCGCAGGTCGCTACTTTACGCAGCCCAAGCAATAAACTTGGGTGGAGACCACAATGCCACACTTGACCAAAGTAATAGTAAGTATCACTATGTAACAGATACTACACTTTGATCCAAACCAAACCGACCACGCAAACACAAAAAAGTCTGAGTAGGAAATGGCTGGTACTTATTTATTACGTAAAAGTACATAATTCTGGCACAAGGCCAACAAATGGGAGGGGGAACAAAAACTTGGGTTGGTCTTCCGTAACTATCTTATACCTAGCTAATCCGATTCACGACCCATACATACGTTACAATTTTCTCATTCACCATAAAAATTTGTCCATCAACACTCATACCTATCAAGCACCAAAATACCGCAGTAACATACCAGGGACCTAAAAACGCCCCAAATGTACATAAAAATTTGTTTATTTACAATATTTACAATAGTGTACAAAAATAAATTTAAAACTTTATTCATGAAATGACATGATGGGAAGGGGGAATGAAGAAACAAAAAATCCCCAAAACAAAAACAATTTCAAATGAATATATATACACAATGTTAGTAAGACCCAAACACACCCACATAATTAAAGAGGCCACTGTATTCTGCCTTAAAAGGAACAAAATCAAGCAGCTCTCTTTCTAAGGGGAATGGAGAAGCAGGGAACAAAATAAATTGGACTGGAGAATATATAAGGCTGACCCAGCCGAGAATGAAAACGGGACAAAATAACAATGGACAATGGGAATCTCGAACTGGATCATAACAAAAGTAATGGAGCCGGGAACAGGCTAGGACAAACACATTCACTCACATTAACTAGGCACAAAAAAGACTTCTTACCTTAACCACGGGCGGGGTTCCAAAGGAATCCACCCCGATGCAACTAGCAGATCTAAAAGAGAAAATCAAGGCTAGCCCCGGTCACGCGAACCAGGCTCGCCGCATATACCCACCTTTCGCTGAACTCTGTCGGGTGCAGCCGTTTCCGTTCAGTTCTAATCTTCATTTTGAGCTGGTGCTCAAAATATCGGATTAGATCCTGATCCGAAAGACGACCTCCCCGCAAGACTTCCTCCAGACGCGTCATCCAAATCACCATTCTAGCCGTGGCCAGTAGCGACAGAAACACCATCCGCTTCACTCCAGAGTACGGGGGCGACACATTGTCCACAGCGTATGCGCGATCAATGAGCACAAGCTCCCGCGGCGCGATACGAGCAGTCAACTCGCCAACACGCGCCCACAACGGGCGAACGCGCGAACAATGGAAGAAGGCGTGCGCAGACGTCTCCTTAATTCCAAGGACGCAACGTTCACAATCTGGCAAATCCGCCAGGCCCATTGCGAAACGCTTGTCGTTGAGAGACAAACCATTCCGAGCCAATCGCCAGGTCAGAGAAAACTCAGAGTTGTTGAGCCAATCCGCACCTGGCGCCCAAGACCAATGAGAGCGATACTCCTCTCTCGACATGCCAAGCTTACTCCACAGTTCATCCTTCACGGCGCCCTCCACTAATCCCCGATAGAAGATTCTCCTAGGCCGTGAAAGGTCACTGGACCATGGAATGGCCCGAAGGGCCGTCAGACATTCGAGCAGGAATTTCGGCCGCCCCCAAGGCCTATTGCTAGTCCTTAGGAGCGGGGGAGTGATAGTGAGGCTAGGGAACATGTCCCTCACTACCCCCGCAAGCAACCGATCTTCCTCCAACGCGCGCCTGAGGAATGCCAACCTCGAAGCGAGCACGTGGCTCCTCAAGTGTGGCATCCCCAGACCCCCTTGACACGGACGGAGGCAACAGACTCCTTTGTCGACCATGTGTTTGCGTCCTCTCCAAAGACAGGAGAATAGCAAACGCTCGAGCGCCTTCTCATGATCGTCACAAAGGGGAAGTACAGACAGCCGGTAAAGGATTCTGGGAAAGAGGTATGTATTACACACCTCCGCCAGACCCTTCACGGAGAGACTCCGTCGACGCCAAATCTCGACCGACGCGCCGACCTTTGCCTGTACTTCTGACCAGTTTTTCTCCAACTGTAAGTCCGGACCGAACCAAACTCCGAGGAGCTTGACCGGCCCGTCCGTCCAGTCGAAGGGCCCCGGGAGGGAAACACCCTTCCAGGCACCTAACCGCAAGCCGGACGACTTGTCGCGGTTAATTCTGGCCCCTGTTACCTGTTCGTACCGTTCAAGCGCCTTCTGTACCGCCCTTATGTCCCTGCGGGAGGACACAAAGGTCGTTACGTCATCGGCGTACGCGGAAACCCTGGCTCGAGCTCCACCAGGGACAGCAATTCCACGCAGGACCGGACTGCACGTCTCGTCCCTTAGCCGGCGAAGGAGGGGCTCCAACGCCAGGACGTAAAGGAGAGGCGACAGTGGACAACCCTGTCGGACCGACCTAGACAGCGCGAAAGCGCTCGACAGCTTCCCGTTCACCTGTACCACAGCCTTGGGGGAGCGATACAGAAGGCTAATCCAGCGGCTGAAGTCGGGTTTGAATCCGGCGGCCTGCAGGACAGCAGCCAGGTAGCCATGGTCAATCCTATCAAATGCCTTGGACTGATCCAAATTGATCAGCGCGGCCTCTTCGTCGTCTTCTACACCCTCTACGATCGTGCGGATCAAGTGCAGGTTGCTCTGAATTGTTCGTCCCTTCACAGAACAAGTCTGATCCGGTTCCAACAGAGACTCGGCAACTAGCTGCAAGCGATTCGTCAGGATCTTGGCCAAAATCTTTAACTCTGTGTTTAGCAGAGTTATGGGCCTGTAATCATCTAATCCCCGCCCAACCTTCTTGCCTTTTCCCAACAGCGTGATCACGCCCCTGGTGATCCGACCGGGGATGGACCCCTGCCGAAACCAGTGGTTGAACACGACAGTCAAGAGCGGGACAAAAAGGTGCGACATCCTCAAGTACAATTCATAGGGCAAACCATCCAAACCTGGCGACTTGCCACTGCCGGTCTTCTTCAAAGCCGCGTAGACTTCGTCCTCCGTAATCTCCCCTTCGCAGCTAGCCGCTTCAGCCGGCAAAAGCCGGGGAAAGTCAGCCAAATAGCTGCGAAACTCCTCGTCACGGAGACCAGGCTCCTTGGTAAACCGGTGTTCGAAATGCTGCCGGAACGCCTCGCACATGTCGTCAGTGGACCGAAGGAGATGCCCCTCCGGGTCGCGCACTTCTCGAATGTACCGATCGCCGGCCCGACGAATTTCTTCCTTGCGCAGTTCTGCGCCCATGTTCACAGCTTCGGAAGACATCTTGCTTAACTTAGCTCTAATTACCTGGCCCATATAGCGCTCGCTAGTCGTGCGCCTCAGGGCCTCCCCTGGCTAAGGCTATCTCTAGGGGATCCCCACCAGCCTCCGCCCGGGCGAAATTAGCACTAAGTGTCTTTGCCTCCGCAGCCTTATCTAGTTTGAGCCGCTGGCTATATTTGGTGGCGAAAGACCTAATGGAGTCCTTAAGGTTAACCCACCACTTATTCCCAATGACTCGCCCAATTAACGCCCGCTGAACTAGTTTTGTCAGCTGGTCACGAAAGTCCCGCCTGTCCAGTAAGGACTGATTGAACTTCCAATAACCAGCCAACCTAGGCCTAAAGTCTAACACCACACGGGCACAAACGAGTTTGTGGTCCGTGTAGCCTAGCCAGTGGAACGTTGGACATTCTAAGAAGTCTATGTCGGCCACTCTCACTAACATCCTATCCAGGTACGCAGATACCCGGGTAGAAGGCCAATTAAGCGCCCACGTCCACATACTCCCATCCGGATGATCGACCCGGTATCTATCGACGAGACCAAATTCGTCGATCAGATCAACCAGGCTACGATCATCATTCCTCCCGCTAGCGCCCCTCCCTCTATCCCATTTGGGGGTTAGGATGGCATTCCAGTCCCCAACTAAGATTAGCCGTGTTGAATGCACCATAAAGGGCTCCAACAGCCGAAAGAAAGAGACACGCTCACCTTGCTTATTGGGCGCATAAACCACAATCAGCCGGAACAATTTGCTTTTCACTGCAATATCGGCCACGATCAGCCGGCCCTCGGCACCGACATGGACAAGGTCAACCTTCGCGTCCAGGGTACGCTTGACCAGCAAAGAAACACCTCTGGCTTGCCGGCTCCCATATGCTGAATAGACGACAAAGTCGTTAGACAGCACACAAGAGTCGACTTCGCAAACAAAGTGAGTCTCTTGGATCGCGGCCACATCCACGCCGAAGGACAAGAGGTCACGAAGCAGGCGAGCCGCCTTACCCCGATCCCTCAGGCCCTTCGCATTCAAGCTGGCTATCTTAATAGACATCTTTTAAACCTGAAACGAAAAAACAAAGAAACATGCAACAAGGCTCTAGTCGCATACGGGGTAGAAATCTCGGGCAGAGGGGACCCCGACGGACTGTCCTAGGGACCCTGTACCAATGTCGGACGTAATCCGCCCGTCTAGGACAATCCCGCCGACGTCGGTGGGATATGTTAGTTTTACCACCCTATATAAGCATGGGTGGAGAATAACCGGGAACCTCCCCGAACAATTTTTGCCCATTTTTTTGAGCTCAGGTGTGTTCATAGTGACCATCCTTATTTTAGGATAGTGTAATTTGGCCTCTTCAATATGGTCCCAGACCCTCAGGTTACCCCCGGTGTTTCTAACGAGGGTAATTATTCCTGGGGCCTGGGGAAAGTTTGTTGGCTCTTCTGTAGAAAGTCCTTTAACTTTAGTTAGTTTGAGGAGCGGCTTCAGGAGCTTTCTCCTCTGCGAGGACCACTCCTCCACAATACCTTCGTCCACCTTCAACAGTGCATCACCTTGAGGGAGGGCTTTCTTTTTTTTTTGCCCGAGAGGGAGTGGGAATAGGAGAAGGGGAGGGAGAGGGTGTTACAGGCATCTGTTTTTTTAAAGGGATCAAATTAAAGGTTGGGGACTGGGAAGCTTTGCGCGGGGAAGAAGGTAGGCTTCTAGCTTTATCGGCATACGTGTGCCTGACCGGAGAGACCGGTACAGACGCGCACTTGTCCCTATATTTCCTTCTTTCGGAGCTCCTGCTCCTCCTTCTGCTTTTTATGCCGTCCTGTTGCTCATCTTCCGCCTCTCTTCCGCGCTTCAGGGATGACGCTCTCCCTACCTCCATTGGTTCCCCCACATCCTTTTTAGGGGAGAGGGCTCTTTCCTTCCCTTGTTTGGTGGGTGATTTTATGGGAGTAGGTTCCTTTTGTTTTGGGGGTGTTTTGGCAGGTGTTTTGACAGGCGATGGAGCCTTGACCGGCACCTTGGCCGGAGAAGGCGTTTTTGCTTTTTTCCTCGCCACCACCTGCCAATCACCCTCCTTGCCGGCTGCCGGAGCTGGTGCTGGTGGGCTTGGCTTAGCTGCTTCTTTCACAGGTTGCTGTTGTTTGGCTGGTTGGGCCTTTGGGGGCGGATTCTTAGTCGGACACGTTTTAGCGACATGTTCCGCCGCCCCACAGACCCAACAGCACGGCTTCCTGCCTTCCACGATGACAAAGATGTTGCGGCCCCTGCAGGTAAGGACGTTGGGTATTTTATCAATGTTCTCCTTTGACAGAGTCGCCTGCAGGACCATGTCACCAGTGATAAACCCGGCCTTCGACCGCAGCGAGGAGACCGCGGCTACTTTTCCATAATTAGCAAAGAAAGCGCCTACGTGGTCTTCTGCAATGTCCATAGGGACGCCATGCAGTGTTATTTTGACCTTACGGGCACCCATGTACTCAGTCAGGAACTGGAGAGTTTTTGTCTCCAGCACCAATCCGACCATACGCTTAGCCTCTTCGGGGGTGCCCAGCAGGACGTCCCATATGGCATTGCTCCTCCTCGCCACGGCCCTAGCCTTGATGTTCAGTGCCTTGATAGCATCTTCAAATGTGTCTCTTGGCACTCCGATCATCTTGTGAGTTTTGATATCTTTAGTTATCAAAGTAATGATCCTTTTCTCTATTTCCGCCAACTGGTCCGGCACTGAGACTAGCTCTGTGCCTTTGATATATTCCTCGTACTTGGCCTTCATCTTTTCATAATAGTCTTCATTTTTTTCGGTAATTTTTCCCCCTGTCCACCCAGAGGTAGATGGTTTGGGGGATCCAGGAGCTGGCACTGCAGCCGGTACGGGTCCTGCTGCTGATTCTTCTACTGGTACTAGTAAGGAGGGTGACTCCCGTGGCGGTAGCTGCCAGTCACCCTCCTTCCCTCCCACCGACGCCATGGTGGGAGGAACGACCTCATCCGGCCCATTAGAGGCCATTGCCACAAAGTGGCCGAACACCGGACAACTAATTCCCGGTGTTTCGCGCTGAAAAGCACTACTTTACGCAAGCCCGAGCTATAAACTCGGGCCGGAAATCAGTGTGTCCAAGATACAAAGTCACTACTAATATCACGTAGGAACAAAAGCAGAACTTTGCACTTACAACCACAACCCACAAAACAAAAGTCAGTAGGAAATGGCTGGTACTTATTTATTTATGAAAAAGTACATAAATTCTGGCACAAGGCCAACAAATGGGAGGGGGAACAAAAACTTGGGTTGGTCTTCCGTAACTATCATATACCTAGCTAATCAGATTCACGACCCATACATACGTTACAATTTTCTCATTCACCATCAAAATTTGTCCATCAACACTCATACCTATCAAGCACCAAAATACCGCAAAATCATACCAGGGACCTAAAAACACCCCAAATGTACATAAAAATTTCTGATTTTTACAATATATACAATATCTTACAAAAATAAATTTAAAACTTTATTCATGAAATGACATGATGGGGAGGGGGAATGAAGAAACAAAAAACCCCAAAACAAAAAACAATTTCAAATGAATATATATACACAATGTTAGTAAGACCCAAACACACCCACATAATTAAAGAGGCCACTGTATTCTGCCTTAAAAAAGACCAAAATCAAGCAGCTCTCTTTCTAAGGGGAATGGATAAGCAGGGGGCAAAAATAAATTGGACTGGAGAATGTATAAGGCTGACCCAGCCGAGAGTGAAAACGGGACAAAATAATACTTGGACAATGGGAATCTCGAACTGGATCATAACAAAAGCAATGAAGCCGGGAACAGGCCAGGACAAACACATTCACTCACATTAACTAGGCACAAAAGAGACTTCTACCTTAACCACGGGCGGGGTTCCAAAGGAATCCACCCCGATGCAACTAGCAGATCTAAAAGAGAAAATCAAGGCTAGCCCCGGTCACGCGAACCAGGCTCGCTGCATATACCCACCTTTCGCTGAACTCTGTCGGGTGCAGCCGTTTCCGTTCAGTTCTAATCTTAATTTTGAGCTGGTGCTCAAAATATCGGATTAGATCCTGATCCGAAAGACGACCTCCCCGCAAGACTTCCTCCAGACGCGTCATCCAAATCACCATTCTAGCCGTGGCCAGTAGCGACAGAAACACCATCCGCTTCACTCCAGAGTACGGGGGCGACACATTGTCCACAGCGTATGCGCGATCAATGAGCACAAGCTCCCGCGGCGCGATACGAGCAGTCAACTCGCCGACACGCGCCCACAACGGGCGAACGCGCGAACAATGGAAGAAGGCGTGCGCAGACGTCTCCTTAATTCCAAGGACGCAACGTTCACAATCTGGCAAATCCGCCAGGCCCATTGCGAACCGCTTGTCGTTGAGAGACAAACCATTCCGAGCCAATCGCCAGGTCAGAGAAAACTCAGAGTTGTTGAGCCAATCCGCACCTGGCGCCCAAGACCAATGAGAGCGATACTCCTCTCTCGACATGCCGAGCTTACTCCACAGTTCATCCTTCACGGCGCCCTCCACTAATCCCCGATAGAAGATTCTCCTAGGCCGTGAAAGGTCACTGGACCATGGAATGGCCCGAAGGGCCGTCAGACATTCGAGCAGGAATTTCGGCCGCCCCCAAGGCCTATTGCTAGTCCTTAGGAGCGGGGGAGTGATAGTGAGGCTAGGGAACATGTCCCTCACTACCCCCGCAAGCAACCGATCTTCCTCCAACGCGCGCCTGAGGAATGCCAACCTCGAAGCGAGCACGTGGCTCCTCAAGTGTGGCATCCCCAGACCCCCTTGACACGGACGGAGGCAACAGACTCCTTTGTCGACCATGTGTTTGCGTCCTCTCCAAAGACAGGAGAATAGCAAACGCTCGAGCGCCTTCTCATGATCGTCACAAAGGGGAAGTACAGACAGCCGGTAAAGGATTCTGGGAAAGAGGTATGTATTACACACCTCCGCCAGACCCTTCACGGAGAGACTCCGCCGACGCCAAATCTCGACCGACGCGCCGACCTTTGCCTGTACTTCTGACCAGTTTTTCTCCAACTGTAAGTCCGGACCGAACCAAACTCCGAGGAGCTTGACCGGCCCGTCCGTCCAGTCGAAGGGCCCCGGGAGGGAAACACCCTTCCAGGCACCTAACCGCAAGCCGGACGACTTGTCGCGGTTAATTCTGGCCCCTGTTACCTGTTCGTACCGTTCAAGCGCCTTCTGTACCGCCCTTATGTCCCTGCGGGAGGACACAAAGGTCGTTACGTCATCGGCGTACGCGGAAACCCTGGCTCGAGCTCCTCCAGGGACAGCAATTCCACGCAGGACCGGACTGCACGTCTCGTCCCTTAGCCGGCGAAGGAGAGGCTCCAACGCCAGGACGTAAAGGAGAGGCGACAGTGGACAACCCTGTCGGACCGACCTAGACAGCGCGAAAGCGCTCGACAGCTTCCCGTTCACCTGTACCACAGCCTTGGGGGAGCGATACAGAAGGCTAATCCAGCGGCTGAAGTCGGGTTTGAATCCGGCGGCCTGCAGGACAGCAGCCAGGTAGCCATGGTCAATCCTATCAAATGCCTTGGACTGATCCAAATTGATCAGCGCGGCCTCTTCGTCGTCTTCTACACCCTCTACGATCGTGCGAATCAAGTGCAGGTTGCTCTGAATTGTTCGTCCCTTCACAGAACAAGTCTGATCCGGTTCCAACAGAGACTCGGCAACTAGCTGCAAGCGATTCGTCAGGATCTTGGCCAAAATCTTTAACTCTGTGTTTAGCAGAGTTATGGGCCTGTAATCATCTAATCCCCGCCCAACCTTCTTGCCTTTTCCCAACAGCGTGATCACGCCCCTGGTGATCCGACCGGGGATGGACCCCTGCCGAAACCAGTGGTTGAACACGACAGTCAAGAGCGGGACAAAAAGGTGCGACATCCTCAAGTACAATTCATAGGGCAAACCATCCAAACCTGGCGACTTGCCACTGCCGGTCTTCTTCAAAGCCGCGTAGACTTCGTCCTCCGTAATCTCCCCTTCGCAGCTAGCCGCTTCAGCCGGCAAAAGCCGGGGAAAGTCAGCCAAATAGCTGCGAAACTCCTCGTCACGGAGACCAGGCTCCTTGGTAAACCGGTGTTCGAAATGCTGCCGGAACGCCTCGCACATGTCGTCAGTGGACCTAAGGAGATGCCCCTCCGGGTCGCGCACCTCTCGAATGTACCGATCGCCGGCCCGACGAATTTCTTCCTTGCGCAGTTCTGCGCCCATGTTCACAGCTTCGGAAGACATCTTGCTTAACTTAGCTCTAATTACCTGGCCCATATAGCGCTCGCTAGTCGTGCGCCTCAGGGCCTCCCTGGCTAAGGCTATCTCTAGGGGATCCCCACCAGCCTCCGCCCGGGCGAAATTAGCACTAAGTGTCTTTGCCTCCGCAGCCTTATCTAGTTTGAGCCGCTGGCTATATTTGGTGGCAAAAGACCTAATGGAGTCCTTAAGGTTAACCCACCACTTATTCCCAATGACTCGCCCAATTAACGCCCGCTGAACTAGTTTTGTCAGCTGGTCACGAAAGTCCCGCCTGTCCAGTAAGGACTGATTGAACTTCCAATAACCAGCCAACCTAGGCCTAAAGTCTAACACCACACGGGCACAAACGAGTTTGTGGTCCGTGTAGCCTAGCCAGTGGAACGTTGGACATTCTAAGAAGTCTATGTCGGCCACTCTCACTAACATCCTATCCAGGTACGCAGATACCCGGGTAGAAGGCCAATTAAGCGCCCACGTCCACATACTCCCTTCCGGATGATCGACCCGGTATCTATCGACGAGACCAAATTCGTCGATCAGATCAACCAGGCTACGATCATCATTCCTCCCGCTAGCGCCCCTCCCTCTATCCCATTTGGGGGTTAGGATGGCATTCCAGTCCCCAACTAAGATTAGCCGTGTTGAATGCACCATAAAGGGCTCCAACAGCCGAAAGAAAGAGACACGCTCACCTTGCTTATTGGGCGCATAAACCACAATCAACCGGAACAATTTGCTTTTCACTGCAATATCGGCCACGATCAGCCGGCCCTCGGCACCGACATGGACAAGGTCAACCTTCGCGTCCAGGGTACGCTTGACCAGCAAAGAAACACCTCTGGCTTGCCGGCTCCCATATGCTGAATAGACGACAAAGTCGTTAGACAGCACACAAGAGTCGACTTCGCAAACAAAGTGAGTCTCTTGGATCGCGGCCACATCCACGCCGAAGGACAAGAGGTCACGAAGCAGGCGAGCCGCCTTACCCCGATCTCTCAGGCCCTTCGCATTCAAGCTGGCTATCTTAATAGACATCTTTTAGTTCTGAAAAGAAAAAACAAAGAAACATGCAACAAAGGCACTAGTCGCATACGGGGTAGAAATCTCGGGCAGAGGGGACCCCGACGGACTGTCCTAGGGACCCTGTACCAATGTCGGACGTAATCCGCCCGTCTAGGACAATCCCGCCGACGTCGGTGGGATATGTTAGTTTTACCACCCTATATAAGCATGGGTGGAGAATAACCGGGAACCTCCCCGAACAATTTTTGCCCATTTTTTTGAGCTCAGGTGTGTTCATAGTGACCATCCTTATTTTAGGATAGTGTAATTTGGCCTCTTCAATATGGTCCCAGACCCTCAGGTTACCCCCGGTGTTTCTAACGAGGGTAATTATTCCTGGGGCCTGGGGAAAGTTTGTTGGCTCTTCTGTAGAAAGTCCTTTAACTTTAGTTAGTTTGAGGAGCGGCTTCAGGAGCTTTCTCCTCTGCGAGGACCACTCCTCCACAATACCTTCGTCCACCTTCAACAGTGCATCACCTTGAGGGAGGGCTTTCTTTTTTTTTGCCCGAGAGGGAGTGGGAATAGGAGAAGGGGAGGGAGAGGGTGTTACAGGCATCTGTTTTTTTAAAGGGATCAAATTAAAGGTTGGGGACTGGGAAGCTTTGCGCGGGGAAGAAGGTAGGCTTCTAGCTTTATCGGCATACGTGTGCCTGACCGGAGAGACCGGTACAGACGCGCACTTGTCCCTATATTTCCTTCTTTCGGAGCTCCTGCTCCTCCTTCTGCTTTTTATGCCGTCCTGTTGCTCATCTTCCGCCTCTCTTCCGCGCTTCAGGGATGACGCTCTCCCTACCTCCATTGGTTCCCCCACATCCTTTTTCGGGGAGAGGGCTCTTTCCTTCCCTTGTTTGGTGGGTGATTTTATGGGAGTAGGTTCCTTTTGTTTTGGGGGTGTTTTGGCAGGTGTTTTGACAGGCGATGGAGCCTTGACCGGCCCCTTGGCCGGAGAAGGCGTTTTTGCTTTTTTCCTCGCCACCACCTGCCAATCACCCTCCTTGCCGGCTGCCGGAGCTGGTGCTGGTGGGCTTGGCTTAGCTGCTTCTTTCACAGGTTGCTGTTGTTTGGCTGGTTGGGCCTTTGGGGGCGGATTCTTAGTCGGACACGTTTTAGCGACATGTTCCGCCGCCCCACAGACCCAACAGCACGGCTTCCTGCCTTCCACGATGACAAAGATGTTGCGGCCCCTGCAGGTAAGGACGTTGGGTATTTTATCAATGTTCTCCTTTGACAGAGTCGCCTGCAGGACCATGTCACCAGTGATAAACCCGGCCTTCGACCGCAGCGAGGAGACCGCGGCTACTTTTCCATAATTAGCAAAGAAAGCGCCTACGTGGTCTTCTGCAATGTCCATAGGGACGCCATGCAGTGTTATTTTGACCTTACGGGCACCCATGTACTCAGTCAGGAACTGGAGAGTTTTTGTCTCCAGCACCAATCCGACCATACGCTTAGCCTCTTCGGGGGTGCCCAGCAGGACGTCCCATATGGCATTGCTCCTCCTCGCCACGGCCCTAGCCTTGATGTTCAGTGCCTTGATAGCATCTTCAAATGTGTCTCTTGGCACTCCGATCATCTTGTGAGTTTTGATATCTTTAGTTATCAAAGTAATGATCCTTTTCTCTATTTCCGCCAACTGGTCCGGCACTGAGACTAGCTCTGTGCCTTTGATATATTCCTCGTACTTGGCCTTCATCTTTTCATAATAGTCTTCATTTTTTTCGGTAATTTTTCCCCCTGTCCACCCAGAGGTAGATGGTTTGGGGGATCCAGGAGCTGGCACTGCAGCCGGTACGGGTCCTGCTGCTGATTCTTCTACTGGTACTAGTAAGGAGGGTGACTCCCGTGGCGGTAGCTGCCAGTCACCCTCCTTCCCTCCCACCGACGCCATGGTGGGAGGAACGACCTCATCCGGCCCATTAGAGGCCATTGCCACAAAGTGGCCGAACACCGGATAACTAATTCCCGGTGTTTCGCGCTGAAAAGCACTACTTTACGCAAGCCCGAGCTATAAACTCGGGCCGGAAATCAGTGTGTCCAAGATACAAAGTCACTACTAATATCACGTAGGAACAAAAGCAGAACTTTGCACTTACAACCACAACCCACAAAACAAAAGTCAGTAGGAAATGGCTGGTACGTATTTATTTGCATAAAATACAAATTCTGGCTCAAGGCCAAACAATGGGGAGGGGGAACAAAAACTTGGGTTGGTCTTCCGTAACTATCTTATACCTAGCTAATCCGATTCACGACCCATACATACGTTACAATTTTCTCATACACCATAAAAATTTGTCCATCAACACTCATACCTATCAAGCACCAAAATACCGCAGTAACATACCAGGGACCTAAAAACGCCCCAAATGTACATAAAAATTTGTTTATTTACAATATATACAATAGTGTACAAAAATAAATTTAAAACTTTATTCATGAAATGACATGATGGGAAGGGGAAATGAAGAAACAAAAAATCCCCAAAACAATAAACAATTTCAAATGAATATATATACACAATGTTAGTAAGACCCAAACACACCCACATAATTAAAGAGGCCACTGTATTCTGCCTTAAAAAAGGACAAAATCAAGCAGCTCTCTTTCTAAGGGGAATGGAGAAGCAGGGGCAAAAATAAATTGGACTGGAGAATGTATAAGGCTGACCCAGCCGAGAGTGAAAACGGGACAAAATAATACTTGGACAATGGGAATCTCGAACTGAATCATAACAAAAGCAATGGAGCCGGGAACAGGCCAGGACAAACACATTCACTCACATTAACTAGGCACAAAAAGAACTTCTACCTTAACCACGGGAGGGGTTCCAAAGGAATCCACCCCGATGCAACTAGCAGATCTAAAAGAGAAAATCAAGGCTAGCCCCGGTCACGCGAACCAGGCTCGCCGCATATACCCACCTTTCGCTGAACTCTGTCGGGTGCAGCCGTTTTCGTTCAGTTCTAATCTTAATTTTGAGCTGGTGCTCAAAATATCGGATTAGATCCTGATCCGAAAGACGACCTCCCCGCAAGACTTCCTCCAGACGCGTCATCCAAATCACCATTCTAGCCGTGGCCAGTAGCGACAGAAACACCATCCGCTTCACTCCAGAGTACGGGGGCGACACATTGTCCACAGCGTATGCGCGATCAATGAGCACAAGCTCCCGCGGCGCGATACGAGCAGTCAACTCGCCGACACGCGCCCACAACGGGCGAACGCGCGAACAATGGAAGAAGGCGTGCGCAGACGTCTCCTTAATTCCAAGGACGCAACGCTCACAATCTGGCAAATCCGCCAGGCCCATTGCGAAACGCTTGTCATTGAGAGACAAACCATTCCGAGCCAATCGCCAGGTCAGAGAAAACTCAGAGTTGTTGAGCCAATCCGCACCTGGCGCCCAAGACCAATGAGAGCGATACTCCTCTCTCGACATGCCGAGCTTACTCCACAGTTCATCCTTCACGGCGCCCTCCACTAATCCCCGATAGAAGATTCTCCTAGGCCGTGAAAGGTCACTGGACCATGGAATGGCCCGAAGGGCCGTCAGACATTCGAGCAGGAATTTCGGCCGCCCCCAAGGCCTATTGCTAGTCCTTAGGAGCGGGGGAGTGACAGTGAGGCTAGGGAACATGTCCCTCACTACCCCCGCAAGCAACCGATCTTCCTCCAACGCGCGCCTGAGGAATGCCAACCTCGAAGCGAGCACGTGGCTCCTCAAGTGTGGCATCCCCAGGCCCCCTTGACACGGACGGAGGCAACAGACTCCTTTGTCGACCATGTGTTTGCGTCCTCTCCAAAGACAGGAGAATAGCAAACGCTCGAGCGCCTTCTCATGATCGTCACAAAGGGGAAGTACAGACAGCCGGTAAAGGATTCTGGGAAAGAGGTATGTATTACACACCTCCGCCAGACCCTTCACGGAGAGACTCCGTCGACGCCAAATCTCGACCGACGCGCCGACCTTTGCCTGTACTTCTGACCAGTTTTTCTCCAACTGTAAGTCCGGACCGAACCAAACTCCGAGGAGCTTGACCGGCCCGTCCGTCCAGTCGAAGGGCCCCGGGAGGGAAACACCCTTCCAGGCACCTAACCGCAAGCCGGACGACTTGTCGCGGTTAATTCTGGCCCCCGTTACCTGTTCGTACCGTTCAAGCGCCTTCTGTACCGCCCTTATGTCCCTGCGGGAGGACACAAAGGTCGTTACGTCATCGGCGTACGCGGAAACCCTGGCTCGAGCTCCACCAGGGACAGCAATTCCACGCAGGACCGGACTGCACGTCTCGTCCCTTAGCCGGCGAAGGAGAGGCTCCAACGCCAGGACGTAAAGGAGAGGCGACAGTGGACAACCCTGTCGGACCGACCTAGACAGCGCGAAAGCGCTCGACAGCTTCCCGTTCACCTGTACCACAGCCTTGGGGGAGCGATACAGAAGGCTAATCCAGCGGCTGAAGTCGGGTTTGAATCCGGCGGCCTGCAGGACAGCAGCCAGGTAGCCATGGTCAATCCTATCAAATGCCTTGGACTGATCCAAATTGATCAGCGCGGCCTCTTCGTCGTCTTCTACACCCTCTACGATCGTGCGGATCAAGTGCAGGTTGCTCTGAATTGTTCGTCCCTTCACAGAACAAGTCTGATCCGGTTCCAACAGAGACTCGGCAACTAGCTGCAAGCGATTCGTCAGGATCTTGGCCAAAATCTTTAACTCTGTGTTTAGCAGAGTTATGGGCCTGTAATCATCTAATCCCCGCCCAACCTTCTTGCCTTTTCCCAACAGCGTGATCACGCCCCTGGTGATCCGACCGGGGATGGACCCCTGCCGAAACCAGTGGTTGAACACGACAGTCAAGAGCGGGACAAAAAGGTGCGACATCCTCAAGTACAATTCATAGGGCAAACCATCCAAACCTGGCGACTTGCCACTGCCGGTCTTCTTCAAAGCCGCGTAGACTTCGTCCTCCGTAATCTCCCCTTCGCAGCTAGCCGCTTCAGCCGGCAAAAGCCGGGGAAAGTCAGCCAAATAGCTGCGAAACTCCTCGTCACGGAGACCAGGCTCCTTGGTAAACCGGTGTTCAAAATGCTGCCGGAACGCCTCGCACATGTCGTCGGTGGACCGAAGGAGATGCCCCTCCGGGTCGCGCACTTCTCGAATGTACCGATCGCCGGCCCGACGAATTTCTTCCTTGCGCAGTTCTGCGCCCATGTTCACAGCTTCGGAAGACATCTTGCTTAACTTAGCTCTAATTACCTGGCCCATATAGCGCTCGCTAGTCGTGCGCCTCAGGGCCTCCCTGGCTAAGGCTATCTCTAGGGGATCCCCACCAGCCTCCGCCCGGGCGAAATTAGCACTAAGTGTCTTTGCCTCCGCAGCCTTATCTAGTTTGAGCCGCTGGCTATATTTGGTGGCGAAAGACCTAATGGAGTCCTTAAGGTTAACCCACCACTTATTCCCAATGACTCGCCCAATTAACGCCCGCTGAACTAGTTTTGTCAGCTGGTCACGAAAGTCCCGCCTGTCCAGTAAGGACTGATTGAACTTCCAATAACCAGCCAACCTAGGCCTAAAGTCTAACACCACACGGGCACAAACGAGTTTGTGGTCCGTGTAGCCTAGCCAGTGGAACGTTGGACATTCTAAGAAGTCTATGTCGGCCACTCTCACTAACATCCTATCCAGGTACGCAGATACCCGGGTAGAAGGCCAATTAAGCGCCCACGTCCACATACTCCCATCCGGATGATCGACCCGGTATCTATCGACGAGACCAAATTCGTCGATCAGATCAACCAGGCTACGATCATCATTCCTCCCGCTAGCGCCCCTCCCTCTATCCCATTTGGGGGTTAGGATGGCATTCCAGTCCCCAACTAAGATTAGCCGTGTTGAATGCACCATAAAGGGCTCCAACAGCCGAAAGAAAGAGACACGCTCACCTTGCTTATTGGGCGCATAAACCACAATCAACCGGAACAATTTGCTTTTCACTGCAATATCGGCCACGATCAGCCGGCCCTCGGCACCGACATGGACAAGGTCAACCTTCGCGTCCAGGGTACGCTTGACCAGCAAAGAAACACCTCTGGCTTGCCGGCTCCCATATGCTGAATAGACGACAAAGTCGTTAGACAGCACACAAGAGTCGACTTCGCAAACAAAGTGAGTCTCTTGGATCGCGGCCACATCCACGCCGAAGGACAAGAGGTCACGAAGCAGGCGAGCCGCCTTACCCCGATCCCTCAGGCCCTTCGCATTCAAGCTGGCTATCTTAATAGACATCTTTTAGTTCTGAAACGAAAAAACAAAGAAACATGCAACAAAGGCACTAGTCGCATACGGGGTAGAAATCTCGGGCAGAGGGGACCCCGACGGACTGTCCTAGGGACCCTGTACCAATGTCGGACGTAATCCGCCCGTCTAGGACAATCCCGCCGACGTCGGTGGGATATGTTAGTTTTACCACCCTATATAAGCATGGGTGGAGAATAACCGGGAACCTCCCCGAACAATTTTTGCCCATTTTTTTGAGCTCAGGTGTGTTCATAGTGACCATCCTTATTTTAGGATAGTGTAATTTGGCCTCTTCAATATGGTCCCAGACCCTCAGGTTACCCCCGGTGTTTCTAACGAGGGTAATTATTCCTGGGGCCTGGGGAAAGTTTGTTGGCTCTTCTGTAGAAAGTCCTTTAACTTTAGTTAGTTTGAGGAGCGGCTTCAGGAGCTTTCTCCTCTGCGAGGACCACTCCTCCACAATACCTTCGTCCACCTTCAACAGTGCATCACCTTGAGGGAGGGCTTTCTTTTTTTTTTGCCCGAGAGGGAGTGGGAATAGGAGAAGGGGAGGGAGAGGGTGTTACAGGCATCTGTTTTTTTAAAGGGATCAAATTAAAGGTTGGGGACTGGGAAGCTTTGCGCGGGGAAGAAGGTAGGCTTCTAGCTTTATCGGCATACGTGTGCCTGACCGGAGAGACCGGTACAGACGCGCACTTGTCCCTATATTTCCTTCTTTCGGAGCTCCTGCTCCTCCTTCTGCTTTTTATGCCGTCCTGTTGCTCATCTTCCGCCTCTCTTCCGCGCTTCAGGGATGACGCTCTCCCTACCTCCATTGGTTCCCCCACATCCTTTTTCGGGGAGAGGGCTCTTTCCTTCCCTTGTTTGGTGGGTGATTTTATGGGAGTAGGTTCCTTTTGTTTTGGGGGTGTTTTGGCAGGTGTTTTGACAGGCGATGGAGCCTTGACCGGCCCCTTGGCCGGAGAAGGCGTTTTTGCTTTTTTCCTCGCCACCACCTGCCAATCACCCTCCTTGCCGGCTGCCGGAGCTGGTGCTGGTGGGCTTGGCTTAGCTGCTTCTTTCACAGGTTGCTGTTGTTTGGCTGGTTGGGCCTTTGGGGGCGGATTCTTAGTCGGACACGTTTTAGCGACATGTTCCGCCGCCCCACAGACCCAACAGCACGGCTTCCTGCCTTCCACGATGACAAAGATGTTGCGGCCCCTGCAGGTAAGGACGTTGGGTATTTTATCAATGTTCTCCTTTGACAGAGTCGCCTGCAGGACCATGTCACCAGTGATAAACCCGGCCTTCGACCGCAGCGAGGAGACCGCGGCTACTTTTCCATAATTAGCAAAGAAAGCGCCCACGTGGTCTTCTGCAATGTCCATAGGGACGCCATGCAGTGTTATTTTGACCTTACGGGCACCCATGTACTCAGTCAGGAACTGGAGAGTTTTTGTCTCCAGCACCAATCCGACCATACGCTTAGCCTCTTCGGGGGTGCCCAGCAGGACGTCCCATATGGCATTGCTCCTCCTCGCCACGGCCCTAGCCTTGATGTTCAGTGCCTTGATAGCATCTTCAAATGTGTCTCTTGGCACTCCGATCATCTTGTGAGTTTTGATATCTTTAGTTATCAAAGTAATGATCCTTTTCTCTATTTCCGCCAACTGGTCCGGCACTGAGACTAGCTCTGTGCCTTTGATATATTCCTCGTACTTGGCCTTCATCTTTTCATAATAGTCTTCATTTTTTTCGGTAATTTTTCCCCCTGTCCACCCAGAGGTAGATGGTTTGGGGGATCCAGGAGCTGGCACTGCAGCCGGTACGGGTCCTGCTGCTGATTCTTCTACTGGTACTAGTAAGGAGGGTGACTCCCGTGGCGGTAGCTGCCAGTCACCCTCCTTCCCTCCCACCGAGGCCGTGGTGGGAGGAACGATCTCTACTGGCCCATCTGTGGCCATAGCCACAAAGTGGCCGAACACCGGACAACTAATTCCCGGTGTTTCGCGCTGAAAAGCACTACTTTACGCAAGCCCGAGCTATAAACTCGGGCCGGAAATCAGTGTGTCCAAGATACAAAGTCACTACTAATATCACGTAGGAACAAAAGCAGAACTTTGCACTTACAACCACAACCCACAAAACAAAAGTCAGTAGGAAATGGCTGGTACTTATTTATTTATGAAAAAGTACATAAATTCTGGCACAAGGCCAACAAATGGGAGGGGGAACAAAAACTTGGGTTGGTCTTCCTTAACTATCTTATACCTAGCTAATCAGATTCACGACCCATACATACGTTACAATTTTCTCATTCACCATAAAAATTTGTCCATCAACACTCATACCTATCAAGCACCAAAATACCGCAAAATCATACCAGGGACCTAAAAACACCCCAAATGTACATAAAAATTTCTGATTTTTACAATATATACAATATCTTACAAAAATAAATTTAAAACTTTATTCATGAAATGACATGATGGGGAGGGGGAATGAAGAAACAAAAAACCCCAAAACAAAAAACAATTTCAAATGAATATATATACACAATGTTAGTAAGACCCAAACACACCCACATAATTAAAGAGGCCACTGTATTCTGCCTTAAAAAAGAACAAAATCAAGCAGCTCTCTTTCTAAGGGGAATGGATAAGCAGGGGGCAAAAATAAATTGGACTGGAGAATGTATAAGGCTGACCCAGCCGAGAGTGAAAACGGGACAAAATAATACTTGGACAATGGGAATCTCGAACTGGATCATAACAAAAGCAATGAAGCCGGGAACAGGCCAGGACAAACACATTCACTCACATTAACTAGGCACAAAAGAGACTTCTACCTTAACCACGGGCGGGGTTCCAAAGGAATCCACCCCGATGCAACTAGCAGATCTAAAAGAGAAAATCAAGGCTAGCCCCGGTCACGCGAACCAGGCTCGCTGCATATACCCACCTTTCGCTGAACTCTGTCGGGTGCAGCCGTTTCCGTTCAGTTCTAATCTTAATTTTGAGCTGGTGCTCAAAATATCGGATTAGATCCTGATCCGAAAGACGACCTCCCCGCAAGACTTCCTCCAGACGCGTCATCCAAATCACCATTCTAGCCGTGGCCAGTAGCGACAGAAACACCATCCGCTTCACTCCAGAGTACGGGGGCGACACATTGTCCACAGCGTATGCGCGATCAATGAGCACAAGCTCCCGCGGCGCGATACGAGCAGTCAACTCGCCGACACGCGCCCACAACGGGCGAACGCGCGAACAATGGAAGAAGGCGTGCGCAGACGTCTCCTTAATTCCAAGGACGCAACGTTCACAATCTGGCAAATCCGCCAGGCCCATTGCGAACCGCTTGTCGTTGAGAGACAAACCATTCCGAGCCAATCGCCAGGTCAGAGAAAACTCAGAGTTGTTGAGCCAATCCGCACCTGGCGCCCAAGACCAATGAGAGCGATACTCCTCTCTCGACATGCCGAGCTTACTCCACAGTTCATCCTTCACGGCGCCCTCCACTAATCCCCGATAGAAGATTCTCCTAGGCCGTGAAAGGTCACTGGACCATGGAATGGCCCGAAGGGCCGTCAGACATTCGAGCAGGAATTTCGGCCGCCCCCAAGGCCTATTGCTAGTCCTTAGGAGCGGGGGAGTGATAGTGAGGCTAGGGAACATGTCCCTCACTACCCCCGCAAGCAACCGATCTTCCTCCAACGCGCGCCTGAGGAATGCCAACCTCGAAGCGAGCACGTGGCTCCTCAAGTGTGGCATCCCCAGACCCCCTTGACACGGACGGAGGCAACAGACTCCTTTGTCGACCATGTGTTTGCGTCCTCTCCAAAGACAGGAGAATAGCAAACGCTCGAGCGCCTTCTCATGATCGTCACAAAGGGGAAGTACAGACAGCCGGTAAAGGATTCTGGGAAAGAGGTATGTATTACACACCTCCGCCAGACCCTTCACGGAGAGACTCCGCCGACGCCAAATCTCGACCGACGCGCCGACCTTTGCCTGTACTTCTGACCAGTTTTTCTCCAACTGTAAGTCCGGACCGAACCAAACTCCGAGGAGCTTGACCGGCCCGTCCGTCCAGTCGAAGGGCCCCGGGAGGGAAACACCCTTCCAGGCACCTAACCGCAAGCCGGACGACTTGTCGCGGTTAATTCTGGCCCCTGTTACCTGTTCGTACCGTTCAAGCGCCTTCTGTACCGCCCTTATGTCCCTGCGGGAGGACACAAAGGTCGTTACGTCATCGGCGTACGCGGAAACCCTGGCTCGAGCTCCTCCAGGGACAGCAATTCCACGCAGGACCGGACTGCACGTCTCGTCCCTTAGCCGGCGAAGGAGAGGCTCCAACGCCAGGACGTAAAGGAGAGGCGACAGTGGACAACCCTGTCGGACCGACCTAGACAGCGCGAAAGCGCTCGACAGCTTCCCGTTCACCTGTACCACAGCCTTGGGGGAGCGATACAGAAGGCTAATCCAGCGGCTGAAGTCGGGTTTGAATCCGGCGGCCTGCAGGACAGCAGCCAGGTAGCCATGGTCAATCCTATCAAATGCCTTGGACTGATCCAAATTGATCAGCGCGGCCTCTTCGTCGTCTTCTACACCCTCTACGATCGTGCGAATCAAGTGCAGGTTGCTCTGAATTGTTCGTCCCTTCACAGAACAAGTCTGATCCGGTTCCAACAGAGACTCGGCAACTAGCTGCAAGCGATTCGTCAGGATCTTGGCCAAAATCTTTAACTCTGTGTTTAGCAGAGTTATGGGCCTGTAATCATCTAATCCCCGCCCAACCTTCTTGCCTTTTCCCAACAGCGTGATCACGCCCCTGGTGATCCGACCGGGGATGGACCCCTGCCGAAACCAGTGGTTGAACACGACAGTCAAGAGCGGGACAAAAAGGTGCGACATCCTCAAGTACAATTCATAGGGCAAACCATCCAAACCTGGCGACTTGCCACTGCCGGTCTTCTTCAAAGCCGCGTAGACTTCGTCCTCCGTAATCTCCCCTTCGCAGCTAGCCGCTTCAGCCGGCAAAAGCCGGGGAAAGTCAGCCAAATAGCTGCGAAACTCCTCGTCACGGAGACCAGGCTCCTTGGTAAACCGGTGTTCGAAATGCTGCCGGAACGCCTCGCACATGTCGTCAGTGGACCTAAGGAGATGTCCCTCCGGGTCGCGCACCTCTCGAATGTACCGATCGCCGGCCCGACGAATTTCTTCCTTGCGCAGTTCTGCGCCCATGTTCACAGCTTCGGAAGACATCTTGCTTAACTTAGCTCTAATTACCTGGCCCATATAGCGCTCGCTAGTCGTGCGCCTCAGGGCCTCCCTGGCTAAGGCTATCTCTAGGGGATCCCCACCAGCCTCCGCCCGGGCGAAATTAGCACTAAGTGTCTTTGCCTCCGCAGCCTTATCTAGTTTGAGCCGCTGGCTATATTTGGTGGCAAAAGACCTAATGGAGTCCTTAAGGTTAACCCACCACTTATTCCCAATGACTCGCCCAATTAACGCCCGCTGAACTAGTTTTGTCAGCTGGTCACGAAAGTCCCGCCTGTCCAGTAAGGACTGATTGAACTTCCAATAACCAGCCAACCTAGGCCTAAAGTCTAACACCACACGGGCACAAACGAGTTTGTGGTCCGTGTAGCCTAGCCAGTGGAACGTTGGACATTCTAAGAAGTCTATGTCGGCCACTCTCACTAACATCCTATCCAGGTACGCAGATACCCGGGTAGAAGGCCAATTAAGCGCCCACGTCCACATACTCCCTTCCGGATGATCGACCCGGTATCTATCGACGAGACCAAATTCGTCGATCAGATCAACCAGGCTACGATCATCATTCCTCCCGCTAGCGCCCCTCCCTCTATCCCATTTGGGGGTTAGGATGGCATTCCAGTCCCCAACTAAGATTAGCCGTGTTGAATGCACCATAAAGGGCTCCAACAGCCGAAAGAAAGAGACACGCTCACCTTGCTTATTGGGCGCATAAACCACAATCAACCGGAACAATTTGCTTTTCACTGCAATATCGGCCACGATCAGCCGGCCCTCGGCACCGACATGGACAAGGTCAACCTTCGCGTCCAGGGTACGCTTGACCAGCAAAGAAACACCTCTGGCTTGCCGGCTCCCATATGCTGAATAGACGACAAAGTCGTTAGACAGCACACAAGAGTCGACTTCGCAAACAAAGTGAGTCTCTTGGATCGCGGCCACATCCACGCCGAAGGACAAGAGGTCACGAAGCAGGCGAGCCGCCTTACCCCGATCCCTCAGGCCCTTCGCATTCAAGCTGGCTATCTTAATAGACATCTTTTAAACCTGAAAAAGAAAAAAGAAAAAACAGGCAACAAAGGCTCTCTAATTGCATACGGGACGGAAATCTTTAGCAGAAAGGACCCCGACGGACTGTCCTAGGGAACCCGTTCCTACATCGGACGTAATCCGCCCGTCTAGGACAATCCCGCCGACGTCCGTGGGGTAAGTTAGTTTTACCACCCTATAAAGACTGGGGTGGAGTAAAACAGGGAACCTCCCCGCACAATTTTTTGACATTTTTTTAAGTTCAGGAGTATTCTCCTGAACCATCCTGATTTTTGGATAGAGTCTCTTGACTTCGGAAATGTGGTCCCAGACCCTCAGGTTACCCCCGGTATTTCTCACAAGGGTAATTACTCCTGGGGCCTGGGAAAAGTTCCTGGGATCCTCCACCGAAACGCCGTCCACCGAGGTCAGCCTCAGCAGGGGTTTTAGTAACTTGCGCCTCTGGGAGGACCATTCTGAGGCAACGTCCTCATTCACTCTCATGAGTGCTTCCCCCTGGGGCAGGGCTTTTTTCTTTTTTGCCCGAGTGGGAGTGGGCATAGGAGAAGGGGAGGGAGTGGGGGTTGAAGATGCAGGTCTTAGTGGGGTCAATTTAAAGGCTGGGGACTGGGAAGCTTTCCGCGGGGACGAGGGAAGGCTCCTTGCCTTTTGGGCATAACTTTGCCTCTCCGGAGAAGCAGGCAGAGACGAGCACTTGGGTGTTGAAGGAATCCTTTTCTCCCTACTTCTGCTTCTCCGCCTGCTTTTCGGGCTCTCTCGATGCTCCTCCTCTCTGTCTTCCCTGCCGCGTTTCAGGGATGAGGATCTCTGTACCTCCATCCGTTCTTCTTCCTCCGGTTCTTCAATTTGGGGAGGTTTTTTCACCTTCCCCTGTTTAGGAGGCGATTTTACCGCTGCGGGCTCCTTTGTATTTGCAGGAGCCTTGGCAGGTGACGGCACCTTCACAGGTGAAGGCGTTTTAGTCTTCTTCCTTGCCACCACCTGCCACTCGCCCTCCTTGTTTGCTCCTGGTGCTGGTGCTGATGATGCTGATGTTGGTGTTGGAGGTGCTGATTTTCCCTTCTCCGCCGGTCCATCCTGCCTCTTGGTTGGCTGGGCCTTCGGGGCCGGATTCTTTGTTGGGCACGCCTTAGCGACGTGATCCGCCGCCCCACAGGCCCAACAGCAGGGTTTCCTGCCCTCAACAATTACAAAAATCGCACGCTTCCTGCAGGTGAGGATGTTTGGAATTTCAGCGATCTTTTCCTTGGAAAGGGTCACCTGCAGGGCCATGTCCCCGGACAGGAAACCCGCCTTGGAGCGCAACGCCGAGACCTCCGCAACCTTTCCATACTGGGCAAAAAAGGCCCCAATATGGTCCTGGGAAATGTCCATGGGGACGCCGTGTAATGTAATTTTTACCTTACGCGTCCCCATGTACTCCGTTTGAAACAGGAGTGTTTTGGTCTCCAGGACCACTCCGGACAGCTGCCTGGCCTCCTCGGCCGAGCCAAGCAGGACGTCCCATGTAGCGCCAGTTCGTCTCGCTATAGCCTTGGCTTTGATTTCTAGGGTCTTAATGGCCTCTTCAAACTTCTCCCTGTTAATCCCCACCAACTTGTGAGTTTTGGGGTCCTTCGTAATGAGGGATATGATCCTGGCCTCGACCACCGCCAACTCTTCTGGTACCGACAACAGCTCTGTGCCCGAAATGTAGTTTGCGTATTTGTTTTTCCGCAGCTCTTCATAGTAAGTTTCCCCCTTCATCGGGACCTTTCCTCCTTTCCATCCAGAGGTTGAAGGTTTGGGGGATCCAGGTGCTGCTGCTGCCGGTGCCGGTACAGTTCCGGATCCTGCTGCTAGTGCTGCTACTGTTACTACTGGTACTGAAGGGGGATTATCCCGAGGCGGTAAAGCCCAATCCCCCTCCTTTCCTCCCACCGACGCCGTGGTGGGGGGAACGACTTCCACCGGCCCATCTGTGGCCATTGCCACAAAGTGGCCGAACACCGGACAACTGTTTTTCCGGTGTTTCGCGCGAGAAACGCTACTTTACCGTGGCCCGAGCTATAAACTCGGGCTGGAAAACCAGATTGTCAAGAAACAAGGAACTAACAAATATCACTGCGGAACAAATGTCAAACCTTGCTCTTATTACCATTCACTACACAACAAAAAGCCGGGTAGGAAAGGGGTGGTACTTATTTATTTATGAAAAAGTACATAAATTCTGGCACAAGGCCAACAAATGGGAGGGGGAACAAAAACTTGGGTTGGTCTTCCGTAACTATCTTATACCTAGCTAATCAGATTCACGACCCATACATACGTTACAATTTTCTCATTCACCATAAAAATTTGTCCATCAACACTCATACCTATCAAGCACCAAAATACCGCAAAATCATACCAGGGACCTAAAAACACCCCAAATGTACATAAAAATTTCTGATTTTTACAATATATACAATATCTTACAAAAATAAATTTAAAACTTTATTCATGAAATGACATGATGGGGAGGGGGAATGAAGAAACAAAAAACCCCAAAACAAAAAAACAATTTCAAATGAATATATAAACACAATGTTAGTAAGACCCAAACACACCCACATAATTAAAGAGGCCACTGTATTCTGCCTTAAAAAAGAACAAAATCAAGCAGCTCTCTTTCTAAGGGGAATGGATAAGCAGGGGGCAAAAATAAATTGGACTGGAGAATGTATAAGGCTGACCCAGCCGAGAGTGAAAACGGGACAAAATAATACTTGGACAATGGGAATCTCGAACTGGATCATAACAAAAGCAATGAAGCCGGGAACAGGCCAGGACAAACACATTCACTCACATTAACTAGGCACAAAAGAGACTTCTACCTTAACCACGGGCGGGGTTCCAAAGGAATCCACCCCGATGCAACTAGCAGATCTAAAAGAGAAAATCAAGGCTAGCCCCGGTCACGCGAACCAGGCTCGCTGCATATACCCACCTTTCGCTGAACTCTGTCGGGTGCAGCCGTTTCCGTTCAGTTCTAATCTTAATTTTGAGCTGGTGCTCAAAATATCGGATTAGATCCTGATCCGAAAGACGACCTCCCCGCAAGACTTCCTCCAGACGCGTCATCCAAATCACCATTCTAGCCGTGGCCAGTAGCGACAGAAACACCATCCGCTTCACTCCAGAGTACGGGGGCGACACATTGTCCACAGCGTATGCGCGATCAATGAGCACAAGCTCCCGCGGCGCGATACGAGCAGTCAACTCGCCGACACGCGCCCACAACGGGCGAACGCGCGAACAATGGAAGAAGGCGTGCGCAGACGTCTCCTTAATTCCAAGGACGCAACGTTCACAATCTGGCAAATCCGCCAGGCCCATTGCGAACCGCTTGTCGTTGAGAGACAAACCATTCCGAGCCAATCGCCAGGTCAGAGAAAACTCAGAGTTGTTGAGCCAATCCGCACCTGGCGCCCAAGACCAATGAGAGCGATACTCCTCTCTCGACATGCCGAGCTTACTCCACAGTTCATCCTTCACGGCGCCCTCCACTAATCCCCGATAGAAGATTCTCCTAGGCCGTGAAAGGTCACTGGACCATGGAATGGCCCGAAGGGCCGTCAGACATTCGAGCAGGAATTTCGGCCGCCCCCAAGGCCTATTGCTAGTCCTTAGGAGCGGGGGAGTGATAGTGAGGCTAGGGAACATGTCCCTCACTACCCCCGCAAGCAACCGATCTTCCTCCAACGCGCGCCTGAGGAATGCCAACCTCGAAGCGAGCACGTGGCTCCTCAAGTGTGGCATCCCCAGACCCCCTTGACACGGACGGAGGCAACAGACTCCTTTGTCGACCATGTGTTTGCGTCCTCTCCAAAGACAGGAGAATAGCAAACGCTCGAGCGCCTTCTCATGATCGTCACAAAGGGGAAGTACAGACAGCCGGTAAAGGATTCTGGGAAAGAGGTATGTATTACACACCTCCGCCAGACCCTTCACGGAGAGACTCCGCCGACGCCAAATCTCGACCGACGCGCCGACCTTTGCCTGTACTTCTGACCAGTTTTTCTCCAACTGTAAGTCCGGACCGAACCAAACTCCGAGGAGCTTGACCGGCCCGTCCGTCCAGTCGAAGGGCCCCGGGAGGGAAACACCCTTCCAGGCACCTAACCGCAAGCCGGACGACTTGTCGCGGTTAATTCTGGCCCCCGTTACCTGTTCGTACCGTTCAAGCGCCTTCTGTACCGCCCTTATGTCCCTGCGGGAGGACACAAAGGTCGTTACGTCATCGGCGTACGCGGAAACCCTGGCTCGAGCTCCTCCAGGGACAGCAATTCCACGCAGGACCGGACTGCACGTCTCGTCCCTTAGCCGGCGAAGGAGAGGCTCCAACGCCAGGACGTAAAGGAGAGGCGACAGTGGACAACCCTGTCGGACCGACCTAGACAGCGCGAAAGCGCTCGACAGCTTCCCGTTCACCTGTACCACAGCCTTGGGGGAGCGATACAGAAGGCTAATCCAGCGGCTGAAGTCGGGTTTGAATCCGGCGGCCTGCAGGACAGCAGCCAGGTAGCCATGGTCAATCCTATCAAATGCCTTGGACTGATCCAAATTGATCAGCGCGGCCTCTTCGTCGTCTTCTACACCCTCTACGATCGTGCGGATCAAGTGCAGGTTGCTCTGAATTGTTCGTCCCTTCACAGAACAAGTCTGATCCGGTTCCAACAGAGACTCGGCAACTAGCTGCAAGCGATTCGTCAGGATCTTGGCCAAAATCTTTAACTCTGTGTTTAGCAGAGTTATGGGCCTGTAATCATCTAATCCCCGCCCAACCTTCTTGCCTTTTCCCAACAGCGTGATCACGCCCCTGGTGATCCGACCGGGGATGGACCCCTGCCGAAACCAGTGGTTGAACACGACAGTCAAGAGCGGGACAAAAAGGTGCGACATCCTCAAGTACAATTCATAGGGCAAACCATCCAAACCTGGCGACTTGCCACTGCCGGTCTTCTTCAAAGCCGCGTAGACTTCGTCCTCCGTAATCTCCCCTTCGCAGCTAGCCGCTTCAGCCGGCAAAAGCCGGGGAAAGTCAGCCAAATAGCTGCGAAACTCCTCGTCACGGAGACCAGGCTCCTTGGTAAACCGGTGTTCGAAATGCTGCCGGAACGCCTCGCACATGTCGTCGGTGGACCGAAGGAGATGTCCCTCCGGGTCGCGCACCTCTCGAATGTACCGATCGCCGGCCCGACGAATTTCTTCCTTGCGCAGTTCTGCGCCCATGTTCACAGCTTCGGAAGACATCTTGCTTAACTTAGCTCTAATTACCTGACCCATATAGCGCTCGCTAGTCGTGCGCCTCAGGGCCTCCCTGGCTAAGGCTATCTCTAGGGGATCCCCACCAGCCTCCGCCCGGGCGAAATTAGCACTAAGTGTCTTTGCCTCCGCAGCCTTATCTAGTTTGAGCCGCTGGCTATATTTGGTGGCGAAAGACCTAATGGAGTCCTTAAGGTTAACCCACCACTTATTCCCAATGACTCGCCCAATTAACGCCCGCTGAACTAGTTTTGTCAGCTGGTCACGAAAGTCCCGCCTGTCCAGTAAGGACTGATTGAACTTCCAATAACCAGCCAACCTAGGCCTAAAGTCTAACACCACACGGGCACAAACGAGTTTGTGGTCCGTGTAGCCTAGCCAGTGGAACGTTGGACATTCTAAGAAGTCTATGTCGGCCACTCTCACTAACATCCTATCCAGGTACGCAGATACCCGGGTAGAAGGCCAATTAAGCGCCCACGTCCACATACTCCCATCCGGATGATCGACCCGGTATCTATCGACGAGACCAAATTCGTCGATCAGATCAACCAGGCTACGATCATCATTCCTCCCGCTAGCGCCCCTCCCTCTATCCCATTTGGGGGTTAGGATGGCATTCCAGTCCCCAACTAAGATTAGCCGTGTTGAATGCACCATAAAGGGCTCCAACAGCCGAAAGAAAGAGACACGCTCACCTTGCTTATTGGGCGCATAAACCACAATCAGCCGGAACAATTTGCTTTTCACTGCAATATCGGCCACGATCAGCCGGCCCTCGGCACCGACATGGACAAGGTCAACCTTCGCGTCCAGGGTACGCTTGACCAGCAAAGAAACACCTCTGGCTTGCCGGCTCCCATATGCTGAATAGACGACAAAGTCGTTAGACAGCACACAAGAGTCGACTTCGCAAACAAAGTGAGTCTCTTGGATCGCGGCCACATCCACGCCGAAGGACAAGAGGTCACGAAGCAGGCGAGCCGCCTTACCCCGATCCCTCAGGCCCTTCGCATTCAAGCTGGCTATCTTAATAGACATCTTTTAGTTCTGAAAAGAAAAAACAAAGAAACCTGCAACAAAGGCACTAGTCGCATACGGGGTAGAAATCTCGGGCAGAGGGGACCCCGACGGACTGTCCTAGGGACCCTGTACCAATGTCGGACGTAATCCGCCCGTCTAGGACAATCCCGCCGACGTCGGTGGGATATGTTAGTTTTACCACCCTATATAAGCATGGGTGGAGAATAACCGGGAACCTCCCCGAACAATTTTTGCCCATTTTTTTGAGCTCAGGTGTGTTCATAGTGACCATCCTTATTTTAGGATAGTGTAATTTGGCCTCTTCAATATGGTCCCAGACCCTCAGGTTACCCCCGGTGTTTCTAACGAGGGTAATTATTCCTGGGGCCTGGGGAAAATTTGTTGGCTCTTCTGTAGAAAGTCCTTTAACTTTAGTTAGTTTGAGGAGCGGCTTCAGGAGCTTTCTCCTCTGCGAGGACCACTCCTCCACAATACCTTCGTCCACCTTCAACAGTGCATCACCTTGAGGGAGGGCTTTCTTTTTTTTTGCCCGAGAGGGAGTGGGAATAGGAGAAGGGGAGGGAGAGGGTGTTACAGGCATCTGTTTTTTTAAAGGGATCAAATTAAAGGTTGGGGACTGGGAAGCTTTGCGCGGGGAAGAAGGTAGGCTTCTAGCTTTATCGGCATACGTGTGCCTGACCGGAGAGACCGGTACAGACGCGCACTTGTCCCTATATTTCCTTCTTTCGGAGCTCCTGCTCCTCCTTCTGCTTTTTATGCCGTCCTGTTGCTCATCTTCCGCCTCTCTTCCGCGCTTCAGGGATGACGCTCTCCCTACCTCCATTGGTTCCCCCACATCCTTTTTCGGGGAGAGGGCTCTTTCCTTCCCTTGTTTGGTGGGTGATTTTATGGGAGTAGGTTCCTTTTGTTTTGGGGGTGTTTTGGCAGGTGTTTTGACAGGCGATGGAGCCTTGACCGGCCCCTTGGCCGGAGAAGGCGTTTTTGCTTTTTTCCTCGCCACCACCTGCCAATCACCCTCCTTGCCGGCTGCCGGAGCTGGTGCTGGTGGGCTTGGCTTAGCTGCTTCTTTCACAGGTTGCTGTTGTTTGGCTGGTTGGGCCTTTGGGGGCGGATTCTTAGTCGGACACGTTTTAGCGACATGTTCCGCCGCCCCACAGACCCAACAGCACGGCTTCCTGCCTTCCACGATGACAAAGATGTTGCGGCCCCTGCAGGTAAGGACGTTGGGTATTTTATCAATGTTCTCCTTTGACAGAGTCGCCTGCAGGACCATGTCACCAGTGATAAACCCGGCCTTCGACCGCAGCGAGGAGACCGCGGCTACTTTTCCATAATTAGCAAAGAAAGCGCCCACGTGGTCTTCTGCAATGTCCATAGGGACGCCATGCAGTGTTATTTTGACCTTACGGGCACCCATGTACTCAGTCAGGAACTGGAGAGTTTTTGTCTCCAGCACCAATCCGACCATACGCTTAGCCTCTTCGGGGGTGCCCAGCAGGACGTCCCATATGGCATTGCTCCTCCTCGCCACGGCCCTAGCCTTGATGTTCAGTGCCTTGATAGCATCTTCAAATGTGTCTCTTGGCACTCCGATCATCTTGTGAGTTTTGATATCTTTAGTTATCAAAGTAATGATCCTTTTCTCTATTTCCGCCAACTGGTCCGGCACTGAGACTAGCTCTGTGCCTTTGATATATTCCTCGTACTTGGCCTTCATCTTTTCATAATAGTCTTCATTTTTTTCGGTAATTTTTCCCCCTGTCCACCCAGAGGTAGATGGTTTGGGGGATCCAGGAGCTGGCACTGCAGCCGGTACGGGTCCTGCTGCTGATTCTTCTACTGGTACTAGTAAGGAGGGTGACTCCCGTGGCGGTAGCTGCCAGTCACCCTCCTTCCCTCCCACCGACGCCATGGTGGGAGGAACGACCTCATCCGGCCCATTAGAGGCCATTGCCACAAAGTGGCCGAACACCGGACAACTAATTCCCGGTGTTTCGCGCTGAAAAGCACTACTTTACGCAAGCCCGAGCTATAAACTCGGGCCGGAAATCAGTGTGTCCAAGATACAAAGTCACTGCAATATCACGAAGGAACAAAACAGCTCTTTGCTCTTACCTTCACAACCCCCAAAACAAAAAGTCAAGAGGGTAGGAAAGGGGTGGTACTTATTTATTTGCCAACAAAGTACAAATTCTGGCACAAGGCCAAACAATGGGGAGGGGGAACAAAAACTTGGGTTGGTCTTCCGTAACTATCTTATACCTAGCTAATCAGATTCACGACCCATACATACGTTACAATTTTCTCATTCACCATAAAAATTTGTCCATCAACACTCATACCTATCATACACCAAAATACCGCAGTAACATACCAGGGACCTAAAAACGCCCCAAATGTACATAAAAATTTGTGTATTTACAATATTTACAATAGTGTACAAAAATAAATTTAAAACTTTATTCATGAAATGACATGATGGGGAGGGGGAATGAAGAAACAAAAAACCCCAAAACAAAAAACAATTTCAAATGAATATATATACATGGGTTAGTAAGACCCAAACACACCCACGTAATTAAAGAGGCCACTGTATTCTGCCTTAAAAAGAACAAAATCAAGCAGCTCTCTTTCTAAGGGGAATGGAGAAGCAGGGAACAAAATAAATTGGACTGGAGAATGTATAAGGCTGACCCAGCCGAGAGTGAAAACGGGACAAAAGAATACTTGGACAATGGGAATCTCGAACTGGATCATAACAAAAGCAATGGAGCCGGGAACAGGCCAGGACAAACACATTCACTCACATTAACTAGGCACAAAAAAGAACTTCTACCTTAACCACGGGAGGGGTTCCAAAGGAATCCACCCCGATGCAACTAGCAGATCTAAAAGAGAAAATCAAGGCTAGCCCCGGTCACGCGAACCAGGCTCGCCGCATATACCCACCTTTCGCTGAACTCTGTCGGGTGCAGCCGTTTCCGTTCAGTTCTAATCTTAATTTTGAGCTGGTGCTCAAAATATCGGATTAGATCCTGATCCGAAAGACGACCTCCCCGCAAGACTTCCTCCAGACGCGTCATCCAAATCACCATTCTAGCCGTGGCCAGTAGCGACAGAAACACCATCCGCTTCACTCCAGAGTACGGGGGCGACACATTGTCCACAGCGTATGCGCGATCAATGAGCACAAGCTCCCGCGGCGCGATACGAGCAGTCAACTCGCCAACACGCGCCCACAACGGGCGAACGCGCGAACAATGGAAGAAGGCGTGCGCAGACGTCTCCTTAATTCCAAGGACGCAACGTTCACAATCTGGCAAATCCGCCAGGCCCATTGCGAAACGCTTGTCGTTGAGAGACAAACCATTCCGAGCCAATCGCCAGGTCAGAGAAAACTCAGAGTTGTTGAGCCAATCCGCACCTGGCGCCCAAGACCAATGAGAGCGATACTCCTCCCTCGACATGCCGAGCTTACTCCACAGTTCATCCTTCACGGCGCCCTCCACTAATCCCCGATAGAAGATTCTCCTAGGCCGTGAAAGGTCACTGGACCATGGAATGGCCCGAAGGGCCGTCAGACATTCGAGCAGGAATTTCGGCCGCCCCCAAGGCCTATTGCTAGTCCTTAGGAGCGGGGGAGTGATAGTGAGGCTAGGGAACATGTCCCTCACTACCCCCGCAAGCAACCGATCTTCCTCCAACGCGCGCCTGAGGAATGCCAACCTCGAAGCGAGCACGTGGCTCCTCAAGTGTGGCATCCCCAGACCCCCTGGACACGGACGGAGGCAACAGACTCCTTTGTCGACCATGTGTTTGCGTCCTCTCCAAAGACAGGAGAATAGCAAACGCTCGAGCGCCTTCTCATGATCGTCACAAAGGGGAAGTACAGACAGCCGGTAAAGCATTCTGGGAAAGAGGTATGTATTACACACCTCCGCCAGACCCTTCACGGAGAGACTCCGTCGACGCCAAATCTCGACCGACGCGCCGACCTTTGCCTGTACTTCTGACCAGTTTTTCTCCAACTGTAAGTCCGGACCGAACCAAACTCCGAGGAGCTTGACCGGCCCGTCCGTCCAGTCGAAGGGCCCCGGGAGGGAAACACCCTTCCAGGCACCTAACCGCAAGCCGGACGACTTGTCGCGGTTAATTCTGGCCCCTGTTACCTGTTCGTACCGTTCAAGCGCCTTCTGTACCGCCCTTATGTCCCTGCGGGAGGACACAAAGGTCGTTACGTCATCGGCGTACGCGGAAACCCTGGCTCGAGCTCCACCAGGGACAGCAATTCCACGCAGGACCGGACTGCACGTCTCGTCCCTTAGCCGGCGAAGGAGAGGCTCCAACGCCAGGACGTAAAGGAGAGGCGACAGTGGACAACCCTGTCGGACCGACCTAGACAGCGCGAAAGCGCTCGACAGCTTCCCGTTCACCTGTACCACAGCCTTGGGGGAGCGATACAGAAGGCTAATCCAGCGGCTGAAGTCGGGTTTGAATCCGGCGGCCTGCAGGACAGCAGCCAGGTAGCCATGGTCAATCCTATCAAATGCCTTGGACTGATCCAAATTGATCAGCGCGGCCTCTTCGTCGTCTTCTACACCCTCTACGATCGTGCGGATCAAGTGCAGGTTGCTCTGAATTGTTCGTCCCTTCACAGAACAAGTCTGATCCGGTTCCAACAGAGACTCGGCAACTAGCTGCAAGCGATTCGTCAGGATCTTGGCCAAAATCTTTAACTCTGTGTTTAGCAGAGTTATGGGCCTGTAATCATCTAATCCCCGCCCAACCTTCTTGCCTTTTCCCAACAGCGTGATCACGCCCCTGGTGATCCGACCGGGGATGGACCCCTGCCGAAACCAGTGGTTGAACACGACAGTCAAGAGCGGGACAAAAAGGTGCGACATCCTCAAGTACAATTCATAGGGCAAACCATCCAAACCTGGCGACTTGCCACTGCCGGTCTTCTTCAAAGCCGCGTAGACTTCGTCCTCCGTAATCTCCCCTTCGCAGCTAGCCGCTTCAGCCGGCAAAAGCCGGGGAAAGTCAGCCAAATAGCTGCGAAACTCCTCGTCACGGAGACCAGGCTCCTTGGTAAACCGGTGTTCGAAATGCTGCCGGAACGCCTCGCACATGTCGTCGGTGGACCGAAGGAGATGTCCCTCCGGGTCGCGCACTTCTCGAATGTACCGATCGCCGGCCCGACGAATTTCTTCCTTGCGCAGTTCTGCGCCCATGTTCACAGCTTCGGAAGACATCTTGCTTAACTTAGCTCTAATTACCTGGCCCATATAGCGCTCGCTAGTCGTGCGCCTCAGGGCCTCCCTGGCTAAGGCTATCTCTAGGGGATCCCCACCAGCCTCCGCCCGGGCGAAATTAGCACTAAGTGTCTTTGCCTCCGCAGCCTTATCTAGTTTGAGCCGCTGGCTATATTTGGTGGCGAAAGACCTAATGGAGTCCTTAAGGTTAACCCACCACTTATTCCCAATGACTCGCCCAATTAACGCCCGCTGAACTAGTTTTGTCAGCTGGTCACGAAAGTCCCGCCTGTCCAGTAAGGACTGATTGAACTTCCAATAACCAGCCAACCTAGGCCTAAAGTCTAACACCACACGGGCACAAACGAGTTTGTGGTCCGTGTAGCCTAGCCAGTGGAACGTTGGACATTCTAAGAAGTCTATGTCGGCCACTCTCACTAACATCCTATCCAGGTACGCAGATACCCGGGTAGAAGGCCAATTAAGCGCCCACGTCCACATACTCCCATCCGGATGATCGACCCGGTATCTATCGACGAGACCAAATTCGTCGATCAGATCAACCAGGCTACGATCATCATTCCTCCCGCTAGCGCCCCTCCCTCTATCCCATTTGGGGGTTAGGATGGCATTCCAGTCCCCAACTAAGATTAGCCGTGTTGAATGCACCATAAAGGGCTCCAACAGCCGAAAGAAAGAGACACGCTCACCTTGCTTATTGGGCGCATAAACCACAATCAGCCGGAACAATTTGCTTTTCACTGCAATATCGGCCACGATCAGCCGGCCCTCGGCACCGACATGGACAAGGTCAACCTTCGCGTCCAGGGTACGCTTGACCAGCAAAGAAACACCTCTGGCTTGCCGGCTCCCATATGCTGAATAGACGACAAAGTCGTTAGACAGCACACAAGAGTCGACTTCGCAAACAAAGTGAGTCTCTTGGATCGCGGCCACATCCACGCCGAAGGACAAGAGGTCACGAAGCAGGCGAGCCGCCTTACCCCGATCCCTCAGGCCCTTCGCATTCAAGCTGGCTATCTTAATAGACATCTTTTAGTTCTGAAAAGAAAAAACAAAGAAACATGCAACAAAGGCACTAGTCGCATACGGGGTAGAAATCTCGGGCAGAGGGGACCCCGACGGACTGTCCTAGGGACCCTGTACCAATGTCGGACGTAATCCGCCCGTCTAGGACAATCCCGCCGACGTCGGTGGGATATGTTAGTTTTACCACCCTATATAAGCATGGGTGGAGAATAACCGGGAACCTCCCCGAACAATTTTTGCCCATTTTTTTGAGCTCAGGTGTGTTCATAGTGACCATCCTTATTTTAGGATAGTGTAATTTGGCCTCTTCAATATGGTCCCAGACCCTCAGGTTACCCCCGGTGTTTCTAACGAGGGTAATTATTCCTGGGGCCTGGGGAAAGTTTGTTGGCTCTTCTGTAGAAAGTCCTTTAACTTTAGTTAGTTTGAGGAGCGGCTTCAGGAGCTTTCTCCTCTGCGAGGACCACTCCTCCACAATACCTTCGTCCACCTTCAACAGTGCATCACCTTGAGGGAGGGCTTTCTTTTTTTTTTGCCCGAGAGGGAGTGGGAATAGGAGAAGGGGAGGGAGAGGGTGTTACAGGCATCTGTTTTTTTAAAGGGATCAAATTAAAGGTTGGGGACTGGGAAGCTTTGCGCGGGGAAGAAGGTAGGCTTCTAGCTTTATCGGCATACGTGTGCCTGACCGGAGAGACCGGTACAGACGCGCACTTGTCCCTATATTTCCTTCTTTCGGAGCTCCTGCTCCTCCTTCTGCTTTTTATGCCGTCCTGTTGCTCATCTTCCGCCTCTCTTCCGCGCTTCAGGGATGACGCTCTCCCTACCTCCATTGGTTCCCCCACATCCTTTTTCGGGGAGAGGGCTCTTTCCTTCCCTTGTTTGGTGGGTGATTTTATGGGAGTAGGTTCCTTTTGTTTTGGGGGGTGTTTTGGCAGGTGTTTTGACAGGCGATGGAGCCTTGACCGGCCCCTTGGCCGGAGAAGGCGTTTTTGCTTTTTTCCTCGCCACCACCTGCCAATCACCCTCCTTGCCGGCTGCCGGAGCTGGTGCTGGTGGGCTTGGCTTAGCTGCTTCTTTCACAGGTTGCTGTTGTTTGGCTGGTTGGGCCTTTGGGGGCGGATTCTTAGTCGGACACGTTTTAGCGACATGTTCCGCCGCCCCACAGACCCAACAGCACGGCTTCCTGCCTTCCACGATGACAAAGATGTTGCGGCCCCTGCAGGTAAGGACGTTGGGTATTTTATCAATGTTCTCCTTTGACAGAGTCGCCTGCAGGACCATGTCACCAGTGATAAACCCGGCCTTCGACCGCAGCGAGGAGACCGCGGCTACTTTTCCATAATTAGCAAAGAAAGCGCCCACGTGGTCTTCTGCAATGTCCATAGGGACGCCATGCAGTGTTATTTTGACCTTACGGGCACCCATGTACTCAGTCAGGAACTGGAGAGTTTTTGTCTCCAGCACCAATCCGACCATACGCTTAGCCTCTTCGGGGGTGCCCAGCAGGACGTCCCATATGGCATTGCTCCTCCTCGCCACGGCCCTAGCCTTGATGTTCAGTGCCTTGATAGCATCTTCAAATGTGTCTCTTGGCACTCCGATCATCTTGTGAGTTTTGATATCTTTAGTTATCAAAGTAATGATCCTTTTCTCTATTTCCGCCAACTGGTCCGGCACTGAGACTAGCTCTGTGCCTTTGATATATTCCTCGTACTTGGCCTTCATCTTTTCATAATAGTCTTCATTTTTTTCGGTAATTTTTCCCCCTGTCCACCCAGAGGTAGATGGTTTGGGGGATCCAGGAGCTGGCACTGCAGCCGGTACGGGTCCTGCTGCTGATTCTTCTACTGGTACTAGTAAGGAGGGTGACTCCCGTGGCGGTAGCTGCCAGTCACCCTCCTTCCCTCCCACCGACGCCATGGTGGGAGGAACGACCTCATCCGGCCCATTAGAGGCCATTGCCACAAAGTGGCCGAACACCGGACAACTAATTCCCGGTGTTTCGCGCTGAAAAGCACTACTTTACGCAAGCCCGAGCTATAAACTCGGGCCGGAAATCAGTGTGTCCAAGATACAAAGTCACTGCAATATCACGAAGGAACAAAACAGCTCTTTGCTCTTACCTTCACAACCCCCAAAACAAAAAGTCAAGAGGGTAGGAAAGGGGTGGTAAATTTTAATGCCTCTAAAACGAAGCTGTTGTCAACTAACCACCATAGACAATCGCATCTACCTCCCATTAGCATGGGACAGGCTAGCCTCCCAGAGAGTAAAATACTACGCCTCCTTGGCCTTACACTTTCGGCGGACCTCAAATGGAATGACTATATAGAATCCATTGCCAAATCTGCTGCTATGAAAGTTGGCTCTCTGTGCAGGGCCCGGAAGTTTTTCCCACCTGAATCTATTCTGCACATATACAAATCTACCATCCGCCCGTGTATTGAATATTGCTGCCATATCTGGTCGGGTGCCCATGCTGTTCTCCTTGGGCTTCTTGACAAAATACAAAGGAGGATCTGTAACGTGGTTGATACTGACTTGGCAGACCGGCTGCAACCACTCTCTCACCGGCGTGATGTGGCTTCCCTGTGCCTCTTCTACAAGTACTTTCATGGCTTCTGCTCCGATGAGCTTAGATCACTGGTACCGCCTAAGCACGAATTTACACGAGATACTAGATTAGCAACTAGGTCCCACCCTTTTACAGTTAAACAAATAAGATGTAACCGTAAATTCTACTCCAACAGCCTCTTTTCTCGCGCTTCCCGCCTGTGGAACTCCCTTCCACAAGTATGCTTTCCCGACAACTACAATCTCCAGGTGTTCAAATGTAGGGTCAATAGACACCTTCTATCACACTAACTCCCAATTATTCTCAGAACACTCTCATCTACCCAACCCTCATTCTCGTTATCCTTACCCGCCTATCACCCACCCCTGACATTTCCTATATTTAACCATTCTCGGTATCCCTACCCGCCTATCACCCACCCTCTGACATTTCCTATATTTAGTCATCCTTTCTCCACTCTATGTAGCCCCCTGCGCAGTAGTGGCAGTGACATGCCTTGCTCGGGTTGAAACGCTTATAAAAAAAAGAAGCAAACTGGAATTCGATCTCGGCTCTCCGATTTCTCGTTCCAAGCCGATATCCACTGCACACAGTTCACAGACACAAAGTGAAAAATCGTGTTTACATATATAAGCAGACACACCCCAAAGCGACATACAAAAACTCATTCCTTACACGAGTACATTAAAATTTGGTTGTGCGCATGCGTGGACAAATTGGGCGCGAGAAAGAGTAATCGAGATGGAGGTGGGAGGTAGATGGAAATATATATAGAGAGAGAGTGAGAGAGAGAAAGGAATAGGGAGGTAATAAAGTGCGGCGAACGGACAGATTGAGGGGGAAGGTAGAGCGGGAGAGATAGTGAGAGGAAATTACTTTGACTTACAATCGCCGAAACAAGGTAGAAAATATGGGCGAAAGACATTTTTTCCTAAGACACAAAAGCGGGAGAAATTTCCGGGATTATGTTAAAGTTTATTTTGGGAGATCCAATGTCGTCCGGAAGGCCAGAGTCGATGGGACACCACAAATATGAAATTACCTCTAGGGAGATATCAGGAATGCTTGTCTGTGGTGGTTAAGTTCCGGTCGGTGGTCTTATTTAATTATTTTTCTTCATTTCCTGTCTTTTGGGAACAGAAAAAAGAAAAGAAAAAAAAGGAAAGAAAAAAATAAACGGTTTTGTTCATCATATCCTAATTACTTACCTGCAGTCTATCTATCTTGGTCAGTCTGTTTCTTTATTTCTTTCTCATATTATGATATTTACTTATCTGTCTAGCTTGCTTAGTATCTTTATCTATCTATCTATCTATCTATCTATCTATCTATCTATCTCAGTTTTTCCTATCTATCTATCTATCTCAGTTTTTCCTATCTATCTATCTATCTATCTATCTATCTATCTATCTATCTATCTCAGTCTGCTATATCTATCTATCTATCTATCTATCTATCTATCTATCTATCTATCTACCTATCTATCTCAGTCTGTTCATTATCTATCTATCTATCTATCTATCTATCTATCTATCTATCTATCTATCTCAGTCTGTTCATATCTATCTATCTATCTATCTATCTATCTATCTATCTATCTATCTGTTCATTATTCTTATCTATCTATCTATCTATCTATCTATCTATCTATCTATCTATCTCAGTCTGTTCATTATCTATCTATCTATCTATCTATCTATCTATCTCAGTATGTTCATATCTATCTATCTATCTATCTATCTATCTATCTCAGTCTGTTCATATCTATCTATCTATCTATCTATCTATCTATCTATCTATCTATCTATCTATCTATCTCAGTCTGTTCATTATCTATCTATCTATCTATCTATCTATCTATCTATCTCAGTCTGTTCTTATCTATCTATCTATCTATCTATCTATCTATCTATCTAAGTATGTTCATATCTATCTATCTATCTATCTATCTATCTATCTATCTATCTACCTATCTATCTCAGTCTGTTCTATATCTATCTATCTATCTATCTATCTATCTATCTATCTGTCTATCTATTTACCTATCTATCTCAGTCTGTTCATATCTATCTATCTATCTATCTATCTATCTATCTATCTATCTATCTATCTATCTATCTATCTATCTATCTATCTCAGTCTGTTCATATCTATCTATCTATCTATCTATCTATCTATCTATCTATCTATCTCAGTCTGTTCTATCTATCTATCTATCTATCTATCTATCTATCTATCTATCTATCTATCTATCTATCTATCTCAGTCTGTTCATATCTATCTATCTATCTATCTATCTATCTATCTATCTCAGTCTGTTCATATCTATCTATCTATCTATCTATCTATCTATCTATCTCAGTCTGTTCATATCTATCTATCTATCTATCTATCTATCTATCTATCTATCTCAGTCTGTTCATATCTATCTATCTATCTATCTATCTATCTATCTATCTATCTATCTATCTCAGTCTATTCATATCTATCTATCTATATATCTATCTATCTATCTATCTATCTATCTATCTATCTATCTATCTATCTCAGTCTGTTCATATCTATCTATCTATCTATCTATCTATCTATCTATCTATCTATCTATCTATCTCACTCTGTTCATATCTATCTATCTATCTATCTATCTATCTATCTATCTATCTATCTATCTCAGTTTTTCCTATCTATCTATCTATCTATCTATCTATCTATCTATCTAAAAATACAAAAATAGTGACTTCAGAGTTAAGGCGGAGACATCAGAAATCTATAGTTGTCAATCTGTCAACACCTTATCAAAGTACCTACCTATGTGTTAAAATTTAATTTTGGCGATATTCCAAACTAAAAGAAAATTTATCTCAAATCAGATTACTTATACTTAAAATAAACTAACATTCCTCAAACAAAGTTTTAGAAAAGTATATTTATTTTTGAAAAATTATTTTAATAAAGATAATTTAATTGTACTGACAGATGGATAAAAATGTCTTTAAAATGATCGATTTTTATCAATTTAAAAACCCCTATTTCTTGTCAGTTTTAATTAATATTGAAATGTAGCAAAATATTTTGCTTATTAGAAACATCAAATTTATTTTATGACATTGGAATTAAATCTAAACTTATTTATAAATGGAACTTTGTCCCTGTGTGTCCGTTACCTATAGACTCCGAAACGGCTGAACCGATTTTCCTGAAAATTTATACAGTTGTACTATAAGCGTTTGCGAGTGTTCTTAGCTAGGGTTTGTGTCGAGGTACCCCCCGATAAATATCGATAATCGAAAGAGTCCGGTTATAGAAGGAGTGGTTAGATATACTCATAGAAAAAGACATAAGAAACGATATTCAGAAGTTTCAAGCTTGCAGTTCTGACAATAGTGCAGAAAATCGATAATATTTATATATATAAAAGTCAAGATGTTTGTGTGTCTGTGTCTGTTTATCTGCCTGTATGTCTGTATGTTTTCAGCCCTTTTATTTTAGTCTTTGCTTCGGGTTTGTTTCTAAGTAGGTATAATTGTAGTTCTTAGTCTCAGGTACGATACCATTTACTCAGAGGACTTATTTAGCTTTCAAAATCAGTTTACGACGAAAAAAACTTATTTGATATCGATACCAGTAAATTAAAATTTGACTTACATCCATTCATTTTTTTTTCAGTCTACGGTTTCGCTTTAACTGGAAACAACTATTGCTTTTTAGTCTTTCGTGCCAACGTCCAAAGAGTCTGAGCTCCAGGACCATTAGTTTTAAAGCTTTCATTACACCCGAGCAACGCCAGGCTCTAAAATAAATGTTTCAAGAAAGTTTTTTTCATTTTTAAAATTGATTTTACGTCTTCGGTATCGAGCTTCTTTGGAGCTCCTGACTTCCGATTTACAGAGCGAAATGTCCTGAATATTCTTTGGAGCTCCTGACTTCAGATTTACAGAGCGAAATGTCCTGAATATTAATATTGCAAGTCTTTCGGTGTATCTTAATTTTTCAAAATTAAGAGAAATTTTGAGGTATGTATGGTCATTAGCGAAAAGGGCAGCCCAAAATGACAAATACAGGTGGGGGATACTAAAATCAAGCAGGTAAAAAAAAATTAATACCTGGGAAGTGTTCTAACAGAAAACGGAAAGTGCGACACAGAGATCCGAAAGTGAATTGGCATGGCGAAGAACGCGTTCCAGAAGCTGAGTAAAGTATTAAGAAACAGGACAATTTTACTAGAAACAAAGTATTGGATAGCTATGTGTTCTCAGTTCTTCAATACGGCAGTGAATGCTGGACAATATCATCAAAGATGAAGGAAAAACTTGAAGCAGCTGAAATGTGGTTATACAGAAGGATGCTGCGAATATCATAGATCGAGCATGTGAGCAATGATGAGGTTTTGGAAAGGATGAATCGAAAAGGAAATTAATACTGAGCATCAGGAAGATACAGCTAAAGTTCCTGGAACATGCAATGAGGAAGAAGGGCTTGGAGAACCTGATATTAACAGGTCAGATAGAGGGGAAAAGAGTCAAAGGAAAGCAGCGGATACCATATTTGAAGGACCTAATCAGATGGATGACGGAACGAGAGTTGCATGGTGTAACAGGAGAAGGCGTGCTAAGAACCACCAAGGATAGAGAGACGTGGAAACCATGGTCGTCTACGTCCTGAATGGACAGGGCACATAGAAGAAGAAGAATCAATTGCGTCTCAGTGGATTTACTGCATGTTTGGGTTGAATTCGATTAAAAAAGATACATTGTCTTACGTGAGCTTCAGATGACAGAAAAGAACACAAAAAGCAAAAGACGAAAATATATTTGATCTATCGAGAAACACAGATGCCATTCTTTCTCTTGCAGTCTGTTCATTTGTTTTTGTCTATTTATGCTGTAGATTGGAAAACAGCTCTGATACATTTTTGCTAAAATGATTAACGCAGACACACAGTTAAATGCCATAAGCAATACACGCTTGGGCGATCATGTCTCGAAAAAGACATAACTGACTGAGCAAAAGATTTTCCTTCAGTAGGTTGCCATTATTTTCTGACTGACATTGACTGGCAGTCATGACTAGGTGTTCTTAATTGTGTGGCACGTTACAGTGTCCTGTTGCTAGACATAGGGTTTTTCAGCAGACACCCTCTTGACCCAGGGCAGCACTACACCCCCAAGGCACTTGACGTAGACCTCGGTGTTGAATCTGAGACCTTGCAAGAAAATGAATGCAGGCATATACACGCAATCGCTCGTGATAAGTCCAAATACCATCGTAATCGCCATTAGACTCATCCAGCTCTTTCCGAATCATCTGCACTGACACTGATTAAAATCCAACAACTTTAAAATGTTCGTATTGGATTGATCTAAATGCTAAGCTGTTTTCCAAATTTCTGAATTGTGTCATGGTACTCTTTTTTCACAGACGATGCCCAACACACCTTACTATACTTTACAATCGAGATAATCAAAACAAACAGTCAGTCAGTTAAGTACCATATATGATACACGCTTGAGCGATCATGTCTCAAAAAAGACATGACTGACTGGGCAGCAGATTATCCCCAGTACGTTACTAGTACTTTCTGCGGTAAAATGGTTGCTAGCCAAGGCTATATAACTTAATCTGTCCTCTTATTTGACTCATAGCAAGATGGGGAAAGATAAGTACTATATTACTAAATTGTAATAAGTGGGGGATCAGTTGATTACTTCATAACAATATAAAACTGATTCCCCACTTTATACACAGTAGAGATCTTAATGATGTTTCCAACTATTATATTGTCAGTCAGTTAAGTGCCATAATCGATACACTCTTTAGGCGATCATGTCTCGAAAGAGACATGGCTGACAAGGCAGAAGATTATCCCGCAGTAGGTTGCCATTACTTTCTGCGGTAGACTGGTTGATAGTCAAGGCTATATAACCCAATCTGGCCTGTTATTTAACTCGAGGGAAGAGATGGATTTACCAACGTTATTTGCGCGTAAGTGAATGCAAGCAATTCAACTAGAATTCGAACTGGGCTCACACAGACACACACACACACAGAGAAAAAGTTCCATTTATAAATAAGTTTAGATTAGATTATTTAAAGATAAATGCATGAATTGGAGTAGATAGACTAAACTATCGCTAAACTATCGCCCGGTTCACACTCCACCCGCGTCTATTGAACAGGTGAAGAGGCTCATCCGTTGTTCCTTGTTTAGGATGTGGTTTCCGGCTTTCTCTTTTCCAATCTTTTCACTCCTATGTAGCCCCCTGCAACATCAGTGGCGTTACCGCCTTACTCGGGGTGATATGATTAAAAAAAAAAAAAATTTTTTTCCTGGAAAGACAATCTCTGGTGTTCTGAGGAGCAGGCTTGAGTTTTATCTGAAACTCAAGCCTTTATTTCATTTTTCCTACTGTTTAAAATCCGAATAATCAAAAAGTTGAAAAAAACGCATTAAAAAATAAAGAGCTTACTCAAAGAAACTATAAAACTGTTTGATATAATTCCTTTCTCTAATCATGTCGGCGGAGCCATATTAAATTGAAACACCAGTTAGCGTTTGATAACCGAAGTTAACCAACGCCGAGCCTGTTCAGTTCCTAGATGGGTGACTGCTTGAGAATACCAGCTGCTGTAAGCTTGGATGTGAAGTTGCTGCAATCAATCATGGCTCGAAATTGTTAATTAGAGAGCCGAGTTCAAATTCCTGTTATGTTCGTTATATAAACTTAGGTTCAAATATTCTTGGGAAAGTTATGAACCCACCCCCAGCTAAAGGTTAATTAGTAAGACTTGTATCGGTAAACCATTACTGTTTAAAAACTTATTGCAATCTAAATTATTTCTGGCTTTAAATAACCTGTAAAACCATAGAAACCGAATTAATTTATCTCATCATGTTATCTGAATACTTTCGAAACTTGCGAATAGATCTATAGCCTCAGTTAATCCATAGTGATTTATGGTTTAATCCTTGTATTCTCTTACAGTGAAATGTGTGATTTTAATCCGTTACTTTCTGGAAAGCGACATTATATACGCTATTAATTGATCTTGTCATTCATTCTTAGGTGGACTCCTAATTCTTACATCTGTCAGAGAATTCCCACAGTGTCAACCTAGTCATTGATCTCATAAATCTTGTAATAGAATATGTATAAATCAGCCAATATCCACAGTGCTGAATAAATCTAGAGCACGCTACATTGGGATAACACAAACAATGATCACAACGTTTTAGTATGAAAGAATAATTAAGTTTTATCTAAAAATTCCATGAAAAAAGGACAAGCGACATCTGCGTTAGTAACATCTTTAATAAATACTAGCAGTATAGCCTGGTCCTGGAGCTCAGACTCTTTCGACGTTGGCACGAAACACTAAAAAGCAATAGTTGTTTCCAGTTAAAGCGAAACCGTAGACTGAAAGAAAGATGAATGGATGTAAATCAAATTTTGATTTCCTGGTATCGATATCAAATAAGATTTTTAGTCGTAAACTGAATTTTGAAGGCTAAATAAGTCCTGTGAGTAAATGTTATCATCGCTGAGACTAAGAACTACAATTATACCTACTTAGAGCCAAACCCGAAGCAAAAACTAAAATAAAAGAGCTGAAAAAAATACAGACATACAGGCAGATAAACAGATACACACACAAACATCTTGCCTTATATGTATATATATTATCGATTTTTTGCACTATTGTAAGAATTGCAACCTTAAAAATTCTGAATATTGTTTCTTATGTCTTTGTCTATAAGTGTATCAAATTTGATTAAATTCGGACCACTCTTTCTATAACCCAATTTTTTCAATTCTCAATTTTCGATATTTATCGGATGTTGCTCGACACAAAACCTAACTAAGAATACTCGCAGACGCTTATAGTACAACTGTGTAAATTTTCAAGAAAATCGGTTCAGCCGTTTCGGAGTCTATAGTTAACTGACACACACACACACACACACACACACACACACACACACAGACAAAGTTCTATTTATAAATAAATTTAGATTTTAACCATGTTTTAGGGGATAAAGCTTAATTCATACAAAGTCAAAGCGCCGAAGTATTACGTTAGGATATCACAAGACATTGTATAATTTATCGCAGTGTATTTATACTGGGTGGCCATAAAGTCCGTTTGCACTCTAAAAAATCTATAACTTTATTTGTATTTGTGATAGAAATAATCTGTAAAAAAATGTTATAAAGTTTAATGTACTTGGTTTTAAGCATAATTATTAAATAATTCTTTACCAAAAATTTGCAACAATTTTTAGATAACTAAACAGATGGATCGGAAGGGGTAAATCATTTTATTGGCCTCCACTTTCACCAGATTTGATTCCATTAGATTTTCTTATGGGGACATGTGAAAACAATTGTGTATGCAACGAAACCGAGTTCATTAGAAGATTTGAAATCTAAAATAACTAATGTGATTTCAGGCATTACTGTAAATCATTTGGTAAATGTTTTCCTTGAACTAAAATATCGTATTACCATTTGTATTGCTAATGATGGAGAACATGTGGAAACTTAAATAAAATTTCAAAATAACATTAATAAATATAAATTTACTTCTTTCTAATCATTTTTACAAATTATTTTTATCGCAAATACAAATAGAGTTATAAATCTTTTAAAGTTCACACGAATGGACACCCTGTATTTAAATGGATCTTGCCTTATATATATATATATATATATATTTATATATATATATAAGGCAAGATGTTTGTGAGTGTGTCTGCTTATTTGCCTGTATGTCTGCATATTTTCAACCCTTTTATTTTAGTTTTTGCTTCGGGTTTGGCTCTAAGTAGGTATAATTGTAGTTCTTAGTCTCAGCCATGATAACATTTACTCACAGGACTTATTTATCTTTCAAAATTCAGTTTACGACGAAAAAGAATTACTTGATGTAAATACAAGGAAATCAAAATTTAACTTACATCCATTCATTTTTCTTTCAGTCTACGGTTTCGCTTTAACTGGAAACAACTATTGCTTTTTAGTCTTTCGTGCCAATGTCCAAAGAATCTGAGCTCCAGGATCATGCATTAGTCTTAAAGCATTTATTACACCCGATGAACGCCGGACTATACTGCTACTAATTCTATATTTAAGAGCAAGATTCTGTTGATTATAGCAAAATTAACAATCAAAATGTTCAGTCACAAACATCCTCATAAAAATTTTTAAGTTTAAATTTCTATTGGATACTTGCCATTGTAAAAAAAAAATAATAATGGCAGCTGAAATACTGTCAGCTCAAAAAGGCTCAGACAAAGACACGTCTAAGCCGAGCATCCCAAATCTGGAAAAACAATTGCGGCAGAAATTTTGCCATGTCATACAAAATTTCACATAAAAATTCTGACAAATAGAGTCCCCATATCTCTCATTAGCTGGCCGAATTGTCACAGACAGAAAGAAATCTAAACGATGTCTCGAGCAAAGTCTTGGAACAAGGGAATTGCAAATCTTATTAGTTAAATATATAATAATTCTACTCTCGTTATCTCGTATAAATCAAATTGAAAAACTATGCTTTCAGAATAATTTCTACATCATAACCGACACGTACAATATTGTTTCTAACAATAATAGAATATACTACATTCACTCTATACACTAAACTCTTTACTTCTTAAATTATATCAAATTTTCATGATTTATATATAAAATATCGAAAATGTAAAAAGGAAACCCAAAATTAAAGTAAAAAACAACGAATAGTTTTTCGTGATTTGGCCTTTTTATTTCCAGTTGTATAATGCAACGGTTGTATCTATTTCTGGTGTTTTATAAGTCATGAGTTTTGTTAGCTCTACCTACTACTTTCTGAAATGTACCCATGTAAATGTGCGTTGTGGTGCAGCGGATATCGACTAGGAACGACAAATCGGGGTGCCGAGTTCGAATTCCAGTTAAATTCCTAGCATTCAATTAAGCGCAAATACCCTTGGGAAAAGTATTAATCCGTCTCTTCCCTCCAATTATAGGTTAAATAACAGGACATATTGAGTTCTATAGTCTTGGCTGGCAACCAGTCTACCGCACAAAGCAATGGCAACCTACTACGGGATAATCTTCTGCCCATGTCTCTTTCGACACATGATCGCCCAAAGCGTGTATCACGTATGGCACTTAACTGACTGACCCATGTTAATAAAGGCCTTTAACGTGGATATTCAGTCTCATCCTTTATCATCGAATATAGTTCCCTTGCAAAATTTCAAAATACGTAATTATGACAAAAGAAAGTTGGATCACTATGAGAACCTTCTTCAGACAGAAAACCGACGGTCGTCTGAAATCCTAATGGCAACAGATTTATCAAAAAATAATTTAAGGATTTTTTCAAACAAGTGTGCCGAAATGGAGGACGTTATTATGGATAGCAATTTAATGAAGTAGATTTCAGGATAGGAAAATTATAATTATATGAATTAAAAATGCACAGGGAGGTGTGTGTCTGCTAATACCTGAAAAACCGGGATTGGAAGCTATACTCATTTTTCCAACATTCTTTTAATCTAACCGAGAGTAGATTCCTGTGTCTTTTTGAAAAAAAAAAAAACGAATAAAAAAATCTTAAACCTGGCGCATTTTACGCTCAGGCAAAATGTCAACTCTTTCTGTGGCAGAATCAGAAGCTCAATCGACTGAACAATTTCATCAACTGTGCTTTGCATTGGCCAATAAATCCCTACGATTAGCCCTAGTTTTCTAGGAGATGGGTGATTTTATAGAGCCAATTTCTCTAGAATAGTTGCTAATCAGGGCTATAGAACCCAGTCTATCCGACTATTTAGCCCATAACTTAACTTTTTTCTGTCAGTCAGCCTGCAACTGGTAAGTTTCAGCCAGTCTGATCTTATTTTGCTGTATTTTTTGAATTTTTTTTTTATTCCTTTGGTTCTTATCTTTTTTGTATAATTTTTGTTCTTGTTTTGTTACTAACCTAAGTTCTCTACTAGTCGCTCTTGTAATGCACTACGACTATGATTGTGTAAATTGTTTTTAATTATCAAATTTAGTTTCAACTTATACTAAGTCAAAACTTAGTAAACTTCAGTCACAGATTTTGTTTTTCAATTAGAGTAGATAGTATCTACTATCGCCCGGTCTCACACTCCACCCACTTCTTTTGGACAGGAATAGAGGTGATCGCCTTGTTTCTTGTTTAGGAAGGGGTTCTCGGTTCATCTCTCTCTTTTTCGGTCTTGATATCGGTTCGGCTGGAAGCTTTTTGCAGTTGGTAAGTATGGCGGCAACGTCTCTTCATTCTGAGGGTACCGGGCTGGCAGTTTCCTGGTTGCTGCTTCCGACTGGTAGTTAGGAGCCCGAACTCTTGCGTAGCGTCTTGAGAGGCTGCTCTGATCAACAGTTGAATAATAATGGGGTTCCTGTAGTGCCATTTCGCGCATGGACGGGCGTCCCTGCATGAATTTCCGATGGGCAACCCCGAGGCCACATTGTGCAGCAGGCGGCGCCATTCACCATTCTTCACCTGCTGCAATTAACGAACATTTGACCCTAATCTAGACCTCTCTCTATCCACAAATATAACCAGCATGAAATTAAACAAACAAAACAGCAAGACTAAACCAGCTAGTCATAAATCGCCCAAATATATCTGCGTTTCCTTCACAAACATACGAGGTATTCGCAGTAACTTTAATAGTGTAGAATCATTCCTTCTAACTAACTCACCCGATATCTTAGCTATATGTGAGACTAACCTTGACCCTTCTATCCCCTCTTCGGAGCTGTTCGTTCCTGGTTACCTTCCCCTCTTCAGGAAGGACTCCAATGTCCATATGCATGGGCTTGGTGTATATGTCAGCGAACAACTCCCCCTAGCCAGTGTCACATCTCTTCAATCCCTGGATCATTCCTTCATGTGCTTCGGTCTCTCACTTCTAAGCTCGGTTAGCTATCTCTTCTACCTCTATTGCACAACTTGACCCACACAAAGCGAGCGGCGGTGACGAAATCCCAGTCATAGTACTGAAGAAATGTGCCCCAGAACTCTCCTCTGTCCTCTCTAAACTCTATAACCTCTGCCTATCTGCTTCCTATTTTCCGGCCTGCTAGAAGTCCTCCTGTGTAGTTCCTATATTTAAGAATTCTGGCGAACCCTCACACCCCGCCAATTACTGTCCTATTAGTCTCCTTCCGATCTTTGGCAAAGTTTTCGAAGCCATTATCAACGCCGAGGTGATTCAGCATCTCACGGCCAACAGGCTTCTCTCTGACAAACAGTACGGGTTTCGCTTCACCAGGTCTACTGCTGATATGCTAACGACCATTATCGAGTACATATACCGGGCACTTGACAAGAATGGAGAAGCCCGAACCGTTGCCTTGGATATCTCCAAAGCGTTCGACAGGGTCTGGCATGCTGGCCTCTTGTGCAAACTGCGGAGCTACGGGATAACTGGACATCTGTTTGACCTCATCCAGTCATTCCTCTCTAACCGCACATTGAAGGTGGTATTAAATGGGCATGCCTCCCAAAACTACCATACGAACGCGGGCGTCCCTCAAGGTTCTATCCTAGTTCCCATGCTCTTTCTGATCTACATTAATGATCTCCCCGACGCCATTAGATCCCAAGTTGGCATGTATGCCGATGACACAACAATCTACTCTCGCATCGATCAAAAACCAGGTGTGGACGACAAAGTGAACCTCGCTGCCGTACTTGAAAAGGACCTCCAATCCGTAGTGGCCTGGGGTAGGAAATGGCTGGTAAATTTCAATGCCTCTAAAACGAAGCTGTTATCAACTAACCACCATAGACAATCGCATCAACCTCCCATTAGCATGGGACAGGCTAGCCTCCCAGAGAGTAAAATACTACGCCTCCTTGGCCTTACACTTTCGGCGGACCTCAAATGGAATGACTATATAGAATCCATTGCCAAATCTGCTGCTATGAAAGTTGGCTCTCTGTTTAGGGCCCGGAAGTTTTTCCCACCTGAATCTATTCTGCACATATACAAATCTACCATCCGCCCGTGTATTGAATATTGCTGCCATATCTGGTCGGGTGCCCATGCTGCTCTCCTTGGGCTTCTTGACAAAATACAAAGGAGGATCTGTAACGTGGTTGATACTGACTTGGCAGACCGGCTACAACCACTCTCTCACCCGCGTGATGTGGCTTCCCTGTGCCTCTTCTACAAGTACTTTCATGGCTTCTGCTCCGATGAGCTTAGATCACTGGTACCGCCTAAGCACGAATTTACACGAGATACTAGAGTAGCAACTAGGTCCCACCCTTTTACAGTTAAACAAATAAGATGTAACCGTAAATTCTACTCCAACAGGTTCTTTTCACGCGCTTCCCGCCTGTGGAACTCCCTTCCACAAGTATGCTTTCCCGATAGCTGAAATCTCCAGGTGTTCAAATGTAGGGTCAGTAGACACCTCCTATCACACTAACTCCCAATTATTCTCAGAACACTCTCATCTACCCAACCCTCATTCTCGTTATCCTTACCCGCCTATCACCCACCCCTGACATTTCCTATATTTAACCATTCTCGGTACCCCTACCCGCCTATCACCCACCCTCTGACATTTCCTATATTTAGTCATACTTTTTCCACTCTATGTAGCCCCCTGCGCAGTAGTGGCCGTGACATGCCTTGCTCGGGATGAAACGCTTATAAAAAAAAAAAAGAGAACTTGGGAAAAGAAAAATTTGATTCATGCCTTCCACAAACATATTGGCCCGTAGGTGAATGTAACAAATGAGAAAGTGATTTTGAACTCGGCTCTCTGAATTGGTATTTCGAGCCGCAAACCACTTCACCAGACACACACGCATCCGTTCAAGTGTACGGTCGCAACGTTTGTCCATTTTTCAGCGCAAGCTACATTTTCATTTTAAACTGGCATTTAAAGCAAGAACACATTCGTCACGAGAAAACGATTTGTTCTTGGGAATTGCCTTTGAACACGTGTTTCATGCCACCATAGAAGCCACAATTAGCAGCGTGAGAAACATTATTCGTTACACACATGAGGGAGACACATTGTCGCAAAGGTGCGTGGCCTCTAATTCTCGAAACTTATCGGCCAAGATGCCGTCGACTCGTGAACCGAATCCAAAAAAATGGATGGCAGCCTCAAAGTTCTAAATGATTATCACAAAGTACAGCTGGAAAATCCAGAGGACATTTTGTGACTTCCGTTAGTCCATCCGTCCGTCCGTCCGTCACAACTTCTAAAATAGCTATGAATTGACAAATCGAAACCACATTTTGGGGAGAAATCCTAAACAGGTAAGGGCGTACAAAAGTATAGTTGGTTTTATTAGGATGTGTAGCTTAGTACAATTAATTTTTATATTTTTTAAAAATAAAGTTTTATTATTTAATCTAAAAAATTCTAAAAACAATTTAATGATTAAAGTAACAAATACTTATTTAGAAAATTGCAAATACCGTTTCTTTATATATTTATTCGTTGGGTTTTTTATTTATTTTTATTTATTTATTTTTTAATCATATCACTCCGAGCAAGGCGGTAACGCCACTGATATGCAGAGGGCTACGTAAGAATGAAAAGGTTGGAAAAGAGAAAGCCGGAAACCACATCTTAAAGAGGGAACAAGGGATGAGCCTCTACACCTGTTCAATAGACGTGGGTGGAGTGTGAACCGGGCGATAGTTTAGTCTATCTACTCTAACTGAAAAAAAAGAAAAAAGAAAAGTGAAAAGATTGGGAAAGAGAAAGCCGGAAACCACATCTTAAAGAGGGAACAAGGGATGAGCCTCTACACCTGTTCAATAGACGTGGGTGGAGTGTGAACTGGGCGATAGTTTAGTCTATCTACTCTAACTGAAAAAAAAGAAAAAAGAAAAGTGAAAAGATTGGAAAAGAGAAAGCCGGAAACCACATCTTAATGAGGGAACAAGGGATGAGCCTCTACACCTGTTCAATAGACGTGGGTGGAGTGTGAACCGGGCGATAGTTTAGTCTATCTACTCTAACTGAAAAAAAAAGAAAAAAGAAAAGTGAAAAGATTGGGAAAGAGAAAGCCGGAAACCACATCTTAAAGAGGGAACAAGGGATGAGCCTCTACACCTGTTCAATAGACGTGGGTGGAGTGTGAACTGGGCGATAGTTTAGTCTATCTACTCTAACTGAAAAAAAAGAAAAAAAAGAAAAGTGAAAAGATTGGGAAAGAGAAAACCGGAAACCACATCCTAAACAGAGAACAAGGGATGAGCCTCTACACCTGTGCAATAGACGTGGGTGGAGTGTGAACCGAGCGATGGTTTAGTCTATCTACTCCAATTTATGGATCCCGGGAATGGGAACCGCACAAATAAATGAACAGCAATCAGAATTTGAGATAGAAAAATAAGTATATTAACGTAAAGGATACAAACTTGAACGAAGGTTAGTAGTCAAGGAATACGGGTTAGTAAGAAGTATATATATATATATATATATACCAGTCTCTGAAATGAAGCCGTTGTATATTCAGTCTGATCACGTCGGAAGCTGCTGGGTACTATGTAATAATCTTCTTGATGAGTGGAGTACAGAGCTACTATGAATTAGTGACGCTGTATTCTCCGTGAAACCTCGGTATCTTCCGTCTCGCTTCTATAGCAGGAGTATATGTATATTCTAGACGAGTCCATCTTCATAAAAATGGAAGACCCCACAACAATATATATATTCATTTTTGTAAAATATAATGCCAAGACATAGCACTGTAAATATAGACACAGTAAAGAGAATATAGTTTTTAAATCTCGACAAAAGATATTAGTGATAACTTTAACAGTACTAAATACTGTGAGGCTTTCTTTTGTGGGATCTCCTCGTTTTTGTCTATGATAGTGGATTCAACTGAGTGTACATATAATCCTGTCATAGAGAGAACAGGAAATCTCAGTTGAAGTTGCAGTTTACAGTGGTGAGTAATCGTAGAGATCCGTTACAGTTACCGAAGAGTTCCGACAGATACCGAAGTTACCCAGCGACCAAACTAGCTCTGAGCTTCACTCAGCTAGAATAAGTTACCCGGACATACTATTTCCAACGACTTCACTTCAAGACTTGTGTATATTTATTTCTACTTAACAGTATTCCTAACACGTGTTCCAGTGTGTATATTCCATATCTGTTTTTGTTGTTTATTATTTTGTGCGGTTCCTCATCCGAAATCCACAACACTTTCAGAAAGATCCTCGTTTCATAAAAAAAGAAATGCTGTGGCATTTTCGTGATTTACAATTTCAATTTATACGCCTTTGTCGATTTCAATTTCAATTGATTCACAATTTCAGATGTTACGATGTTGTCAAACTCAGGCAATAGACTTTATTGAGATGTCCATGCGCTATTTACTAGTGATATTATTAACTTCATAAACCTAAAAGTTTCGTTAGAAGCAAATAAAAGTATGCTGAACTGCTACGCTATCATGGTAGATACTATTGGATATTGGAAAGTTTCCTAAAAAATGGAAATGAGACATCTAAACTTATTTATAAATGGAAATTCTGTCTGTGTGTGTGTGTCTGTGTGTGTGTGTGTGTGTCTGTGTGTGTGTGTGTGTGTCGGTGTGTGTCCGTTACCTATAGACTCCGAAACGGTTGACCCGTTTTTCTTGAAAATTTACACAGTTGTACTATAAGCGTTTACGAGTGTTCTTAGCTAGGTTTTGTGTCGAGGTACCCCCGATAAATATCGAAAATCGGTAATCGAAAAAATCGGGTTATAGACGGAGTGGTTCGATTTTAATCAAATTTGATACACTCATAGACAAAGACATAAGAAACGATATTCAGAAGTTTCAAAGTTGCAGTTCTTACAATAGAACGAAAAATCGATAATATATATATATATATATATATATATATATATATATATATATATTATCGATTTTCTGCTCTATTGTAAGTTCATTATTTTATATCAAGAGTTCTATGTCTTCGGTTTTCAGGTCAACCTTTGTAAAACATAAAATATGATGGGGAATTGTAATGAGAGTTGTTAAGGCACCTACCCTGAAACCATCATAAAAAATCAGATTCTTAAATTGATACATTCTCAACACTTCCAACAAGCTGATGTCTCGGTGAGTTATGACAAATTTACTTCAGGAGATAAGGATTTGGGGAACAGGAATAGTTGTGATTAGAGAAAAATTATCCTGCACAAAATCAAAATATTGAAAACACGAATTATTTTCTTAATTATCCTCGTTAAATCTATAGCATATTAATGTTATCAATGGTGCCCAACACAGTCAGAAATATTTAAAGTACAATAGCTTCCTTATTTTCCATGTTCGAAAAAGGATTTAATTCTATAGATCTACAAGAAGATGATCCTTTATCAAGCATTAGAGAATGGCGTTACACAATCAAGACGAAGAGCTTTACCAAATAGCAAAACTATCTTGAACATTTCCTACAGCATCAACAGCAAAAAAGACTAACACATATAAAAAGCAGAAAAATATCTATCCAAACTTATTTATAAATGGAAATTTGTCTCTGTGTGTATATGTCTGTGTGTGTGTGTGTATCCGTTACCTATAGACTCCGAAAAGGCTGAACCGATTTTCCTGAAAATTTACGCACTTGTACTATAAGCGTTTGCGAGTGTTCTTAGCTAGGTTTTGTGTCGAGGTACCACCGATAAATATCGAAAATCGATAATCGAAAAAATCGGGTTATAGAAGGAGTGGTCCGATTTTAATCAAATTTGATACACTCATAGACAAAAACATAAGAAACGATATTCAGAAGTTTCAAGGTTGCAGTTCTTACAATAATGCAGAAAATCGATAATATATAGATATATAAGGCAAGATGTTTGTGTGTGTGTTTGTTTATCTGTCTGTTTGTCCTTTATACAAATCCACAATTTTTATCCGATTCTCACCAAACTTCACACAAATATTCTTTAGTCTGAGTTCCAGGACCATGGATTAGTTTTAAAGCTTTCATTACACCCGAGCAACGCCGGGCTATACTGCTAGTATGATATAATCAAGCTGTTAAATTTTCTTACTACCGTAAACAAAGCTCCATCAATGTTAGGAAAATCTATAATATTCATTGTACTTAAAAATAATTTTCTTAACAAATGTTATAACAAAATGTTTTATGAATTTTAGTGCAAGATATTCGATCAATGAATGGCAAATATTATCAACATGGAAACAATTTAAATCGTTAAGGTTATTAAATTTGACATATTCTGAAAATCTTTCAAATTTCTTGATACCAGTGCCATGGCTAAAATAATTAATAATGACATCTGACAGTGAATACAATTCCTGTTAGTAGATTTGAATGAAGAATCTCATTCGATAATATTTATATCCGTAATTATTTATGTAGCCATCTGCAGACATGAGACGAAAAATCTGCTGACACAGTTATTCAGTTCCCCTCTCCAAAGATCATTTCAGTACTAGCTTATCGCCAAAATAATCCATTCGCAAATCCTTGACACACAAGTGAAAATTGAAAAAGCGAGCAATCCGGCCTCAAGCATGAGACTCCATAAACATTGAGGAAATATTTACATTGAAACCAGAGATTCGTTCTCTTGCTTGAAATAAAGAACATTTTCACGATTGACTGAAAAACAAACATGTCTTGTCCGTCGTCTTTTCATCCAACTTGTACTGATGAATGATCTTTGATTAAATGTTTTCTTCCTCATTTCACCCAAAGAAACGTAATAAATAATAATAATAATAATAATAATAATAATAATAATAATGAAAACAAAAAACTAGTACTTAGACGCAAGGTTACTGGGTGCGACAGTGCAAAAGATTAAGGAGTGAGAACACAAAAAGAACAGGAATTCTTCTTCTTCTTCTTCTTCTTCTTCTTCTTCTTCTTCTTCTTCTTCTTCTATGTGCCCTGTCCTTTCACGACGTAGGTGATCATGGCTTTCCACATCTCCCTGTCCCTGGTGGCTCTTAGCACGCTTTCTCCTGTTGCACCATACAACCTTCGTTCCGTCATCCACCTAATCAGGTCATTCAAATATGTTATCAACTGCTTTCCTCTGTCTCTTTTTCCCGCCATCTGGCCTGTAAGTATCAGGTTCTCCAAGCCCTCCTGCTTCATTGTATGTCCTGGGGAACTTTAGCTGTCTCTTCCAGATGCTCAGTATTAATTTCTTTTTCGTTTCCATCCTTTTCAAAACCTCATCATTACTCGCATGCTCGGTCCATGATATTCATAGCATCCTTCTGTAGAACCACATTTCAGATGCTTCAAGTCTTTCCTTCATCTTCGTAGATATTGTCCAACATTCACTGCCATATTGAAGAACTGACATCACATAGCAATCCAGTACTCTCTTCTTTGTTTCTAGTGAAATTGTCCTGTTTCTTAATACTTTACTCAACTTCTGGAATGCTTCTTTCGCCATGCCAATTTAAGAAGATAGAATAAAACGTTTTACATTGCATTTAAATATTCCAAGAACAACGTTGAATGAAAAGTAAAAGCCTGGAAGCTAGTTTCACAAGCAAGAATTACGAGAGAAGAAACTGTTATCATAGAACTTACGGTTACATCTTGCCATTTCAATTGTAAAATGATAAGATCTTACCGCCATAAAAGATGAAGGACCTTTTGGGGGTATTTTTTTTCAATGTGTTATACCACTGATGAAATCTAGTGGTATAACAGCTTGTTACTTGACACGATTAGGATTGTAAGGGGTTTTGTACATGGATTTTCGGAGAACCTATTAATTGAGTATGACACAATTTCTATTTAAACCTAGAATGTTTGAATTTATTAAAAAATATTTATTTTAAGCTGGACTTTTGAGGTTCTTTTTAGCATTTACATGGAGACGCTAAAGGACGTCTATGGAGACGCCAAATTACTAACGTTAGATGCACCGTCTAACGTTATTAATTCTATGAAACGATTGGTTAGAATGTGCAGCTACATGGAAATGGATGTTGTTGTCTTGGATAGTCTTCTTATAGTTATAAATGAATGCAGTTTACACAAAAAGCTGTTTGCAAGCCGAATTCTGGCAAACAATTAGCGGCCCTAAACCACTAGATTTCGTCAGTGATACAAAACATGCGGGAAAAAGTTACCCTTGGAAAGTCCAACATCGTTTTTTTATTTCTCATTTTATAGGGACACAGTTATGTAAAAAAAAAGTTAAAATCTTTTAACTCTCCCCTATGTACATCCTAACTCGTCTTTCGCCCTGTTTAACCCCCTGCGCTATAGTGGCAGTGGAATGCCTTGCTTGGGGGTGACATGATTAAAAAAAAAGATCATGCTTCCATTTGGTCAAACTGCCTACTAATATATATGTATTATTAGTATTATTATCAGTTATTATTTTTTTTGTTTTTTATCACTCTTTCTTTCATCAGTCTACTATGTTTACATATTAGATGAAATATATGTGGTCAATTGTTCTTTATTAATATATATATATATATATATATATATGTACGTGTGTGTGCGTGTGTGTGTACGTGTGTGTGTGTGTGTGTGTGTGTGTGTGTGTGTGTGTGTATTTCATCAGTCACGGCCGACAAGGAAGATTTAAACTTTTAGTATTTGTCTATATTTCTGAGATGACGTAGTATTTACAGTATTTACATTATTTATCTTTATTACCATTTGGACGACATTTCTGCCGTTGTACGTTCCGGTCTTCTTCGGGTGCTAGGAATATAGATCTGCGGCCTGGGCAGAGACGGAAGCTGATGATAGTTCGCCTGAAATAGGCCCCTATCCCCACTTAACCATGGAATAACGTCTGTCTTAGTTTTTACACACACACACACACACACACACACACACACACACACACACACACACATATATATATATATATATATATATATATATATATATACTAGCAGTATAGCCCGGCGTTGCTCGGGTTGTAATAAAAGCTTTAAAACTGATCCATGGTTCTGGAGGTCAGACTCAGCCTAAAGAATATTTGTGTGAAGTTTGATGAGAATCGGATAAAAATTGTGGAGTTTTTAAAAAGGACATACAGACAGAAAACAGACACACACACAAACATCTTGTTTTATATATATATATATATATATATATATGAACAATCAGTTTAATGAGCCATATAACAGAACTGATCGTCTGAATCCTGATGAATAGAGCGCGAAGCAGAATCAGGCCAGAGATAGGACAAGAACAGTGTGATTTCGTTAAAGACACGGGAACAAGGAATGCCATATTGATGATTATGATGCTCTCCGAAAAGGCAATACAAATGAAAAAGAACTTATACCTGTGCTTTATTGAGTATGCGAAGGCGTTTGACAAAATACGCCACGAAGAATTAATGGAGGTACTCGGCAGCCTGGACATATTTGAGAAAGACTTGAGAGTAATCAAGAATCTTTACTGGCAACAAACCGTTTGCATACGGACAGGTAATGAATTGAGTAAATATACAAAGATGGAAAGGGGTGTAAGACAAGGATGTGTCTTTTCACCGGATTTGTTCAACTTGTATAGCGAGAATATTTTGAGGTCTCTAGGAGTTATGCATGAATTCGTAATAGGAGGCCACAATTCAAACAGCCTAAGATACGCAGATGATACAGAGCTGATAGCAGACACAGAAAGGAAACTACAAGAAATCCTACAAAAGGTATCGGAAGTAAGTAATAAGAAAGGACTAGAAATAAACTGCACGAAAACCGAATGCATGGTCATCAGTAAAAAGGACAGCCCAAAATACCAAATACAGGTCGGGGATACTAGAATCAAGCAGGTACAAAAATTTAAATAGCTGGCAAGTGTTCTAACAGAAGACGAAAAGTGCGACACAGAGATCTGAAGGCGAATTGGAATGGCGAAGAGAGCATTCCAGAAGTTGAGTAAGGTATTAAGAAACAGGAAAATTTTGCTAGAAACAAGGAAGAGAGTCATGTTCATCCTTCAGTATGACAGTGAATGCTGGACAATAATGGAAATAAAAAAGAAATTAATACTGAGCATCAGGAAGAGACAGCTGAAGTTCCTGGGACATGCAATGAGGAAGGAGGGCTTGGAGAATCTGATACTAACAGGCCAGATAGAGAGAAAAAGAGATAGGGGGAAGCAACGGATAACATATTTGGAGGACCTAATCAGGTGGATGACGGAACAAGGATTGCATGGTGTAACAGGAGAAGGCGTGCTCAGAGCCACCAGGGATAGAGAACCGTGGAAAGCCATGATCGCCCACGTCCTGAATGGACAGGGCACGTAGAAGAAGAATAGAGAAGTTAATGACCTTACCCGGACAGAGATTTAACAAAAATCTGTTTCTCCTCTTGTCATTCTTAACAGGAACTGATTACAAAGAGTTTAATTGCTTATAAAATGTAAATAATCAGAACAATATCATCGAAAAAACATGAAAAGCGAGTCAAAATATATAATTAGATAAATAAATAGAAAAATATAAAACAAGAAATTAATTAACTCAATTAGCAGATGTCTCAGACTTTTATTTAGACACCTACCAACTCATTAAACCAATATAAACGCTATTCACAGACATGATAATTCCTCTGCACGTTCGCCTTGATGGCGCCGTTGTCTTCCGAATGAGATAGGCAGATGGTGTTTTCACACGATTCTCGCTTACCATAAACAGCAATTTCGTCTGTCTGTTCTATTCACAGAAACCCAATAAATGTTTCCTTTTTTATTTCCTGCTAACCTGAACCTGTTTCCAATCCCCAATAAAACTTAGAGCAAAAGGCAAAAATACTTTAAGTGGCAGCCATCTTTCAAAATGGCTGCATGGCTAATCGACCGCGATTGGTTAAATACGAAAACGAACGCAAGGACCCTTATTCGGTAACGACTATAATCAATTGAGACTGTTTCGTAGCTGAGACAGTTGAGTAGTTTTCTAAGCTTATGAGTGGAAGTGACAATTGTTTTATGAATGCTTATTTTCAAGGCGCCTCAGCACGCTAATCATTATTTTCTTTTTATACATTCTTCATATCCTAATTTATTCATTTCTCCCTGTGCTCTGAGTTGAGCAAATATGAAAATAAAAATTAAATTTCATAATGCATTGGATATCTGGTCGTGTGCTCCTGCTATTCATCTTGTTCTAGACAAAATCAAAAAGAGCATCTGCAATACAATCAATCCTTATGTGGCATCCCGCCGTCACTCGCTTTTACACTTACGTGATGTGGCTTCCCTCTGTCTTTTCTACACGTATTTTTATGGAACCGCTCTGACGGGAGTTTTTCCCTGGTACCTTAACCACGAGTATTTACTGATGCTACTTGATTGGCGTCAAGGTCCCACCTTTTCACTGTCGAAATAGTTAAATGTAACCGCCTCTTCTGCTTTAATTGTTTCTTTTTAGCACTTCCCGTCTATGGAACTCACTTCCATTTGCTTACCCTTTCCCCGAGAGCTACATTTTTCAAAAATGTAAATGCAACGTTGTCATCTTTTATCTACTTGATACCCATTCATCTCTCATCTTTTCTTCAACATCCCAATAGTTACAATCTCCAAAAGTTTAAATGTAACGTCAATTGTCATTATTTATCTACTTGATTCCTATACCTTTCTGTTTTTTCTTCCAAATCCTAATATCTACAATTTTCTAAAAGTTTAAATGCAACGTCAATTGTCATTTTTTTATCTACTTGATACCCATCTATCTCTTATCTTTTCTTCAAAATCCCAATAGCTACAATCTCCAAAAGTTTAAATGCAACGTCAATTGTCATTTTTTATCTACTTGATTCCCATCCATCTCTTACCTTTTTCTCAACATCCCAATAGCTACAATCTCTAAAAGTTTAAATATAACGTCAATTGTCATAATTTATCTACTTGATTACTTTTCTTTTTTTTTTAATCATATCACCCCGAGCAAGGTGGCAACGCCACTGATGTTCAGGGGGCTACGTAAGAGTGAAAAGACTAGAAAATAAAAAGCCGGAAACCACATCCTAAACAGGGAACAAGGGATGAGGCTCTACACCTGTTCAATAGACGTGGGTGGATTGTGAACCGGGCGATAGTTTAGTCTATCTACTCCAATTGAAAAAAAAAAAAAGAAAAGTGAAAAATTTGAAAATGAGAAAGCCGGACACCACATCACCTTTCTGTTTTTTTCTTCCAAATCCTAATATCTACAATCTCCAAAATTTTAAATGCAACGTCAATTGTCATCTTTTATCTAATTGATATCCATTCATCTCTTATCTTTTCTTCAGGATTCCAATAGCTACAATCTCCAAAAGTTTAAATCTAACCTCAATTGTCATTATGTATCTAGTTGATTCCTTTCCTTTTCTGATCTTTTCTTCAACATCCCAATATCTACAATCTCCAAAAGTTTAAATACAACGTCAATTGTCCTTTATCTACTTGATACCCATTCATATCTTATCTTTTCTTCAACATCCCAATAGCTAGAATCTCCAAAAGTTTAAATGTAACGTCAATTGTTATTATTTATCTACTTGATTCCTATCACTTTCCGATCATTTCTTCAATATCCCAATATCTACAATTGCCAAAAGTTTAAATGCAACGTCAATTGTAATCTTTTATCTACCTTGATACCCATCCTTCTCTCATATTTTCTTCAACATCCCCTGTACCTTTTTTTTCTCTCACCGTAACCCTCTGCATACCAGTAGCATTTCAGCCTTGCTTGGAATGAAAGGATTATTAAAACAAGACGTTTTCACCCATGAAAGAGAACGATGTTTGCGTTAAGGTAAAATTCAAGATTTTGAATACCGACTAATGGGTCTTTTATAAATGAAACTATTATAGGTTCAGCATCCTTTATCTAAAACTCTTGAGACCGGAAATTTTATGGTTTTCAGATGTTTTTCGTGGAGGTGGGGTTGAAATACAGACCATTTAATGTATATAACATCTACGTATAAAACTGGGCAGCTTAGCAATGGAACCCAAGCATAAACACAATATTCCTTTACATTTCATAACACAGTTTATATATATGTATATATAGCCTGGGGATAGTTTTATATAAATAACATATACCTTGAAAGTATTTTTAAATAAAGTTTTATAAATTATTTGTTGGTGCTGATACAGGTAATGTGTCATTTGATACTCACAGGGAATTCACGTAAAAATAATGCTTTCTACTTGCTGTGTGGTACAAATAAACATGGTCACGACTTACAAAAATATATATAAATGCAAAATCAAACAAAACTTTGACATCAAGTTTGAGGAACTGGAGGAAGTGGGTACACCATCGAGGATATAAAGGTGAATGGGAGAAGGAAAATGCAGGAAGCTATCAGTCTCTACCAATGATGTCGTGTTTTGATTAAAACGTTATTATCCGTATAGTTACAGTATTTTTTATAAAAAACAAAAATATGGGTTCTTATTACAGTTAAATGTAATTAAAAAAATTCATCATATTGTTAGTAACGCTACAACACAATAATCATCCTACGTGTAGCCATATTGTTTTCTGAAATTATCCAATTGTAACAAGTCATGTGAACAGGAGAAAAACTTACTAATTTTGGAGGTTTTCATATTTTATTTGAGTTTGACTTTTAACGTTTAACGGCATATCAACACCTCTGTGGGTTATTTAATACCCAAAAGTTGGAGTCTTAATTTGTTTTTAATGCTCGGTTATAGTGAGAAGGTTGATTTAGTCAGATTTTAATGAAAATTCTTTTTATTCTTTTTTATTTTAGAAAACTTAAAATATCCTATAGTTTTCTATTCAAAAATATTTTGCTGAGAATAATTTTTTTTCTTCAAAAATGTATTATTGGTAATATTTTTTCTTCAAAAGTATATATTTTTTTATAAAAGTTTATTTTTATACTTTCAGAGTGTTTTCAGGTTAAATATTTGCCCATAGCTAGGACCCTAACAGGTGCTATCATTCCGGGTCAGGATGGACCTGGGAACAACAGCAATTAAGAGGTGGTTACATGCTCCTCACAACCTCTCAATCAGAGGCCTTGTTGTCGGATGCAGTTTACCGTCCTACTCTGGACCAGACAGATTTTGTAATTTCAGATAAAGAGTACTGCATTTATTATTTATTTTGTCGCGGGGTGTCGGTTTAATCATTGCAGTTGCTCTTGTGGCTAAGATAGAGTGATCTAAATAGACAGAATTAAAACCAACTTAATTTTGATATACGGTATATTTTTAAAAAAATCATTTCACCCAAAGCAAGGCATTCCACTGCCACTATTCCGCAGGGGATTACATAGGGGAAAGTGCTGAGAAAAAGTGGTTAGTTATAGGAAATGTCAGAAGGAGTGCGGTAGACGGAAGAGGATACCAAGGATGGGGGTTGGGTAGATGGGTAGAGTGTTTGAGGAAATGGATGCGAGTTAGTGTGATAGATGTCTACTGACCTTACATCTAAATTCCTGGAGATTGTAGCTGTTGAAAAAGTAAGTATATGGAAGGGAATTCCACAGGCGGGAAGTGCGAGAAAAGAAGCTGTTAGAGTAGAAATTAGTTAGAGTTTCACTGTAAAATGGTGGAACCTAGTTGCTAATCTAGTATCTCTTGCAAATTCATAACTAGGAGGCACCAGTGAACTAAGTCCATCGGAGCAGAAGCCGTGAAAGTATGTATAGAAGAGGCACAGGGAAGCCACATCACACCGGTGAGAAAGTGACTGCAGCCAGTCTGCAAGTCAGCATCGATCATATTACAGATTCTCCGTTGTATTTTGTCAAGGACCCCGAGGAGAATAGCAGAGGCACCCGACGAGATGTGGCAGCAGTATTCAATACACGGGCGGATGGTAGATTTATAGATGTGCAGGATAGATTCAGGCGGGAAAAACTTCCGGGCCCTGCACAGAGAACCGACTTTCATAGCAGCGGGTTTAGCAATGGATTCAATATAGTCATTCCACTTGAGGTCCGCTGAGAGTGTGAGGCCAAGGAGGCGTATATCACTCAAAAATGAATAATGGTTGACAATGGTTCCTATAAACCACATGGTAATAGCATTAATAAACGTTGTGCACGTAAAAATAATGTTTTATGTCGTAATAATAACATTATCTTGTTTTTCATGAGATTAGGCATTATTATTGTAAATTTTGATTAATATTGACTTCTTAATTTTATTAGTTGTCTTTTTATCGCAATTTTATTCACGCTGTCAATCTGCGGTTATGGGTCGAGAAAACAGAACGAAAATAAAAGCCTAGCTCTTAATGAGATTCACGTCCCTTTTATATCAGGAAGCCTGGTTTAACGCACACAATGCTGTAGCCGATTAAGCTACGAGAACTTAATAGCTTTTCAGAAGATCAAATCAAAACCATAATAAAACACCCACAGTTAGACTAATAATAATAATAATAATAATAATAATAATAATAAAAACGACACTAATAAAATTAATATTATACGAAAATATCTGTCAATGAAAATGAACACTGTGTTGGGGTGCCATAAATTTTACAAGGTCAGTCGCTTAAGGAATACGAACACAATGTCATGAATTGTATTGACTTTGCTGATGGCCTTCTCACCTCTGTTTGCACCTAATATTAGATCCCTCTCTCACTCTCTCTTTCTCTCTCTCTTGTATGGGAGGGTGCAGATGTGTTAAAAGTATGTTAACTGTGTATTCAATGTTTCTCGAGATGGATATCGTATATTCCAAGGACAACACCGGGAAACAAAAATGCGCTGCCTAGTGATCAAGTCACCTAGAGAATTTGTAACATTAATAGCGTACAAGTATCAGCACACCTTTGGTAGATCAGTCGTCATTCCTCCCTCGTTGATATCAGGTAATCTGTCTCGCTGACATTTATTTTATTCCATATTGTATTTACATCTAATTAATTGCATACGGCATCAATGTATTGTTGCTGGCTTTCCGCATTCCCCTGGAGATCTTGCCTTTAATTAAATGAGTGGGCGTTCTAGTTAAAATTAATCTGCACTTCTACAAACGTTTGAGGCATTCAAGAATAGTTTCATCCCTTGTTTCCTGTTTAGGATGCGGTTTCCGGTTTTCTCTTTTCCAATCTTCTCACTTTTTTTTTCAATTGGAGTAGATAGACTAAACTATCGCCCGGTTCCCACTCCACCCACGTCTATTGAAGAGGTGAAGAGGCTCATCCCTTGTTTCCTGTTTAGGATGCGGTTTCCGGTTTTCTCTTTTCCAATCTTTTCATTCCTATGTAGCCCCCTGCACATCAGTGACGTTACCGCCTTGCTCGGGGTGATATGATTAAAAAAAAAAAAAGATGTGTAATAATTGACGCGTGTGTTTGCGTTTTAAACACTCTTTTTTTAGGAATCATTTTCGTTTTATAATCATATCGCCCCAAGCAAGGCAGTTTACTGCCACTGGTGCGCAGGGGGTTACGTAGGAAGAATGTTATGAGACAGATTGACAGGTTATAGGGAATGTCAGAAAGTGGGTACGAGAAGGATGAGAATATTGATGACAATGGAGTGGATGGAGAAAGAAACATGAGAGAGAGGATGGAGGTTAGTGAGATAGATGACTTGAATTTACATTTAAATTCTTTTTTTTTTTTTTGAGATTTTTTCTGTCGGAGAAGCAAGTAAACGGAAGGGAATTCCACGGGCGTGAAATGCAAGGAAAAAGCTGATGGAGTAGAATTTGCGTTTACATTTTATTGGTTTCACAGTAAGAGGGTGGGACCTAGTTGCTAATCTTATTGCTCGAGTAAATTCATACATAGGTGGCACCAGAGAGTGAAAATATTTTAGAAGAGACACAGGGAAGCCACGTTGCGCCGATGAGAAAGCGACTGTATCTGAGCTGCCAATCAGGATCGATCACATTACAGATTCTCCGCTGAATTTTGTCAAAAACCACTAGGTGGATACAAGGGGCACCCGACCAGATATGGCAGCAGTATTCAATGCACGGGCGGATGGTAGATTTATATATGTGCACGATTGTTTCAGACGGGAAAAACTTCCTGGTCCTACACAGAGAACCGACTTTCTTAGCAGCGGATTTATCTATGGATTCAATATAGTCATTACACTTGAGGTCTATTCTGTGAGTTAACCCGAGGAGGCGCAGTGTTTTGCTTTCAGGGAGACTAGCCTGATCCATGCTAATGGGGGATAGGAGCGATTGCCTGTGATGGTTGATTAACTATAGATAATAATAAATTACCCTCAATCGTGAAGTCACTATTTATCAACAGGTTTAACTTAAAATTATTTAGTCAGTCGTCGATATTATAAGCAAGGATGTTGTGCTTTTCTATAGAACGCAAAGTGTTGTAAGCTTGGATGTGTGGGTGGTGTAGTGAATAATGATTCAGAATTGTCAATCAAATAGCCGAGTTCAAATTCTAGTTCGATTCGTTTTATTTTCTTCCGTGCAAATTTACTTGGGAAAGGTATGAATTTACTTCTACTCCCCGATCTATGGATTAATTATCAAAACTTGTATTACTAAACCATTATTATTTTCCCCACACAAAAAAAATCTTTTTACGATATATAAAACATTTTTCTGGCTTTAAATAACCTGCAAATAGATGATAGGCCGTATAAAACCCGCATAAGTACTTGAAACCAAAGACAATACCGACAAATGCTATGATTTGTGTCGAAATCAAGAGATAATAGGGATAATGTAATTATTTGTCTATACTTCTGAGATGAGGTAGTATTTATATTACTTAAACTATTCGGACTGTTGTCCCGGTCTTATTGCTATATTTACGATGTTTCGGACATTTTACGCTTCGGCCTTCTTCAGGTGCTAGGAATTTTGAACCGATTCCTTTATTTCAATCGGGTATATCATTCTCATTCAATGTAGTTATCTCCCTTTAGCCCAACTTTTTAATTTATTGTTGTATCGCCGAGGTGGCAGTACGTGTGTAGAAATATCTACAGCACAATATGGATATTAACTACAAACAAGACAAACAGATGAGACAGAACAACAATAATTATAAAGAGAGGAGAGGTTAAGTTGACAGAGTCGTAGAGAACACAGTCCAATAATAATCGTCAATGACACTCCAAATTCCTAACTGCTATTCATTTTTATTTGTAGTAGCAGTATAAATGTTGCTCGGATGTAATGAAAGCTTTAAAACTAATCCATGGTCCTGGAGCTCAGACTCAGCCTAAAGAATATCTGTGTGAGGTTTGATGAGAATCGGATAAAAATTCTTGATTTGTATAAAGGACATACAGACAGATAAACAGACACACACACAAACATCTTGTTTTATATATATATATATTATCGATTTTCTGCACTATTGTAAGAACTGCAACATTGAAACTTCTGAATATCGTTTCTTATGTTTTTGTCTATGAGTGTATCAAATTTGATTAAAATCTGACCACTCCTTCTATAAGACGATTTTTTCGATTATCGATTTTCGATATTTATCGGGGGTACCTCGACACAAAACCTAGTTAAGAACACTCGCAGACGCTTATAGTACAACTGTGTGAATTTTCAAGAAAATCGGTTTAGCCGTTTCGGAGTCTATAGGTAAGGGATACACACACACACAGACACACATACAAATTTCCATTTATAAATAAGTTTAAATAGCTATTTCGGTTCACAGACTATTCCATATTTGAGAGTGATAGAAGAGTGTCAGCTGCTCTAAAACAGTTATTTGTTCACCACTGCTGTAAGCAGGTAGTGAACTTACAACATTTTGGGTCAAGTCATTAGGAACTGACCAACGCCTTTATCCATTGGGCTACGTGTCTTTTAGAGTAAGATTACTTATTTAAAATATGAAATTCTTTTGATAAAAATTGATAAAAAAATTGATAAAAAAAATAAGACCTTAGAGCCACTCAGGGTAGAGGGTCACAAAGTGAGATTGTTGAATGAGTATAAGAGGAGCAATTAAGAATGAGCTTTATAGATATCTATGTAATACAGCATTTAAGCTAGAATTGAAGAGATCAAATATATATTGATCGAGAAAGCATTCCGTTGGCTGTTTTTTTTTTTTTCACAAAAAGAAACTACAAGACATCCTACAGAAGGTAGCTGACGAGAGTGAGAGGAAAAGACTTCAAATAAACTGCAAGAAAACCGAATGCATGATCATCAGCAAAAAGAGCAGCCCAAAATGCCAAAAACAGGTAGGGGGATACTAAAATCAAGCAGGTGCAAAAATTTAAATACCTGGGAAGTGTTATAACAGAAGACGGAAAGTGCAGCACTGAGATCCGAAGGCGAAATTGCATGGCGAAAGTTGCATTTCAGAAGTTCAGTAGAGTATTAAGATACAGGAAAATTTTGCTAGAAACAAAGAAGAGCGTACTGGATTGCTCTGTGATGTCAGTTCTTCAATACGGCAATGAATATTGGACAATATCATCGAAGATGAAGGAAAACTTGAAGCAACTGAAATGTGGTTCTACAGAAAGATGCTGCTAATATCATGGATCGTGCATGTGGGAAATGTGAAGTTTGAGAAAGGACTGAAAAGAAAAGTAAATAAATAGTAAGCATTAGGAAGACACGGCTAAACTTCCTGGGACGTGCAATGAGGAAGGACGGCTTGGAGAACCTGATACTAACAGGCCAGATAGAGGAAAGTAGAGACAGAGGAAAACAGCGTGTAACGTACTTGACTAGCCTGAGCAGGTGGATGGCAGAACGGGGGTTGCGTGGTGTAACAGAGGGAAGCTTACTAAAAGCCACCAGAGTTAGGGAGACGTGGAAGGACATGATCGTCTACGTCCTGAAAGGAGAAGGTACATAGAAAAAGAAGATGATTTTGACCGCTAGATGTACGTAAATAAATAATATGTATAATGTTTAATACTAAAAACAGAGCATGTACTCAAATATGAGTATCCATTAAAACATTAACGTCTAAACAAACAAATTAAATATACAGTAGTGAGCATAAAGATCAGAACGATGTTAAGAAAAAGTTTAAATGTGAAAAATATTTTATTTTAAAGCTTCATAGAGCATTTTATCAAGGAAAAAAAAGGACATAGAAATAAATTATATAATTCGGAAATATAAAGTTCAATAAACGTATTTTGACTAAAGTTATTTCATATTTAGATTTTTTCTTAACATCGTTCTGATCTTTATGCTCGCTAGTGCATATTGTAGGAGATCGGTGATGCTTGGTTAATTGGTCTTGTGTCAGATACGTCCGAAGTCCACACAATTTAAATATCAGATGGTTGATGGTTGGATGTTGAAAGGATTAAATACTTCGTGTGTACATTAAAGCAAATATTTATTTACATAATAAAAAAAGTGTAAGAAGAAAACTATAAGTGAATTTTTGTTAACTGAACACTATAACATATTTGCGAGAAGAAAAATGTTCACTGAGAAAATGCGTGCAGTTTGGTAGTTAAAATTGTTCGTAGTAGTAATGTAGGTATTTGAAATGTCCGCGTGAGTTTAGAGTTCATGGTTGTCTAGTAGTGGAATGTAAAGTCTTTGTTCCTTCCTCTTTGTGGTAGGTCGCTACAGGTTGAGAGAAAGAGAAAGCAAAACAAATAAAGAAGTTGTACTTAACACGTCCATTTTGTCCTGTTGTTCTCTTTAGCTGTGTGGTGTGAAAATGAAGAAAAGGACGTTGGTAGAAGAGGTCGAATGAAACTGTGGCCTGCCCTGCGTCCGGGTCGACTTTTTGAATTTTCTTTCGTTACATGGTGAGATGCTGTCAGCTACTGCCGCCATCTGACGGACTGACTGTGACCGGTCACGGGACCTCTTTAAGTATTGAATTCTGGTCACGTTGGAGGTTCCCAGAACGATATTTTCTTTAGCTGTGAAAAAAACCCCGTTTCGCTGACATATTTTGAATTTATCGATTTGTTAATCAATCAGGATCTAGAAAATCGATTTTCACACTGATTTGCGAGAAAGAAAAGCCACCAGAGATAGGGAGACATAGAAGGACATGATCGTCTACCTCCTGAAAGGACAAGGCACATAGAAAAAGAAGATGATTTTGACCGGTAGATGTAAATAAATAAATAATATATATACTGTTTAATACTAAAAACAGTCGTTTAGATCCTGTTTTGAGGGAGTGCAATTTTACTTTGGGTTTTTCACAAATGTTGTAGTCGTTTGAATCCGATTTTACGAGTGTGCAATTTATTTTGTGTGTTTTAGTTGATTGATGAATTATATAGTATCTGTATCCTATAATATTAATTTATACTTGGGCAGCAAGATTTCTTCCATAAGAATACATAATTGTCCATAATTTTGATCAGTTTGGACTGAATGGTCCTTTTTCAAAAACAAAATACATGATTCTTTTACACTGAAAACACCAAGTAAAATAACAACATCAGAGATAAACACCTTTGAAAATAAGTGGCTATAGAAATGGCCGAAAGCGCTTGGGGCAAGAAATATTATGAACAGTTTTTAATTTTTCTAACCAACTAAACGGAAAAATGTTAAGATACTGAAAAAACTTAATAAAGATTAAACCTTCCTTGTCGGCCGTAACTAATGAAAGATGACGAGCCAGGAAGTTTTTTACGCCTGATTCCATCTTGCACATATACAAATCAACCATCCGTGCATAGAATACTGCTATCATATATGGTAAGGCGCCCCAGCTGTTCATCCCGGCGTTCTCAACAGGCTCAAATATGAGTATCCATTTAAAAATTAACGTCTAAACAAATAAATTAAATATACATTAGCGAGCATAAAGATCAATACGATGTTAAGAAAAAGTTTAACAAGAAAAGAAAATTTTAATGCTTCAAAGAACATTTTATCAAGGAAAAGAAGGGTATAAAAGTAAGTTATATAATCCCAAAATATAAAGTTCAATAACCGTATTTTGACTAAAGTTATTTCATATTTAGACTTTATCTTAGCGTCGTTCTGCTCATTACGTTCGCTATGTGCGTTGTAGTGCATTGGATATCGGCTCGGAACGAGAAATCGGGGAACCGAGTTCGAATTCCAGCCAGATTCATTGCACTCACTTGCGCGCAAATACCCTTGGGAAAGGTATTAATCCGTCTATTCCTTCCTGTTATGGGTTAAATAACAGGACAGGTTGGGTTCTATAGCCTTGGTCGGCAACCAGTCTACCGCAGAAAGCAATTGCAACCTACTGCGGGATAATCTTCTGCCCAGTCAGTCATGTCTCGAAAGAGACATGATCGCCCAAGCGTGTATCACGTATGGCACTTAAGTGAATGACTGTATATCAATGCATACTTGGTCAGCAAACTTTCTTCCAAAAGAATACAGAATTGTTCATAATTTTGATCGTCCAAGATCTGGACTGAACGGTCCTTTATCAAAAACAACACAAAATACATGATTCTTTTACACTGAAAACACCAAGTAAAATAACAACAGAATAAGAAGTATTATTCTTTTTTTCAAAGAAGCTGTCTGAATCAAAATTATTTCTAATGGAAATACAACGGAAGACAACACAAAATACATGATTCTTTTACACTGAAAACACCAAGTAAAATAACAACAGAATAAGGAGTATTATTCTTTTTTGCAAAGAAGCTGTCTGAATCGAAATTATTTCTAATGGAAATACAACGGAAGACAACACAAAATACATGATTCTTTTACACTGAAAACACCAAGTAAAATAACAACAGAATAAGAAGTATTATTCTTTTTTTCAAAGAAGCTGTCTGAATCGAAATTATTTCTAATGGAAATACAACGGAAGTTAAGATGAGTTGACCTTGCGTATTGTGGCATCGTCGTAAAGGTAAAAATAAAAGAAAATGGAATTAGAAATGCAGTTCTTCAGAAAGGCTTGGAGGTTATAGCTGTTAGGAAAGCAATTATAGGGAAGGGAGTTCCACAGGTGGGAAGCGCGAGAAAAGAAGCTGATGGGGTAGAAATGTCGCCTGCATTTGGGTGATTTAACTGTAAAGGAGTGGGACCTTGATGCCAGTATGGCTGCACGAGTAAATTTTTGTGGATCGAGCAATAGTGACCTAAGTTCTTCGGATCAGATGCCAGAAAAAAATTTGTAGAAGAGATAGAGGGAAGCCACATCCAGCCGATGAGAGAGTGGCTGCTTTGGAGCCTGTCGAGAACGCCGAGATGAACAGCAGGGGCGGCTGACCAGATATGACAACAGTATTCCATGCACAGTCGAAAATGTACAAGAAGGATTCTCACGGAAATAATTTTCTGACCCGACACAATGACCCAACATTCCTAGCAGAGGGTGCAGCTATTGGTTCGATGTAGTTGTTCTACATCGGGTCGGTTAAAAAGAATGAAGCCAAAGAGATGCAGTGTATTGCTGTCCGGGAGACGTGCATCATCCATTCTGGTGGCGGGCATGAACGTTTCTCTATGGTGATTAAAGGAGAGCAGTTTTGTTTTGGGGGCATTAACATTTGCGAACCATTTCATACGTCATTCTTCCGTGCATGGAATACTGCTGCCATTTATGGTCAGGCGCCCGTACTGTTCATCTCATTGTTCTTGACAGGGTCCAAAGGAGAATCAGTAATATGATAGGTACCAACTTGGCGGCTCGACTACAGCTACTTCCCCACCGACGAGATGTAGCCTCCCTTTGTCTGTTCTGTAAATAATTTCATCGCTTCTGCTCCAAGGAACTTAAGTCACTGGTGCCTCTGCAACAGGTGTTTACTCGTGCAACCAGATTGGTAACTGGGTCCCACCCATTCACAGTTAGATTAATCAAATGCAGACGACAATTCTACTCCTGCAGGTTCTTTTCTCGCACTTCCAGCCTGTGGAACTCGCTTCCATATTCTTGCTTTCCTGACGGCTAAAACCTCCAGGAATTTAAATGCAATGTCAATACTCATCTCTTAACCACTTGATTCTAGTTATTTCTTCACCGCCCTGTATATCCTTTCCTTTCTCTCCACCTATGCAACTGTCATCACACCTGTATTCCCATCCTTCTCTTGCTCATTTTTAAATGGTTCGTCTTCCTCTTCACTCTCTTCTACTTAATCTTGTTACTCTTATGTAGCCCCCTGCATATCAGTGGCGTTACCGCCTTGCTCGGGGTGATACGATTAAAAAAATACAATTGTCAAGCACTGATTAGAGGTCTGTTTTCAAGAGCAGCAGCCAGGCTCACTTTTCCAGCCTTGGCAGATTTAATAACCATTTTTTGGAAAACTTTCTCGGTGCTTACTCGATCCGCTCATAAAATTTTCAGTTTTCTTCTTTCGAACCACATGACTGTAACCTCCAGTTTCCTCTTCATCTGTGATGACATTGTCCAGCATCTACTATAATACAAGATAATTCCCATACAAGATGAATGTGTTGTGGCCTGTTAGGGCCAGAAAGAAAGACACGAAAACAAGAAAGAAGGTTGAACCATTCTATTAGAATAACAGAACATATATACAAAATAAGAGTATTATTAATCAGCAGATAGAAATGTCCGTCCGAACTGTCATGTTGCATATCATCACGACTGCCTCCCAGGAAATCTCGCAGAGGAGGAAGAGTTCATTCCAAGGTAGATAGGGCACTATAACAGAATGAGACCTCCTCATCCTAAATTTAGACAAAACTGGACAAATTCTGGGATAATGAACTATCATTATTTACGTTACTTATATTCGGACCGGATCTGTTCAACTTATACAGCTAGAATATTTTGAGGACCCTAGAAGTTATGCCTGGATTTGTAATCGGATGCCACAATTTAAACAACCTAAGGTACGCAGATGATACAGTGCTGATAGCAGACACAGAAAGGGAACTACAAGACCTCCTACAGAAGGTAGTAGAAGAAAGTAACAAGAAAGGACTAGAAATAAACTGCACGAAAACTGAATGCATGATCATCAGTAAAAAGGGCAGACCAAAATGCCAAATACAGCACAGAGAGACCAGAATCAAGAAGATACAAAAATTTAAATATCTGGAAAGCGTTATACCAGAAGACGAAAAGTGCGACACAGAGATCCGAAGGCGAATTGGCATGGCCAATGAAGCATTCCAGAAGTTGAGTAAGGTATTAAGAAACAGGACAATTTCTCTAGAAACTAGGAAGTGAGTACTGGATTGCTCCGGGTTGTCCGTCCTTCAACATGGCAGTGGATGCTGGACAATGCCATCAAAGTTGAAGAAAAAACTTTAAGCAACTGAAATGTGGTTCTACAGAAGAATGCTGCGAATATCACGGATCGAGCATGTGAGCAATGATGAGGTCTTGGAAATGATGGAAGCAAAAAGGAAATTAATACTGAGCATCAGGAAGAGACAGCTGAAGTTCCTGGGACACGCAATGAGGAAGGAGGGCTTGGAGATTCTGATACTGACAGGCCTGATAGAGGGAAAGAGAGACAGAGGAAAGCAACGGATAACATGTTTGAAGGACCTAATCAGGTGGATGACGGAACGAGGATTGCATGGTGTAACAGGAAAAGGCATGCTCAGAGCCACCAGTGATAGGGAAACGTGGAAAGCCATGATCACCTACGTCATGAAGGGACAGGGCACATAGAAGAAGAAGAAGATATTTGGACTATTGTCCTCTTCTTTCTTGTTAGCACAACTTTTCGGCCGTTGTACCATAAGCCTTCCGCAGGTCTATATCGATTTGTATAATGAACAGGGCATTCTCGTTCTACAACTCATGCCTCGGGTTATCGTCTATTTCTTATTTTTATTTGATACTGCTAACTTATTGCTCGCGACTGGCCATGTTACATCCACGGAATCAAATAAAACAAAATTTTTCTGTACTCTATTTGTAAGAAAGAAGTTCTAATCAGACAGGCTTACGGCCATATCACGTTGAATACACCGGTTCTCACTCGATCATCGAAGTTAAGCAACGTTGCGTCTGGTCTGTACTTAGATGGTTTACCGCTTGGGAATACCACGTGCTGCAAGCGTTTAGTGACGGATGTGTGTTGTGGTGCAGTGGATATCGGCTCGGAAAGAGAAATCGGTGAGCCGAGTTCGAATTCCAGTTGAATACCCTGCATTCACTTAAGCACTGGTACCCTTGTGAAAGGTATTAATCCATCCCTTCTCTCCAGTTATGGGTTAAATAACAAGGGTAGAACTTGGGGACCCTGTCCTTAAAAACAAATCCCAATGAATCTTGATACTCGAAAAGGAAAAAAGTATTATTTGATACAAAACTTATATAAAAACAACAATAAATTGTTGAAAGGAAAAGGTATTACCAGCAATAAATAAATAAATTTAGTTGGCAATAAATGACCCGCCGTGGTTGATAGGCCATAAAAACAAACCAACCAACCAATCAGACAGATTTTTCCGAAAACTGCCACTTAGTGGAATTGCTCCCATGTGGATGTATAACTGAAAATTACACTATTAACACTTTTTAAAATAAAAAGCCGAACGTTATTTATCTTCATAGTCTTCGCTTTTTTCTATCTCTTCTTATATTCGTATCACGCACCTCATTCAGTTACGCTCAACTATGAGTGGCTCTTGAGTCACATATTGGGTGAAATTTAAATAAAAAATGCCGAACAACGATATTTTTATGTCATGTACCTTTATGTGCGCTGTGGTGTAGTGGATATTGACTTGGAATGACAAATCGAGGAACCGAGTTCGAATTCCAGTTGAATTCTTTGCATTCACTTACACACAAATACCCTTGGGAAAGGTATTAATCCGTCTCTTCCCTTCAGTTATGGGTTAAATAATAGGACAGACTGGGTTATGTAGCCTTGGCTTGCAACCAGTTTACTGCAGAAAGCAATGGCAACCTACTGTGGGATAATCTTCAACCCAGTCAGTCATGTCTCTTTCGAGACATGGTCGCCTAAAGTGTGTATCACGTATGGCACTTAACTGACTGACCATTAGAAATTAGGGAATCATGACTCCCCAAAGATTCATTTCGAGAAAGAGAAGAAAGTTGTATCATATGAATTCAGAATCGTGCCTTTCCGATGGGGATTAGTGCCAAAGTGAACCCAATACTAAACATGAACTCGTTACGTCAACTTCATTTCCGCGGCGATAACTCTTACGTCATCCGCACATTAAGGAGGCTAACTACTGTTTAGTAAGTAACTACCGTTGTTCCAGCATTTATTTTAAAACTGACACATATATTGACCTGTGTATCGGATAAGTCAGTGTAATCCAGCTCTATTCCCTTTACAATTAATCTTGCACCTTACTTTTGTTTTAGGTCAGTGTATATACATTTTGTGATTGCAACAGTTAAACAGGTGGATGATGAGGGCTACGCATGATGGACATACTACAGAAGGCATTTCTTGGAATTATGACAGAGTGAGCGGTAGTTCGTTAGAGATTTCATAAATCGGTTCCGTATGTCTCATTCCCTATGTGCTGCAGACCAGACGAAGGTCATAAAATCAAGTTCGTGGGTCAGTTCCTGAAAAGCTGAGTTTCACCTTAAACAAATTCACGTAATCGGCACTATCTCACATTCGGATAGTCTTTCACTTTCAACCGAAGTTTGTAAAAGCAAACGAAAGTTAAATCGATGATTGGGACATGTTTTGAACCAGGAACGTTGGCAGTGAATGTGTTCATCACCGCCGCAATCATAAAGAAGAGAATCAGCAAAGAAAAAATTATTAGTTTGTCCGGAAGGTTCAGACCAATTTTGAAGGAAAATTAAAACGCAAAACAAAATTATGCCATTAAATATTTTTTTCAACTAAATATGAACCATTTTGTTGCACAACCTTTTCTCATTTTTCTTTCATTAAAAGTATCCGTTTGCCGAGTCCTCGGTATGATAGTGGGAATACCAATTACTAATCCTGTGAGAGATTGTGATTTGATTTCTAACTGATGGTGGGGGGCGCAATTATCAATTTTATACTATTGCTTTCGATTTGTAGAGAGTTTTGGATACTGAAATATCCCTAATGTGGGATCTTTGATTCCACACTGAAAAATATGATTGAATTGCATTAAATAATTATATGTTTCAGGGACGCATTGACGTCTATAGATCGAGGACGTCTCAGATACTACACTCAGCTAAAAGTACCAGAAACAGCAACGGGATAAAAAAAAATAGGATGATACACTTGGACGTTGTAGTGCAGTGGATATCGACTCGGAAAAGGAGAATCGGAGAACCGAGTTCAAATTCCAGTTGAATTCGTTGCATTCACTTACGCGCAAATACTCTTGGGAAAGTTATTAATATGTCATCTATCCCTCCAGCTATGGGTTAAATAACAGGACAGATTGCGTTCTATAGTCTTGGCTAGCAACCAATTTAATGTGGAAAGTAATGGCAGCCTACTTAGTGAAGACCTTCTGCCCAGTCAGTCATGTCTCTTTCGAGACATGATCGCCCAAGCGTGTATAACGTATTGCACTTAACTGATACCTTATATTGTTTCTTTGTAGCCCTTCTTTTTATTGTTCATTCCTCTGACTGCTCCTCTTACATTCTCTTCCACATTTACAGTTTTTTCTTTCTTCAACATTCTCCTTATCTTTTTCTTCTATTTTCCTCCTCCTCAGTTCAAACACTCCTACTTTTCATTTGAATATACCCTGAATATACCCTTTTGTTATTACCAGCAATACATCTTTGAAAAATAAAAAAATATTGCCAGCAATACATTTTTGAAGAACGGAAAAATATCAGCAATACATTTCATTCTCGATAGAAAACACTTTACTAAAATACGTCAATGAAACCGGATCTACAAACTGATTTCTGACAGAGAATTCATACTCTGTTCATCCGAACCTATCCTAAAAATCTTGTCAGCATAAGATAACATATTCAGGTTGATATGCCGAAAAACAAAATAAATCTAAACCAGACAAATGGCAACTTGTTCACTTACACACGTATCGGACGAAAGTAATGGAGAAAATCTTTTTAAAAATCTAATCTTAAATGTGAACGATTCACTTTTTTTTTTTTTGTTATTCTACGGTAATTTATTCCAGGATTGTAATATTAAAAACAAAATATCGACTTGAAGCAAGAATATACAAAAAATGTTTCATTCACAAGATTTACATCGTTCAGCCTGGTGACTTCATCTTTATTGATATATTACAAATGTTTCGGCCGTTTTGGGCCCTGGTCTTCTTCTTTATTTAGTCCACGGAGTAGATTTTTCTAATTATAATCGAAGCTTGTGGAATAAATAAATTGTTAGGTTCAAAATTCCAACGTGTATATATATATATATTTTCTAAACATATGCTGTTAAATATAAGAGACAATGAATGTCTATTATGTTTAATCATGAGCCGTTCTAAACGTCGTATTTTGGCTTTAATTTCAGTTGAAAATAAAGAAAAAAATTCTCCAACATTTGGATAATTATTTATTGATTTGCTTCACATGAGCCATCTTCAGAGAGGTTATTTAGACTGAAATATAATAACATCCACCATCACCGACGATTTTATTTTGTGTTGACATAAAACTCCGCTTGGCAACGGCAATAGTTACAGAAAATAATAAACGCAGTTCTCAAATTTGCAATGCGGTTTTATGACGTCACACCGCGGGATAGCGCAAAATGACACAAAAATCATATAGTCAAATGCAATGTAATATGTTATGTCCGGATTTAAAGGTGATTTTATTGAGTGTTGGTTGTTTAGATTTGATGTACATGGCCTCCAATATCTGCAGGTTCCTCTTAGTGTGTGTATGAGTAAGGATCACCGTATTGTTGACCAAAATCTGTCTGATATTACCTACATGTTTACGTTTTTCAGAGAAATGTTTAATAGTACTCTGATCAGACTTACATGCCATATTTCTGATCAGAGTACTATGTTTAGAAAATTATTTGCTGCCTCGATATACTAAAATATATATATATATATATTAATCGTTTCAGCCCAAGCAAGGCGGTAACGCCACTGATGCGAGTATGTATAGATATATATAACGATGCGAGTATATATAAATATATAACGCCGTTAATGCGTGTGTATATATATATATATATATATATATATATATATATATATATTGAAATTTATATATACGCACGCATATATATATATATATATATATATACGTAAAAAAATCACAAGATCGCCAAAACCTACCGCGGTTTCACACAACGGCTCGTTAAATATATATATATATTACGTTTTATTTTTTTTTAAATATATATATATATATATATATATATATATATATATATATATATATATATATTTATATATATGTATAATTCATTTCACCCCAAGCAAGGCGGTAACACCACTGATGCGAGAGAAAAAGATAGATTAAGAGGAGAGTAAAGGGAAAGACGAACCAGTTTCAGGAGGTGTCAGAAAAAGGAGCAAAAGAAGGATGGGAATACAGGTGTGATGACAGTTGCAAAGGTAGAGAGAAGAGAAAAGATATACATGGTATTGTAGAAAGAACTGGAGTCAAGTGGTTAAGAGATGGCTATTGACATCGCATTTAAATTTCTGGAGGTTGTAGCCGTCCGGAAAGCAAGACTATGGAAGAGAGTTACACAGATAGGAAGTGCGAGAAAAGAAGCTGAAGGAGTAGAATTGTCGGCTGAATTTGGTTGATCTAACTGTGATTGAGTGGGACCCAGTTGCCAATCTGGTTGCACCAGTAAATTCTTGTGGCGGGGGTACCAGGGACTTAAGTTCGTTGGAGCAGAAGCCATGAAAATATTTGTAGAACAGACAGAGGGAAGCCACATCCCGTCGGCGAGAAAGTGGCTGGACTTAAACCGCCAAGTCGTTATCTATCACATTACAGATTCTCCTTTGGTGCCTGTCGAGAACACTGAGATAAACAGCGGGGGGTGCTTCATCTGAAGAAAGCCGGAGCATACAGCGGCCGTAACGTGGTGAACATGTCAATAGAAATAAAGTCAACAAACCAAACGTTACAATAACTCATCTCAGAAGAACAGACAGATGTTCATCTTTTAACACAATTTGGAAGCAGAGGGCGATGAGAAATGTGCATCTAATTCTGAAATTTTTTGACTGTATGATTAAACTAGTAAAAACAGCAACAGAAGGGAAAAAGAACATTCTTCTTCGCCTTCAGGTCAGCGTTTCGACGCGAATTCTTGTTCGCCCGATTGATTGGCTAAGAGGAATTTAGGGCGTGCTATATTGTGAGTTAGCAATTAGCAAAGAGAAAAGTTTAGACAGAAATTCGTTACGTTTTTTTTTTTTTTTAAATATGCCAGTAAAGCGAATCCCTTATTTTCTGCAGGTGCCATTTTTGGAATTGGAATTACACAAAGAATCGAAAGTGCGAAGCGGAAATACAGCAAACAGACGATTGAGTTAACAGAAATGGAATTACCTGAGCAGGTGAACAGTAATTCCTGTATTTATAAACACGCCAACTGACTTTCCGTGAACGCTTTGTTGAATAACCAGGCCAGAACAAACAGCAAAGAATATATATATATTCAATCGTGTGGAAATTAATAGAAAAATGGCAAAAAAAACCTTATGTAAATTAAAAAAGACGGCTCCCTTTGAGGAGTCGCGATGGTTGTGCTAGCTCAAAGTTACAAGTCATCGTGACTGAGGATTTGAGCGTCCTGATTTTGTTCAGTTTGATGTACACACTAAATAACTCGCTTTCTCCCAGAAACTGTATCTAATAACATAATATATGTTGCACTATAAAGCAAAGGGGGGCTCTGTGGGTGTTGAACAAACACAAGTGTGGCTAAGCTGATGTCTACAATGAGGATTAGCTAGCCGCCCTCGTAGACGGGTACCCTCTCATACGATTGGCTAGCCATTATTATCATTATTATTATTTCTATTAATATGAAAATAACTGTTACTCTTAATGATTGCACTTGCTTTTTTAATTTTTGTGAAATTGGCATTAAGCAAATTATATCGATAAAAATTCAATAGAAAAAAGAAAACAAAGATACACTAATTTTTAAATATATCTTTCAATTTAACATTATGTCAGGCCAGAAGCAAGTGGATGTGTCTAAGCACACTGATGAGCTGTGATACAGCGAAAGAGGCTTGTATGTGGATGACTAATATATATATATATATATATATATATATTGATTAAAAACAGATATATTTAATTTATTTCTTCTGTCGTTATTTTAATTTGAGTAGATATTCTGTTTTTAATCAAACATTATATTTATATTTATAACTGTACGGGTCTGAATATTTTTGAGAAATTTTGTTAGGAAAATGTGTCCTTCGGAAGGATTCGAACCAGTGACCACAAACAGCATATGAAAAGCCATCAATTGATCAGATGCGTCTTTGAAATGTAATATGTGAGTTTGACTTACATTTTTCTGATTAGTCAACATCTCGTTATTCGACAGAACAATTTACATCTGACTTAAAATGTAAAAGATGAAAATGAATTATGGCAGATGGTAAGGGGGAGAAATAAAAATCTAAACTTATTTATAAATGGAACTTTGTGTTTGTGTTGGTGTGTATGTGTGTGTGTGTCTGTGTGTGTGTGTGTGTGTGTGCGTGTCCGTTACCTATAGACTTTGAAACGACTGAACCGATTTTCTTGAAAATTTATACAGTTGTACTATAAGCGTCTGCGAGTGTTCTTAGCTAGGTTTTGTGTCGAGGTACCCCCGAGAAATATGTAAAATCCATAATCGAAAAAATAGGGTTATAGAAGAAGGGGCCCGATTTTAATCAAATTTGATACACTCATAGACAAATACATAAGAAACGATATTCAGAAGCTTCAAGGTTGCAGTTCTTACAATAGTGCAGAAAATCGATAATATATATATATATATAAAAGGCAAGATGTTTGTGTGTGTGTGTGTGTCTGTGTATTTTTTCAACCCTTTTATTTTAGTTTTGCTTCGGGTTTGGCTCTAAGTAGGTGTAATTGTAGTTCTTAGTCTCAGCCATGATACCATTTACTCAGAGGACTTATTTAGCCTTCAAAATTCAGTTTACAATGTAAAAACTTATTTGATATCGATATCAGGAAATCAAAATTTGACTTACATCCATTCATTTTTCATTCAGTCTACGGTTTCACTTTAACTGGAAACAACTATTGCTTTTTAGTCTTTTGTGACAACGTCCAAAGAGTCTGAGCTCCAGGACCATGGATTAGTTTTGAAGCTTTTATTACACCCGAGCAACGCCGGGTTATACTGCTAGTAAAAATTAAAAATATCGGGAGGGGCACAGCCAAGCACTAAATGGTGATGACATGGAATTCAAGTATAGATTCCTTTTGTCTACAAAGAGACGGTGTCCTGGTTTTCATGTGTATTGACTTCAGTACCTGTAGATGAAATGCAGAGTGTGAACCAGACAACAAAGTGAACTGGTCCACACTGAAGCGATTCAAACAGGTTCTGCTGCTTATGAGGTGCTCAGCAATGGCTAACCCGGAAGTGTTCACGACTTGACCCGCCGGAACATCCGTATTGAGATTACTTTGCGGCCCATGTTGTTTTATTCTGCCATCCAATCTTCGTGACGTCCTATTGTAGATTAAATGCAGAGTATGAACCAGACACCAGAGTGAACATATATATATATATATATATATATATATATATATATATATATAAATAATAACTAAATAGACTCTGTAAGTATGTAGGCTGTAAATTTATACTAAAATAAACCTTAAAAAAAAACCACTAACAGAACCTAATTCCGTTACAATCCGGTGCACTAAGGCGTCGGATAAATGGGGAGAAAAAAAGAAACCCGCGGAAAAAGAACAAAACATTCAATACTCCGCAGCAAAGAAAAAAAACCCAAACGGAACTAACCACAAGAAAAAGTGCTCGATACAAAGTACAAAAGAAAATATACAAAAGTAGAGCAAAAACACAAAAATCTAAAGCGAGCCAAAACCTACCGCGGTTTCACACTACGGATCGTCATTTACCCCAAAATGCGAGATGTTTGTTAAGCTTTTTATACTATTTTCCCCAGTACAAGGCCTAAGAACCACTTAGAAGGTTACTGAATGAAGTTGAAGAGGGACGTAAGCGAAGGTGTTAAGAGTGTAGATTATGAGGATATGTAGGATAGATAACGACTGACCCTGGTTTTCAAGAGGTTGAAATTGCAGTGAGTAAGGACGTATTGTTCCCGGGAAAAAAGTAGAATTCTTCTTTAAAATGGAATATGAGGGGAATGGGTATGGTTCACCATGGCGTGGCAGTCTTAGCTGTGAAGGTCTGAGAAGAGTGGAAACCTGAAAAATATAGCTGGTTAGAATAGTTTTAACAGCAATAGGCTTTTGACGTTTCATCTGCGGGAAAAGGCCGGTAGGGTTTAAAATGATTCATTATCTAAACGGCCGCGGAAATGATTCTCTTAAGAATTATTTTTTTTTTAATCATATCACCACGAGCAAGGCGGTAACGCCACTGATGTACAGGGGGCTACGTAAGAGTGAAAGGATTGGAAAAAGCCGGAAACCACATCCTAAACAGGGAACAAGGTATGAGCCTCTACACCTGTTCAGTAGACATGGGTGGAGTGTGAACCGGGCGATAGTTTAGTCTATCTCCTCCATTTGAGAAAAAAAAAAAGAGTGAAAGGATTGGATAAAGAGAAAGCCGGAAACCACATCCTTAACAGGGAACAATGGATGAACCTCTACACCTGTTCAATAGACGTGGGTGAAGTGTGAAGTAAACAAGCTTTGCATAGAATTTGAGCTGGCCGATTTGAGTGCAGACAATTTCAAGTGCTTGGTATTCGTTCAGGGCTTGATATCAGAAAAAAAAAACGCAGAGATGAGAAAAATGGTACGGACAAAATTAGAAAACGTTCCAAATATTCAGTACAGGATTTTGAAGAGCATTTTACAAAACAGCTTAGTGTAAAAAAAAAGATGCAAAAAAGATTGAACAGTCTGGCGTTTCACACATTCAACTACCAACACCAGCAACAATTTTACCGGATGTACGCCGATCCAAAAGAAAAAGGAATGAAACGGATCAATTACAAGTGAATCCAAAACGTAAGCGATGAGATTCACTACGTTTTTGAAGAGACACTGAAGTTCTTTTTGTTTGTTATTTTTTTTTCTTCGTTCATATTGCCTGTAAAAAAATAAAGTTTTACCACTGCGGAGTAAAATTTAGGAGGTAGGTGTTATGGGGAGACACACCTATTCCACAAATAATGGACTCCCCCTCCTATATTAATAACAGTTAACAACATTTCTTGAGAAGTTCATAAGAGTTCTTTTATAGTTCAATAGAACAACTGGGCAGTTAGCCGAATACTAAGGAGACATCATTCAGCGGAAGATTACCAAGTTCCTAACATTTTGGGTGCGTTAAGTTGATTAGCAACCGACATGATTAAAACTTTCAGTGTGAAAACTACTCCACAACATTATGCCAAGATTTGTCATCAGAGACCACAATTTGAACAATATATGGTACGCAGATGATACAGTGCTGATAGCAGACATAGAAAGGAAACTGCAAGACCTCCTACAGAAGGTAGCTGAAGAGAGACCGAATACATAGTCATCAGCAAAAAGAGCAGCCCAATATGCCAAATACAGGTGGGGGATACTAAAATCATGCAGATACAAAAATTTAAATGTTTGGGAAGTGTTCTTATAGTGCGTTATCCGTTCTAGTGAAGAGTAGTTGATTGTTGAAACATATTAACAGAATTTGGCTTCGTTAGCAGATAGCCCACTATAAGTCATAAAAGGGGTTATAAAACATAAAAAATCAAATTGAGTATAGAAACAACATTTTATATATATATATATATATATATATATATATATATATATATATATATATATCAATTAAGGTTTTTTTACAAATAAAATAATATTTTTAGGATGGGTTCAACGGACATTAAAATGTTCATTGCAATAAATGCCGAAAAGAGAGTTTGTGCGTAAGTATATGTGGGAGCGTTTGTCCGTTAGGAATGTCTTTGATGTATCTGCTCCTTAGCTCAGGTAAGTAGCTCGGCGGTGACAGCGAAGAAGAAGGTGAGAGGGAAAGGCGAGGCGAGCATAGTGGATCGCTTGACGAGGTCAAGGGACGTGCTAATTACGCTGTACTTTCTCAATTCTGGTGATGCTTTCTGTGTCGGCTTTTATTTCGTCTTTGTGGGTCCCAGCAGGTCATTTGGGAATACACCCGTATTTAATTCTGGGCTTCCCATTGGATGATAAATAAAATTCGCGTAGGCTCGTGAACTAGAATTTGATATTTAATTAATTTTTGGTTTTCTGCCAGAACATATGCATAGAGCTGAGGGTGCGCACAGACCAGTTTTTGTCATTTGCTTTCTGGTCCTGAGAGTACAAACATCCGGTCCTCGCTTTGCTCGGTATCACCACATTCTAACAGAAGAGGGAAAGTGTGACACAGAGATCCGAAGGCAAATTGGCATGACAAAGGACGCGTTCCAGAAGCTGAGTAGAGTATTAAGAGGCAAGAAATTTTGCTAGAAACATAGAAAAGAGTACTGGATTGCTATGTGATGTCAGTTTTTCAATATGGCAGTGAATGCTGGACATCAAAGATTAAGGAAAAACTTGAAGCAGCTGAAATGTGGTTCTACAGAAGGATGCTGTGGATTTCATAGATCGAGTATGTCAACAATGATGAAGTATTCCAAAAGGATGGAAATGAAAGAAAATGTATACTGACCATCAGGAAAAGACAGTTAAAGTTCCCGGGAGATGCAATGAGGAAGGAGTGCTTGGAGAACCTGATACTAACAGGCCACATACAAAGATAAAAAGTCAGAGAAAAGCAGCAAACAACACATTTGAAGGGACTGAGCAGGTGGATGACAGAACTGGGGTTGCGTGGTGTAACAGGAGAAAGCCTGCTAAGAGCCACCAGGGATAAGGCGACGTGGAAAGCCATGATCGCCTACGTCCTGAAAGGACACGGCACATAGAAGAAAAAGAAAAGCGATTGGTAAATTGTCGCTAGACTGCGATTTCAAAATTGTCCTATACAAAGCAAGTAATAATTGTTATCTAATGAAATGCAAGTTCTTATGTGAGAGATTTACCACAGTCAGTAAATGACCCCCCTTACACACACACACACACACACACAGGCACACACACACACACACACACACACACACACACAGGCACACACACACACACACACACACACACACACACACACATAGCACCCGGAGACTCGGGAATAATATTTATTTTGAAAACCCCTGGTTTAGTCGGTCAAAGGAAATAAGTGAAAGATTTGAATTTGGCGCCAATTCTTTTGTACTCGCATGACTATCTCTAAGGGAGGTAACCACTTATTTTGCTCTATTTTATAATGAAAACGTGCAAAATAATTAGTTACGGATAAAAAAAAATATTTATTAGATTTAATTTTAGTGTGTACATTACATGTGAGAGCATTGTAACTAATTAATTCCATGTTGTTTTGATTATGAAAGAAATTATTTGTGTTTCTTTTGTTAATACAACATGCAAAAACGAGAAGATGAAAGTTTGAAAACGAAAGTCATAGCAATCAATTTCAATACCATATGAGGAGTGAACAGTTTTCTTTGCAAACAAAAATCTATTTTTGAAATTTGTTTTAAAAGTATAAAATTTAAAAAAATATTCCGTATAAAAATTGATAAGGAAAGAATAACCGTTTTTCTTTTATGGGAATAAAAAAAAAACGATTTACTAAAAAAGTAAAAAATTAGGTACTTAAAATAATTGAGATTAGGGAATGACTAGATTTTATAAGCCTTTGTGTGTATATGTGTGCTTGTTAATGTATGTGTTTATCATGTGAATGTGTAGGCCTTTGTTTGCGTACTTGTATCAGTGTATACACGTGTGTGCGTGTGAAGGGTGATGGTGTTACTTTTGTGTATAGATGTGTGTGCTTGTTCAGGGTACTAATATTACATTTGTGTATGTATGTGAGTGCAGGTTCTTGAATTTGTGTGTGTATGTATGTGTGTGAGTGCAAGGTTCTATTGTTATGTTTCTGTATGTATGTACACTACTGGCCATAATTAAAAAATGATGAATTTCATACTATTTTTAGTATTTATTGCCAAGTGAATAATTGTAAATGAAAATAGAATGGTTCTTTTGTTAATACTGTACAATAACATGTGCATCAAATGAATTTATTAAATATTTAATAATTACCTATATTGCAGTTTCATCAATGAAAGAATGAAGACAATTTAGGGTGATTCGGACGAGTTCATCTTTGCTTCCTTAACTTTTAAAATCTTGCAAAGTACAGAAGCTGAGTAAAGTACTAAGACACAGGAAAATTTCACTAGAAACAAAGAAGAGAGTGCTAGATTGCTGTGTGATGTCAGTTCTTCAATATGGCTGTGAATGCTGGACAATATCATCGAAGATGAGGAAAAAAAACTTGAAGTAGCGGAAATGTGGTACTACAGAAGGATGCTGCGGATATCATGGACCGAGCATGCGAGCAATGATGAGATATTGGAAAGAATGGCAACCAAGTCGGGCTTTTGCAGTTACTTCGTCGCTTCTAATAATTAACAGCAGATCTCGGCAGAATTGAGAAAATAGGTTAGCAATCAGTCAGTCAGTTAATCGCCATACATGAAAGACACGACTGACTGGGTAGAAGATTTTCCTGCAGTAGGTTGCCATTACTTTCTGCAGTAAACAAAGGAAAACATATAAGTTGAGCGTAAAATTGTATGAGTGGACCGGTCGCTAGCCATGATTACGGAATCCAATCTACCCTGTTATTCGATCCATAGCTGGAAAGAGAACAGATGGATTCATACATTTCCTAAGAGTGAATGAAACGAATTCGACTAGAATTCGAAATCAGCCCTTCATTTTCTCATTTCAAGCCGATATCAATTACACCACAATAATGAAGTAAGTTTTATTATTGTTAATTAAAAATTAACTTCAACTCATTATTTTTAAATATTACAACGTCGAAGGGGCAAAAGTAAAACTTTCGTGTAATAATAAACTTCGAATTTGTACTTTAAATTTATAGTCAGCAAAAATGTCATTCAAATAACGGTGTCATATGTAACGATCTATGGTGTCATATGTAACGATCTACGGTGTCATATGTAACGATATGTAATGGCGTCATATACAATGATCATGATAACGGTTAGAATCAGCCGTTTCCATACAAGAAACAGTCAGCATTCATTGACTGGATATGGAAAGAACAAGTGACCGCTTGAGAATACTGTAAGCCTCCATGTGCAGGTGGTGTAGTCGATAATAGCTTGTAATTGATAATTGTAGGGCTGAGTTCCAAATTCAGGTGGGTTCGTTATATTCATTTACACACAAATATCTTTGGGCACGTTATGAATTTACCACTTTTCCCCCCAGCTATGGGTTAATTACTAAGACTTGTATCCTTAAATCATTATTATTTCAAAAAGGTTCCTTGAAAATAAAAAAAATATTTTCTGGCTTTAAATAACCTGCAAAGAGTTGATAATCTGTACAAAAAGATTCAATCAGTCGATCAAATAGTTAACGGTTGAAATTTATAAAATATTTTTCTTAAAACAATTTTTTCTTAAGGAAAGTGGACTTCTCAAGTTCGCTGTTATTGCTCTTTCTAATATTCATGGGAGTTTCCTTTCAAATCTTTTGTTTAAGGTTGTGTGGAATGTCAACATCTTGATTATATAATTATTTTCTCTTCTACTTACATGTGCTATCCATTGCTGTTGTTGTTGTTGTTGTTGTTGGAGGCTTTCCATTGACGTGGGTTTTGTTATTTTGGTAAAGTTCTTTGTTTGCGTCTGTAGGATTTGATGAAATGCCATTTTCTTTAAGACCTACAAGATTCATTCACTCAGAGGTATTTTTAATAACTGATCCCGAAAACGGTTGTATATAGATGATAGCTTATACATTTCTGAAAAGATTAGACACTATGCATGGAAACCATATGAGGGTCGAGATCTGACAAGGCCATTTAAGAACAAGCGGTGAATCATTCATTATTATTACTTACAGATCTTTGAACTTACTTTTATCCGCCCTATCTATTTTTAGTAATAAGTCATATAATAAACATATTGTGTCACAAACTTTATGTTAATTTCTGACCAATCACAATCCCCTTCCTGATTTCCAATAAATTTTATCGTAAATTATTAACGCATTTATATCTAAATTTATTTATAAATGGAACTTGTGTGTGTGTATGTGTGTGTCCGTTACTTATAGACTCCGAAACGGCTGAACCGATTTTCTTGAAAATTTACATAGTTGTACTATAAGCGTCTGCGAGTGTTCTTAGCTAGGTTTTGTGTCGTGGTACCCCCGATAAATATGGAAAATCGATAATCTAAAAAATCGGATTATAGAAGGAATGGTCCGATTTTAATCAAATTTAATACACTCATAGACAAAGACATAAGAAACGATATTCAGAAGTTTCAAGGTTGCAGTTCTTACAATAATGCAGAAAATCGATAATATATATATATATATAGAAGGCAAGATGTTTGTGTGTGTGTCTGTTTATCTGTCTGTATGTCCTTTATACAAATCCACAATTTTTATCCGATTCTCACCAAACTTCACACAAATATTCTCTAGGCTGTGTCTGAGCTCCAGGACCATGGATTAGTTTTAAAGTTTTCATTACACCCGAGCAACGCCGGGCTATACTGCTAGTTCATAATAGTTTTCTGCCAATGATACTTCCTGACCACTGTCAATCCTTTTTTTTTTTTTCATGATTTCCAAAACAATAAAAGACGCGTAATCTTAGAGATTCCCAACCTGCGGCAGCATTGACCCATTGTAGGTTAAACTAGCCATGTATAACATTCTATCTCCGTGTAATGTGAGGTTAAGTTAAATACAGAATTTGAGCTCATTAACCTGGATTTTGAATGAAATGAATGCATGAACTTTTCCTTTACACCCAATGGTGTTTAGGGCAGCGTTTTTGCTGTTTCCGTAACAAACTGTTTATATGGGACAGGGTTGTTAGCCCTGCGCCCAACCCCCAAACCTGAAGGAAAGTGATTTTCTAAGCGTAGCTTACACGTGACACACGGCCGAAAGTAAGGGGCACGCTGTGAGGATCGAACTTACTACTCAGTTATGAACAAGGTGAAGAGGCTCATCCCTTGTTTCCTGTTTTCTCTTTTCCAATCTTCAAACTTTCTTTTTCTTTTTTTTTTCAATTGGAGTAGATAGACTAAACTATCGCCCGGTTCACACTCCACCCATATCTATTGAACAGGTGAAGAGGCTCATCCCTTGTTTCCTGTTTAGAATGCGGTTTCGGTTTTTTCTCTTTTCCAATCTTTTCACTCCTATGTAGCCCCCTGCACATCAGCGGCGTTATCGCCTTGCTTGGGGTGATATGATTTAAAAAAAAAAAATGAAAATTAAACTGAGCATCAGGAAGAGACAACTGAAGTTCCTGGGACATGCAATGTGTAAGGAGAGCTTGGAGAACTTGATACTGACAGGCCAGATAGAAGGAAAAGGAGACAGAGGAAAGCAGCGGATAACACATTTGAAGGGCCTGATCAGGTGGATGACGGAACGGGTGTTGCGAGGTGTAACAGGAAAAAGCATACTAAGGGCCACCAGAGATAGAGACATGGAAAATGATCGCCTACGTCCTGAAAGGACAGGGCACATAGAAGAAGAAGAATAACAAAAGTCAGTCAGTCAGTTGAGTGCCATACGTGATACACGCTTTGGGCGATCATGTCTTGAAAGAGACATGACTGACTGGGCAGAAGATTATCTCGCAGTAGGTTGCCATTACTTTCTGCGGTAGACAGGTTGCGAACCAAGGCTATAGAACCCAATCTGTCCTGTTATTTGACTTTTAGCTAGAGGAGGAAGAGATGTATTATATTATTGAGTAGTAATTAGTGGGGGATGAGTTTATTACTTCATAACAATATAAAACTGAGCACCTAGTTTATGCCCAGTAGAAGCCTTAATCATGTTTTCAACTATTATATTCGGTCAGTTAGTTAAGTGCCATACGTGATACACGCTTTGGGCGATCATGTCTCGAAAGAGACATGATTGACTGGGCAGAAGATTATCCAGCAGTAAGTTGCCTTTCCTTTCCACGGTAGACTGGTTGCCGACCAAAGCTATAGAACCCAATCTGTCCTATTATTTGACCCATAACTGAAGAGAAGAGAGGAATTAATACCGTTATCAAGGATATTTGTGCGTAAGTGAGCGCAAGGAATTCAACTGCAATTCGAACTCGGTTCCCCGATTTGTAGTTCCGAGTCGATATCCACTGCATCACAAGTATGAAATACATCATTTCTTTTAAAAAAATTGGGTAGCTTAACAATTATGGCCGGTAGTGTATGCGCTGGTTCTTGAATTTGTGTGTATACATCTATGTATGTATGTGTATGTGTATGTGTGTGTATGTGTGTGTGTGTGTGCAGGGTTATATTGTTGCGTTTGTGTATGTATGCATGTACTAGTTTTTTAATTTGTGTGTATACATGTGTGTGCGTGTGTGTATAGGTATTGGCCTTATGTTTGTGAGTGTAAGCGTGTGCTGGTGCTTAAATTTTTGTATATATGTACGCTTGTGCGTATGTATGCGTGTTTGTTTTTATTTCCTTGTGTGTGCGTTTTAATTATACACCCTTTCCTTTCTGCTGTCTGAAACAATTAACACTCGGCAAGCTTGTATCAAAATCCCTAAATAATGGAGTGGTCGAAAAAGATAGACCCATAAATTGAGAGAGCGGATACTGTTGATCAGCCTCAAACGCGGGGCAGCAGCGCGACCCCACCAACCACAACAGGCCGCACAATTTACCAGTCTTTTCCTCCCTGAAGCTATCACACCTCTCAACCACTGTCCAACACCCCTAACCCTCCTCGTGCCGACGTTTTCACATCTTATTTGGCGAGCGTTGTGTTTCCGTATGTAAAACAAAATGAGAGAGATGTCATAGTGAACGAACGAGATAATCGGGCTGGAGTAGCAGCAGTGGGAGATGAGAGAAATAAAAAGACTGAAAGAAAGTGATATATATATATATATATATCACTTTCTTTCAGATATATATATATATATATATATATATATATATATATCGAGAGAGAGAGAGAGTGAAAGAGAGAGAGAGAAAGATATAGACACCTTAAAGTGACAGAGATAAAAAAAAAGTAAAGGAGAAAACAAAGGAAAAGAGAAAAAGAAAAATAGAGAAGGACAGAGAGAAACAAAGAAAAGAAACAAAGAGTAAAGTGAAAGAAATGGAGAAAGAGTGAGACGAAGAGAAAGAGAGAAAGTGAAAGTGAGAGAAAGACAAAACAAAATAGACAGAAGGGAAAGGAGGGTAGGGAGACTGAAAGAGAGACATAGACGAAAAGAATATAAAGGAAGACAAATAGACCGAGATGAGAGAGAGGGAGATAAAATAAGGAACCAAAAAGAAAAAAAAAGAATAAGACAAAGAGAAAGAGAAAGAGAAAGAAGCTAACGAAAGAGAGAGAGAGAGAGAGAGGAATATAGAAAATAGTGAGGAGAACAAAAACAAAGAAAAAGAGAGAAGAACGACGGAGAGAAAAAAAAGGGAGACAAAGAAATACAAAAAAAGAAGTGATGAATATAGAGGGTGAATATAAGGGAGAGAAAAAGGTACTGAAAGTCAAAGAGAGATTTTAATAGAGAAAGAGAAAGAAAGTGATAGATGGAGCAACGGAGAGGGAGAGAAAGAATGGCCGTTTAAATATGTATGACTACAAGAGCTAAGGAAGCCGGAGAGATGAAAAGAGAGAATGGTGATGGAAAGATACTTCGAGAAAAAGAGAAAGACGGGTATTTAAAAAAGCATGAATTGAAGTGAGAAACTAAAGCACCTTGGGGCTAATAAGGAGAGATTGATGGTTTAAATAAGTGGGGAAAGATAGAAACAGGTGTTAGAAAAAAGTGAAAGTATGAGAGAGAGAATGGATCAAATATTGGGCTAGTTGATGGATTATATGAGTGAGAATTATAAAAAGGGACGAACGAAATGGATGGATTGATCCGAACAGGTTTAGAAACATAGACTGACGAACTAGACGGACGTATACACATATGTGTGTGGCTGTAGGTGTGGATGTTCGTGCCCGTGATTATCAAATTCTTAACCAGATCTACTTCCTAAAATGCAACCAAAGAGATGATCAAGATAAATTGCATTGGTTAGGCTAAGAACTTACAAAGCCCCCCTCAGTTAAATGCCATATGTGATACACAATTTAGTGATCATGTCTTGAAAGAGATATGACTTAGTGGGCAGATTTTCTCGCAGTACGTCGCCATTAATTTCTGCGGTAGACTCGTTGCTAACCAAGGCTAAATGAATCAATCATCATTGCTCACATGCTCGATCCATGATATCCACAGCATCCTTCTTTAGAACCATATTTCAGTTGCTACAAGTTTTTCCTTAATCTTTGATGATATTGTCCAGCATTCACTCCCATATTGAAGAACTGACAATACATAGCAATCCAGTACTCTCCTCTTTGTTTCTAGCGAAATTTTCCTGTTTCTTAATACTTTACTCAACTTCTGGAATGCTTCCTTCACCATGCCAATTCGTCTTCGGATCTCAGTGTCGCAATTTCCGTCTTTTGTTATAACACTTCCCAGGTATTTAAATTTTTGTACCTGATTAATTCTAGTATCCCCGACCTGTATTTGGCATATTGGGCTGGAGAAAAAATACAGTCGTGGGCGGCTGTGATGGTCGAACTCACAAGACGAGCGTTTGCTCCACGAGACTGGCTTGCTTACCAGCTTGCCACGCCATGGCAGGCGCGCAATTAGGCTTAATATAATTGTTACCTCGAAGCGAAACTAAGTAAATTGATTTTGCAATGTAATATGGAATGTATATGACAGGTGTGAAGTGGAAATTAGGAGAGAGTGTTACAAGAGGGTAATGATTGAATGGTAAATATTGGTAGAGTGGGGGTATCGCAAATGAATGAGAGTAGAGAGAGAAACGGGGGAAAACTTATTTAAAGAAAGATAAGTATGGTTGAGGGAAGAGGTGGAAGTAAAGAAGGAGGATGTGTCTGTGATTAGAAGAGAATGTACAGGGGAAGATCTATTTGATAAGTATAGAAAGTGAGTTGATAAAGAAGATAAAAGAAATTTAGACAGATGTGTCAAAAGTTCATTTACGAAAAGGGGAAAGTGGAGGCAAAAAGGATGGGATATAATTTGAGCTTGAGTGAATGAGATAGCGAGATGGAAAATGAGAAAGAAGGTAGAAAATTATTTTAGAAAAGAAAGAAATAAAGAGAATGGGAGAATGAGAGAGATGTAAGAATGGAATAAGAATAAGATGTAAGAATGGAATAAGAAACAGAAGAATAGTGAATAAGAGAAAGTTAAAATGAAGGGGAAAAACAGACATTAAATAGAAAATGAAAAAAATTCATTTTAAAAAAAGACAGACAAAAATGAGACTAAAAAAGAAAAGAAAGATAAGCAAAGAAGATCGAATGAATAAAAGAAAAATAAAGAAAGAAAGCAGAAAGAAAGATGAAGAAAAGAAAGAGAAAAAGAAGAAATAGGAAGAAATAAAATAAAAAAACAGAAAAAAACAAATAAATAAGAAAGTTACAAAAAAAGAAAGAAAGCAAGAGAAAAAAGAAGGAAAAAAAGGTACCGAAAAAGGCAGAATATAAAATATATAATCCATAGTAAAATATGAAAAAAAAAAATAGACAAAATGTATGAAATATTCGAGATTGAATGAAATGAGAAAAAGAAATAAAAAATATGGAAATGCCAAAAAAATATCAGAAAGAATAGATAGATAGATAGATAGATAGATAGATAGATAGATAGATAGATAGATATGAAAAGACTGAGATAGATAGATAGATAGATAGATAGATAGATAGATAGATAGATAGATAGATATTGAATAATCTGGTATATATATATATATATATATATATATATATATATGAACAGACTGAGGTAGATAGATAATAAAGAGAATGAGATAGATAAGAACAGACTATTATAGGTAGATAGAGAGGGAGAGAGAGAGAGTGAGGGAAATATTGAACATACTGAGATAGATAGATAGATAGATAGATAGATAGATAGATAGATAGATAGATAGACAGACAGATAGATAGATAGATAGATAGATAGATAGATTCACACACAGAGTGTGCAATGGATGAAATGTTTTCTAAATTATGCAAAAAATGTGCACAACATTGACATCTCATTTTAACAGATATATTTACCTAAATTACACAAAAATATTTTCAAATACTAAAGATTAGATTTATTCTTTAAAATTGTCATTGACTTCAACCAGAACTTGCAGACGACTTCGGAATCATCTGCATTTCTTCCGGACGGTCTCTTTGTTTAAGTTGGTAAGTGCTGTCTTAATTCTTGCTTTCATCTTTGGTGTTACAAGGAATTTTGTTAATTTCTCGCTCGACTGCACTAAACTTAATAATCAAGAGGGGTGTATATTATGGAGATAGGTGGCCATATGTAAGGGGTGATGTGGTCGCATAAATTGTCTGACAGGCATGACTGGGTTCTGCTTGTGCGGCATGGCGCTGAGTCCTGTCGCCAGACAGAGGATCTTCCAGCAGTCGGTCCCGTGGCCCGGGGCAGCACTACCTCTTCGATGCACTCAATGCAGATTTCTGTGTTTAGTCTGAGAACATGTAGGAAGATGAATAGAGGCATAATATCGCCATTGCTAGTGATCATTCCAAACAATTCCATAATGAACACTAGGCTCATCCAACTCTTGGCAACATAATAAAAAACGCGCATACCTGATATAGAGAATAAATATGGCATCAAATTACACACCTAGCCATATATATATATATATATATATATGTATATATATATATATCAGAAAAAGTTAAGTCAGACTCGTTATTTCATGGTAAATCGGAATTATAGGCCTATTTCAGGCGGACCATCATCAGCTTCCGTCTTTATTGTACAGAAGATTTTACACGAATACCATGACATAACGTGTCTGCCTTAATTTTTTCTTATATTTGCTCTATATGTATCTACATACATATATATTTTCAGCTCTCTTAGAGAGTCATCCTTCCACTGTATGTACAGGATACTCCTTTGGATTCTTCTATAATATATCTACACCGCATGCTGATATGTGTGTGTATATATATATATATATATATATATATATATATATATATATACTTTGTGTCCATAAAGTTTGTATGCACTGAAAAAATTTATAATTTTATTTGTGTTTGTGACAAAAACAATCTGTAAAAATTGTTATAAAGTTTAATGTACCTAGTTATATATATATATATGTGTGTGTGTGTGTGTGTGTGTGTGTGTGTGTGTGTGTGTGTGTATAGTTATTGAATAATTCTTTACTACAAAGTTTGTAACAATTTTTAAATAACCGAAAAAAAAATTTTTTTAATTTTTCAGAATTCAATTTGATCCATGGCTTCAACTGACATGTGAAAACAATTGTGTATGCAACTAAATCTAGTTCATTAGAAGATTTAAAAGTTAAAATAACTAATGCGATTTCAGGCATTACTATAAATCAGTTTGCAACTGTTTTCCGTGAACTGCAAAATCTTATTGCCTTTTGTATAGTTAATGATAGAGGACATGTGGAAACTTAAATAAAATTTAAATGAAACCTTAAAAAATATAAATGAAACCTTAAAAAATATAAATTTACTGTTTTTAAAATTCCTTTTTATAAATTATTTCTCTCGCAAAGTTATAATTTTTTTAAAGTGCACCCAAACTTCATGGACACCTATGTATATAGAAAGAGAAAGAGAGAGATAGTGGAGAGAGTGAGAGAGTTGTAATGACAGATAGGAACAAGTATATATATACATATATATATGTATATATAGCCACACTGATTAGCTGTGATACAGCGAAACAGGCTTGTATATGGATAACTAATATGTATATATATTAATCTTCAACATACAAGACTGCTTGGTATAGCGTAGATTCTGAAAGAAGCCAATGGATTATATATATATATATATATATATATATATATATATATATATATATATATATAATTCATTGGATTCTTGCAGAATATATGCTATAGCAAACTGTACCGCTTCTTTTTCATTCTCTCGATCTTTTTGACACCCACCAGCATATATATATATATATATATATATATATATATATAGTAACATAGAGAGAGAGAGAGAGAAAGATGGGGAGAGTAAAGTAAAATGAACAATAAGCATCAAAATGTTTAAAAATTTTGGATAAAGTAATATAGAAAAAATCTGGAGTGAAAGTGACAGCCAAGAAAAAGAAAAAAATAGTGAAGAAAGTAATAAGAAAAGAACAATTATAAAACCAAAAAGAAAAAACCATCAAGAGAGAAGGAAGAAAATAAAAATCGAAAGACGCATGTTCATGGGTTAAACTCCTAGGGTGTAACACGATTAAGAAGATTAGGGGGGTGATAGAGAGAGGGGGCGAGGGAGGGAGGGAGGGAGAGAGAGAGAGAGAGAATGGCAGAACGAGCGTGAGAAAAAAAAAGAGCGGAAACCTAGATGAACTTTTCTGGTGAAACAAGGTGGAAAAGTGGAATTAGACAAAATAGCTGATACGGGCACCTGCTGGAGGTCATCACCGTAAGCGGGGTGAAGAGATGTTAGTCGGCATGGCGGCTGAGGAGATAACAAAGCCCATAATTGAAGTATAAGAAGTGAGAGAAATATGTGGGGGGGGGGGGGGTATGTGTTAGAATGAAAAACCAAAGAACAGGATTCAAAACCGACGAAAAGAATTAAAGAATAAAAGACCCCGAAGGTCATTAGTAGACGTGAGATTTTATATATATATATATATATATATATATATATATGTGTGTGTGTGTGTGTGTGTGTGTGTGTGTGTGTGTGTGTGTGTGTGTGGTCAAAATATTTGCTGTAAATGTGATAGGCCTAAACGTGAGGTTGATTGGTATGTTTCTCGGTATGGAGGTACGGAGAAGAACATTGCCTAGAGTGGCGATTTCTTTGCTGGTAGGTGTCAAAAAAGATCGAAAGGATGAAAAAGAAGCCAATGGACGAGAGATATTTTTATAACCAACACGGGTGTAAATTTGGAGTCGTTTTGCTTGTAATTTTTTTTTTACTATTGTGTCTATGTCTTCTTTGCGAATTCCAGTGGCAAATTTGAGACTGAAGCTGCGGTCTTCTCGTTCTGTGATGGAAAGGTTTATATCCGATAGATTTTCTATTACATTAGGCCCTCCAGCATATTTCCACTTAGCGTTGCTGCATCATGGTCGGAAACGTTCAAACAATAAGTGACAAACAAAACAAGTGCCAAGCAAATCAACAAACTGAAACAAATACCCAACGACTTATGCAGAAACAGCAAGTGGAAATATGCTAGACCGAATTAAATCGGATATAAATCTTTTCAACACACAACAAGAAGCCATATATATATATATATATTGTAATCGGCAGACAGATCTGTTTCGCTGTATCACAGCTCATCAGTGCGGTTAGATTCCGATTGCTTTTTAACCCAGGACTGAAACCCGACCAAATTGGTGTCAGTCGGCGATTCTACCTCTGGGCTATGGGCGTTCGGTAGAAGAATGTAGACATTTTAGCGTGTATATTATCATTATACGCGCCCAATAGCCAGAGTGCTCTAATTCCTTTCACTGAATGCGCGATGCGTACACGCCAGAGTAGCTACTGTTTTTCGAAGTCTAACATTCTTCCAGAGTGCTCCATCAGGGTGTGAGAGCGTAAATATATATATATATATGTGTGTGTGTGTGTGTGTGTGTGTGTGTGTGTGTGTGTGTGTGTGATTAAATAAATTGCAAACATTATGTCTGCTTGTTTTTAATAAAATCAGTTCATACTCATGGATAATCTTTCGCATATTACAATTGAAAGATGTCAGAAATGAGCTGTAGCGTTAACAGATGTTACTATCATTCATTTTTCAAGGTACCCAAGTACTTTCAACCTCTTTCCGAGATCATCTTCAGGGGTGTGAGTTATGATCACAAAAAATAACCATAAAGGGTATTGCTAAAATTTACTGTACATTTTTTTCTCTGCTTCAAATATAACGATTGATAAATTGCTTAGCGTTCATTAAAACGTGAAAATTATACAAATTGGAATTATTTTTATATGTTGTAATTTCATCGTCATCTGTTACAACGTTACAGCTCATTTCTGACATCTTTCAATTATAATACGCGAAAGATTATCCGTGAGTATGAATGGATTTTATTAAAAATAAGCAAACATAATGTTCTTCTTTTTAATCATTTCACCCCGTGCAAGGCGGAAATGCCACTGATGTGCAGGGGCTACATAATTGTAAAAAGATTAATTAGAAAAGAGTGAGGAGTACAAACTAGTTAGAAAGGAGCAATAGAAAGCTGAGAATGCAGGTGCGATGACAGATACATAGGTGAAGAGAAAGGGAAGGATATACGGGGGTGGGGAGAGAGCTAGAATCCAGTGGTTAGTAGATGAGTATTGACTTTGCATTTAAATTTCTGGAGGTTGTAGCCCTCAGGAAAGCAAGAATATGGGAATGAGTTCCACAGGCGGGAAGTGCGAGAGAAGAAGCTGCAGGAGTAGAATTGTCGTCTGCATTTGGCTAACCTGACTGTGAATGGGTGGGACCCAGTTGCCAGTCTGGTTGCACGAGTAAACACCTGTTGAGGAGGCACCAGTGACTTAAGTTCGTCCGAGCAGAAGCCATGAAAGTATTTATAGAACAGACAAAGGGAGGCCACGGTGGGGAAGTGGCTGCAGTCGAGCCGCCAGATCAGTACCTATCACATTACAGACTCTCCTTTGGAGCCTGTCAAGAACACTGAGGAGAACGGCAGGGGCGCCTGACCATAAATGGCAGCAGTACTCCATGCACGGATGGATGGTTGACTTGTACATATGCAGGATGGATTCAGGCGGAAAAAGCATCCTGGATCGACGTAGTGACCCAAACTTCTTAGCAGTAGATTTTGCTATGGATTCAATATAGTGGTTACATTTGAGGTCTGAGGACAGGGTAAGTCCGAGGAGGCGTAGTGTATTGCTCTCCGGGAGAATCGCTTGGTTCATGCTTATGGGAGGCAGGAGAGGTTGCCTGTAATGGTTGACAGATAACAGCTTGGTCTTAGACGAATTGAAGTTGACAAGCCACTTCTTGCCCCAGTTCACCACAGAGTGTAGATCGCGTTCAAGGTCAGCAGTGAGATTATGTCTGTCTGCCTCGACAGGTTTCTTACTGTTTGCAATTTATTTAATATCACATGTTTAAATAATATTTGCTGCCTAAATTCACACACACACACACACACACACACACACACACACACACACATATATATATATATATATATACATATTACATCGAGGCAGTAGATAATTTTCTAAACAGATATTGTTAACTATAACAGACAATGAACGTCAATTATGTTTAATGATGAGCCGTTCTAAACATCCTATTTTGGCTTTGATTTCAGGTGAAAATAAAGACAAAAATTGTCCAAAATTTGGATATTTTTGTATTATGCTGCTTCTAAGCTTTCGGCATTTATGAACCATCTTCAGACATGTTTAAATGACGTTAACATATGAGCCTAAAGCTTAAAACCATCATAATAAAAAAATATCCAAATGTGGGACAATTTTTGTCTTTATTTCCGTCTGAAATTAAAAACAAAATACGTTGTTTAGAACGGCTCATGATTAAACATAATAGACATTCATTTTCTGTTGTATTTAACAATATGTTTATATTAATTGATCTGACGTGTCTTAACCACTCGCCCACTGAAGATTTCATGGTTAAACAAGGCTAAATTAAGCCATAAAATAAACATTAAATTTTCCAAGGGGTTAAGACACATTAGATCATTTGACAGCTTCTCATAGGTGTATCGGAGTCGCAGGTTCGAATCCTACCGCAAGATGCATATTTTTGTAACAAGACTTCTCGAATATTCAGGCTCCCGCGGATATATACAAATGTAGTGTTTACTGATAGAAAAAAGGTAAAAAGTAAAAAGGATTCACTCAAACCCGAGTATCTTTAAATGATTTTCAATCAAATAAATTTGAATAAATATACCATAAGTAAGAGTAAGTACAAATGGAGCAAAAGTCCAGAGATCGTAGCATTTACCTTTTAAAAGTGTACAATGCAAAGTCGAGCTATATTTTATTATAATATGTTTTTTATTGTAAGTGAATATAATAGAACATTTAACAAATCACAGTGTTAAAGGGTCAAAGCTTCTTTTAGTGATATAAAATATTTTTATTATAATCACTAATAATAATAATAATAATTGTTATATAGCGGACTGATGTTTTCTTCGGCATCCTGATTCAAAGTTTCGTAAACGGATTTTTCTGTCCACTCTTCAGCAGCATTTCACAATTTATTGGTCACATATTTTGCTTGCCAGCATTTCCTTCTTTCTGCCAATTTGACACACATTACTTACCCTTTCTTTCTTTCCCCTTCCCTCTTTTTTCTGCCTCTCCTTTCTCTCTCTCTCTCCCTCGCGATCTCTCTCTCGCTCTCTCTCTCTATATATATATATTTATATATATATATATATATAGAGAGAGAGAGAGAGAGAGTGTGTGTGTGAGAGAGAGAGAGAGAAAGAGAGATAGAAAAAATCATTTTCACAGCCAAAATTCAACTTTGCCTGATGATCTCGAAACATAGTTATTTCCGTGTCGCAATATACTTTTAATTCATAATTATATGAATCTCTTATATTAATGAAGGAAGAATGTTACATAGCGTGGAGAAAGAACATTGAACATAGACACTTGTATTGAATGGTAATTGACTGGTTCACTTAATCCTTGCCTCTACCAAAACAATTCGACTATATATATATATATATATATATATATATATATATATATATATATATAAGGGAAGTGTATATTTTTGTGTATAAAGGCAATTTAAGTTACCCCTCAATTATTTGCATTAATCATGTTTTTAGTTTTAGAAGTTTATGCCTCGGAGACATTGTTGGACTCTATCTTTCTCGAAGAAGCAAAACATTGAACTTGTGGGAGTCACTCACTCTATATCAGCAGGGATAGCCTCGTGTTCACGGAGATAAAAAAAAATACCCAGAAATAACATTAACAGTATGTTAAATTGTAAATTAAAATCATAATTTTTTTTGTATTTCTGTCTACTGGTGTGTGTGTGTATTTTAGTTAGATGCGTTTTAAGGTTGCATGTGATAAAAAGAAAGAAAGTCACTTCGCATTATAACAAGCAACTATTTTTAATCGTTTAACCCCAAGCAAGGCGGTACTGCCACTGATGCGCAGGGGCTACATAAAATTAAAAGTTTAGACTGAAGAAGAGTGAAGAGAAAGACGGACCAGTTACAGGGGAATATCAGAGAAAAGAGCAAGAGAAGGATGGGAACACAGGAGTGAAGACATCTGCGAAAGTAGAGAGAAAGGAAAAGATATACAGGGTTATGTAGAAAGAAATGGAATCAAGTAGATAAGAGATGGGTATTGACATTGCATTTAAATTTCTGGAGCCGTCAGGAAAGCAAGAATATGGTAACGTGTTCCACAGGCGGGAATTGCGAGAAAAGAAGCTGATGGAGTAGAATTGTCGGCTGCATTTGGTTGATCTAACTGTAAATAGGTGGGGCTTTGTTGCCAGTCTGGTTTGAAGAGTAAATTCTTGTGAAGGGGGCATCAGTGCCTTAAGTTCGTCGGAGCAGAATTTACCGAGGAGTAGAGATGGATGTCTTCACCCACCAACGGCGAAGAGACTGTGTTCAGCATTCTTTTCGTTTTAAGATACGAAAAGTTTTCCTTGTATTCTGGGAGAACTTTGATTTTTTGGTTTTATTTCTTCTTCTGCTATGTTGCTTGTCCTTTCATGACGTAGGTGATCGTGGCCTCCCACGTCTTCCTATCTCTGGCGGCTCTTAGCACGCTTTCTCATGTAACATCTTGCAGCCCCCGTTCCATCTGCTCAGGCCCTTCAAATATGTTATCCGTTGCTTTTCTCTGTCTCTTTTACCATCTATCTGTCCTGTTAGTATCAGGTTCTCCAAGCCCTCTTTCCTCATCGCATGTCCCAGGAACTTCAGTTGTCTCTTCCTGATGCTTAATATTAATTTCCTTTTCGTTTCCACTCTTTCGAACACCTCGTCATTGCTGACATGCTTGGTCCATGACATCCGCAGCATCCTTCTGTAGAACTACATTTCAGCTGTTTCAAGTTGTCCTTTCATCTTTGTTGATAATGTCCCACATTCACTGCCTTATTGAAGAACTGACGTCACATATCAATCTAGTACTCTCTTATTTGTTTCTAGTGAAATTTTTCTGTGTCTTAATACTTTACTCAGCTTCTGGAACGCGTCCTTTGCCATGCCAATTCGACTTTGGATCTCTGTGTCACACTTTCCGTCTTTGGTTTGGAACACTTCCAAGATATTTAAATTTTTGTATCTTCTTGATTCTGGTATTCCCTGACCTGTATTTGGCATTTTGGGCTGCCCTTTTTACTGACGACCATGCATTCGGTTTTCGTGCAGTTTATTTCTAGTCCTTTCTTGTTACTTTCTTGCTGCTACCTTCTGTAGGAGGTCTTGTGGTTTCCTTTCCGTGTCAGAAATCAGCACTGTGTCGTCTGCATATCTTATGTTGTTCAAATTGTAACCTCCGATGACAAATCCTGGTATAACCTCTAGAGTCCGCAAAATATTCTTGCTGTACAAGTTAAATAGATCCGGTGAAAATATATATCCTTTTCTTACGCCCCTTTCTATCTTTGTATATCTGCTAAATTCGTTACCTGTCTGTATTTTGCTGCCAATAGAGATTCTTAATTACCCTAATGTCTTTCCCAAATATGTCGAGGCTGCTGAGCATCTCCATCAGATTTTATGGCGTATTTTATCAAACGCCTTCGCATAATCAATCATGCATAGGTTTAAGTCCTTCTTCATTTGTAATGCCCTTTCAGAGGGCATCCTAATCATAAATATGGCGTTACTTGTCCCAGTGTCTTTGATGAACCCGCACTGTTCTTGGCCTTATTCTGCTGCTTGCTTTATGCATCTGTATTTTCAGTTCAGTTTTGTAATATGATTCATTAAACAATGTTTTCATGTTATTTGTTTTGTTTTATTTTATTTTATTATGGTACTAGCAGTATAGACCACTGTTGTTCGGGTGTAATGAAAGCTTTAAAACTAATTCATGGTCCTGGAGCACAGACTCAGCCTAAAGAATATTTGTGTGAAGTTTGGTGAGAATCGGAGAAAAATTGTGGATTTCTATAAAGGACATACAGACAGATAAACAGACACACACACAAACATCTTGCCTTATATATATATATATATATATATATATATATATATATATATATTATCGATTTTCTGCACCATTGTAAGAACTGTAACTTTGAAACTTCTGAATATCGTTTCTTATGTTTTTGTCTATGAGTGTATCAGATTTAATTAAAATCAGACCATTCATTCTATAACCCTATTTTTTCGATTATCGAATTTCGATATTTATCGGGGATACCTCGACACAAAACCTAGCTAAGAACACTCGCAGACGCTTATAGTACAATTATGTAAATTTTCAAGAAAATTGGTTCAGCCGTTTCTGTGTCTATAGGTAACGGACGCACACACACACAGACACATACACACACAGAGACAAAGTTCCATTTATAAATAAGTTTAGATTCATTATTATTATTTATTTATTTATTCATAATAGTAATAATGTCCCTACAAATTCAATGCCATAGAAACCAATCTATTATCTTTCTTGAAAACAATCATAGTAATTCTCTGTTTATAAATATAAAAAAGGAAGATGAGAACCATATTCACTTACGTCCTGAATTGACGTGACGCTTGTGAAGGAGAAAAGAATTTAAGAGAGAAAAAATATTAAAAAAAAAAAAGAAGTACGTGGCGGAAGAATATCCGGTGGTACAGGGTGAAATGTTTTCCGACTATCCGTCAGTGTGCGTGTTTGTCTAGTGAACCAAAAAACTCGACGGCACCGTACGGTTTTCTCAGAACAAAGACGTCGATAATTAGGCTCGCTTGATGAAAGAGACGACGTAGAAATGTCGGAACGCATGAGGTGAGCCAGACATCACTGTCATATAAAAAACACGCGCATGCGCGGTTGGTTGTGGCGCAGAACATCAAAGTAATATACAGAAATTCAAACAACAGAGCTCAGAATAGATACACAGATATACATACGCTTTTCAGGTATACACTCTTACCAGTTGCAAGGTCATTATTGTAGAGTGATGGTTAACAAAAGTTATCACTAAAACTGTAGAAAATTTCATTATTGACGCTCTAAAATTGAGCCCTTGTGTCTAACTATGTTAATAATTATCTAAAGGAAATCTTATAACAAGTAAAATGAAAAACATACCAGTACTTTGCCTTAATAATTCTTCAGAAACATAAGGTAGAACAATTATGTTAATATTGAGTTTAACTTAATAAAGTGATCGAGAGCCACTCAATGTAGTAGCTCACATTTAAAATTGCAATAATGAATGAGGTATGTTATAAGAATAAAAGAATATCAGGAATGTAAGATTATGAGTGTAAGAAATAAGGTAGACTCTTGAATTCAAAAGATAATAGCAGTAATTTGGTTTGTGTGGAATGTCTTTGAAGAGGTCACTCCTGAGGTCAATAAGTGCTTTTGAGACAGGGAGAAGGAAAGAAAGTAGCCGCTCGACTTAAGTCAAGGGGAGACACTGATAACTCTATCCTATCGGTCCTTCTGTCTGATGATGCTTTTTGTCTCCGCTTTTTATATCCGCATTTTTTATCAAAAGCTCGTTTTGAATTTCACACTTGTATTTGATTCCAGGCTTCCCATTGGCTGGTAAATAAAATTCGCGTAAGCTCGCGAAATGGAAATTTGATATTTGACTAATTTTTTTTTCAACCGGAATATCTGCGCGAACGCAGATGCGCACGACAAGTTTTGTTCATTTGTCTTTTTGTTGTGAGAGAGCCAACATCAGATTCATCGCTTTTGTTCGGTCGGTATCACCACAGAATCGAACCTGCCCGCCCCCTCCTCTTAGCAGAAGGAAACCATCGTTTGATCTGACATGCCCAAACCATCTCGATTACGAAACTGGCTTACCGACAAATCAAAATCTGAAACGTGCCTTTAAGTATAGGGCAGGCATGGATGGAATAAAATTCCGTATATATAGAAACACGATTCTTAAAAAAGTTCTCACTAAAAAGCAGAGCGAATTATAATATCACAACAAAAGTAGCTATTTTGATTCGACATAACATGTGTCATATCAAGTAAGTTTAAGAGTTTAAAATGGTTCAAAACTAGTCAAACCCTCTTAATCAAATATTAATATTATTTCCTCATAAATTGTTTTTAGAGTCTATTCCGATATTCTTCAAATTAGAAATCACTTAATTTTGGTTGATCCACACTGTCTATGCATCAATATCTCCCTGATTAAGGGGGCTTCACTAGTTTGAAACTTTTTCAACTCTTCAACTTGAAATAAACATCATCAATTGATAAGACACAGATAGTGTCGAAACAAAATAGCTACTTTTGCAATGAGACGCCAATTCGGTCGGGTTTCAATCTTGGGTTAGGAAGCGACAGGAGTCTAAGCCGTACTGATTAGCTGTAATACAGTGAAACAGATCTGTCTGCGGATGACTAGAGTATAGTATAGTATAGTATATATATATATATATATATATATATATATATATATATATATATAAATTTCGAAGTTTAAAACAGTTGAATGATCATTTCAACATGAAATCCCTAAGAGAGATTTCACATCTCATCGGCAACTGTCATATTTCTAAATGAAATAAAAAAATGAGATGTGAAAAATGAAATAAAAAATGAAATAAAAAGTTTTGAATATATATATACACAAAAATGGAGAAAATGTGTGTGTTTGTGTGGGGTACAGCAGAAGTACACCCCACATTTTAAAAGTGAAGAAAAAACCAAAGTAACTACTACTTGTAAAATATTAACTGGTGAAATAACCAAACGAGTAAGGTTATTATTAATTTGGTTTTGAAATGACATTCTCCATATTATTGTCTCTATTTTCAATAGACTATTGTAAAAAAATTCTAAAGTTTGACATCATTCGGGGTTCAAACACTTCAAGGTCTTCATCTCGCGAAGCACTCTATAAATTATTTAACAAAAACACAGTAAAAATACGCTACAGTTGTACCAAGAACATGACACAAACAATAAAAAAGTCTAACAGAAAAACAACCAACAAGCCTTCTGCGCAAATCAAACACCCGTGTAACAGCAGAGCAAAGGTCGAATGTCTCAGAAACGGTAATTGTTTCATGACAATATAATATACAAAGCTTTTTTAAAATCAGTAAATATTGAATAAAATATACATGTGTGTAATTGATGAAACCTGTAAACAGAAATTTGCACGCACAAAATGTCCTTCAGTCAGTTAAGTGCCATACGTGATAAACGCTTGGGCGATCATTTCTCGAAAGAGACAACATGACTGACTGGCCAGATGATTATCCCGCAGTAGGTTGCCATTGCTTTCTGCGGTAGACTGGCTGCCGACCAAGGATATAGAACCCAATCTGTCCTGTTATTTAACCCATAACTGGAGAGAAGAGACAGATTAATACCTTTCCCAAGGGTATTTGCGCGTAAATGAATTCAAAGAATTCAACTGGAATTCGAAATCGGCTCTCCGATTTCTCGTTCCAAGCCGATATCCACTGCACCACAAAAATGGTGAATACGCGAAGAGTACAATTTAAATTATAAACGTAAATGGAATATAAAAAAATAATAAAAATTTAAAAATCATCAAATATTGTGGAAAATAAAGAAAGTAGCATGAATAAATTAAAAAAAAAATTAAATTTGTCTGGAGATGAAAAAAGGTATAATCACCTTCCCAGACCAACACAAATTACTAATTAATCAATCAGAACTCATCTCAAAATGTTGACACAATAAGATTTAATTAAATTACTTAAAAATCTAAATCACTTATAGCGAGGTGCCTTTGATATTGTGATCTAAATAGTATTTTTGTATTTTCAACCAAACTTTTTCTTAAGGGTTCATGTAAGTTATGGATAAATACATGTTTATTATTGTTATATATCGACAAACAACAAACACGCATATATATAAAAATATGAAGTTATATTTTTATTAATGACGATGAACCGTGTAGAATAGGGAACAGAGAATTGAGAGAGCGAGCTTCTAATGGGTTGACGGGAGTGTAGTCTTATCTGTTGTGTCTCTCTTCACCGGCCGATCTCTGTTGCTCCTCTACTGGCGAATCCGTGTGCCGAGGTCTTTTTATAATCTTCCAGAACCGGGACTTTTTCTTCCGGTTTTGCCTCGCCCACGCACACCCACGTAATTCTCAGAGACACCTGTTCTGTTTGCCTCTGTAACCATTTCCGCTGCTGCCGGAAATAAGGTCAAACGACATCCGTTCCTTTCAACGACCGGAAACACCCTCGCTTGCATCAGCCTTCCTCGGGTGGGGCCAGATTGTTATATTACATTATTACTAGATAGGTAGCATGTAAAGCGTCTACTCAACGAAGTAGTAGTATGGCTAATATAGGTAACTGATTTATGAAAAGAAACATAATCTTGTACAAGGTATTGAAATTCATACACTATATTAGTCCTCACTAGTTTAGATTTGATGGGTTCATTATTATTCGAAACAACAAGGTTTGCTGTCTTTCATTTTCTTAAATTTATTATAAATTTTACATATTTTTGAGGAATTACGTTAGAAATATGGTGTTTAATAATGTTTTGAATCGAAAATTCGTCCTGTTTATAAATTATAATTATAATGTGCATTTGGTTGCAATAAAATATGCTGATGTTTTTTGTGTTATTTTTATGACTAGTGTCATGTAGTTTTTTGTTATATATATATATATATATATATATATATATATATATATATATATATATATAAAATCTTGAGTTGGAATAATGATTAGCGCCAAGGTTGTTCTTTTTTTCAGTGGTTTTACTGATAAAATGTATTTCGACAAGCAAGCTATTTATCGTAAAGTGCTCAATATCGGGGTCGAGATAGAGATAATTACAAAGAGTTTTTCACTTTCAGTGAGTAGGTTCATTCCGGTTTCGAGGTTTCCTGAAATCACCTTTATGATATTCTCACTTGTCAGAGCTGATTATATATATATATATGTAAACATGTTACGGAAATTAACGAATTTTAACGAAACTTGGTTATATGCAACCGACAATTTGTAATGAATTATTTTGAACATTATTTTTACCGATACTCGTATTTAAGTAGATATTCTGTTTTTTAATTAAACAGTATTTTTATATTTATATCTACCGGCCTGATTATTTACGATAAATTTTTATTACGAAAATGTGTGCTACCCAGCAGGATTCGAATCTGCGACCCCTATTATATAGGGGAAGCATACCATTTGATCTGGTACCGTCTTGACCACTCGACCATGAATAGCCTCTTGATCAAATATAAGCATGATAAAAACCTCGTCTGATTGCAGAGGTCGCTTATTTCTTAATACATTATTTCTGAATATATTGCTTAGCTTTTGGAAATTTTTTTCGCTAATCCAGTGCGAGTTCTCCTTTTGATGCCATTATTAAACTACTTCCCAGATAATGAATCTTAAAAACTGAAATGGTTAAATATACTCAGATTCATAAAGAAAGAAATGAAGAAATAGAGTGTAGGCATAAGGAGATCCCTCATCCATGTTCAACACGAAAAGTAGATCATAAGTAGATTTTCTCGGCCAATTTATTCGTCGAAATGACAGCGCTCAATTGCAAAAATAAAAAAATGAAGAAGAAAATTCAGAGTTTTACATTTAATAATTCATTAGGAAGTTTCAACAATTTATATGAATGATTGAGACAGTTTGCCAGAAACCTTTACAGTAACCCATCTTTTGTTATGATAGCAAGAAAACAAAAAATATAACAGAATTATGTTGATAGATCATACATTCCGTTGTAAAAAGGGTTTTCGCTGAAATAAGGAAGAATGCAACTTCATGATACTATTTTCTGATGTTTTTAATGTTCTTTCAAGACTTACACTGTAAGCAGGGCCGTGCTTAAGGCGCCTGCAGACCCCGCAATTGCGGGGGGAGGGGCGTAATTCCTAGGGGCCGCAAGGCTTCTTGGCTCCGCAGATATAATGAAAAAAAAATTCTTACGATTAACTGGAAAATTATTATCATACTTTTATGTTGAAATAGAGATCTATCAATCCGTCTCACTCTCTCTCTCTCTAAGCTTTCCGTCCCCGAAGAGGCCGCAAATCATTTGTAATTAAAAAAAATGAATTTGAGAGAGAAATGGATTATAGATATCTGTTTCAATATACATAAAAAGTAGCTAAAAATGAAAACTTTTCGTAATGTATAGCTTCAAAACTCCAATTCCGTGATTTCTTCCGTCTTTTCGGGAATGCGAAATATCTCCGTATGTTATTTGTTTAAAGTACCATTTATTGTGGGCTCAGTATGTTCGTGGGTAAGTGGGGGCGCAAGTTGCATTCTGCGGATACAGGGTCGCAAGACACTTTCTGCGGGGGGTGTGAGGTTGCTAAGCACGTCACTGACTGGAAGACAATATTTGGATCACCCTCTAGATTTAATAATTTGTAATAATTTCGTGCAAGACGAATAACTCCAATCCGCAAAAATCTCGACTTGCTACAAAACGATTGCAGTCCTACCTGCATGTTAAGGAATATTACCCTGTTATTCTCGGAGGAATCTTTATGAATGGGAATTTAATAACTTCTGATAAGAATACAAGACGAGATTCGACTCGATGCTGTGTAATAGAGCTTTGGAAAAAATATGAACAAAACAAAGTCTTCATGTTAGACATGTACTAGTATATCCAATGTAATTATATACGAATTTGGATTGATCAGAGTTCTTTAAAGTACATATAAATTCGTATACAGTATTGGATCTGTGCAGTTTTGACCTTGCAGCTGAATTGTTAGTTTTTACGATGAAGTTAGCAGTTTTAAATTTTGTATAATACATAATTTGTTTTGTTTATGTCGACTAGAGTAGTGTATATATATATATATATGACTATTTACGCTCTCACACCCTGATCGAGCATTCTGGAAGAATGGTTTACTTTAAAAAACAGTAGCTACTCTGGCATATACGCATCGCTCATTCAGTAATGGATTAGAGCACCCTGGCTGTTGGGCGTGTATAATGACAATATACACGCTAAAAAGTCTGCCTTCTTTTACGCAATGCCCACAGCCCAGAGGTAGTAATCGCCGACTGACGCCAATTCGGTCGGTTTCAATCCTGGGTTAAAAGCAATCGGAGTCTAACAGTACTGATGAGCCGTGATACAGCGAAACAGTTCTGTCAGAGGATTATATATATATATATTTATATATATATAGGTTTGCATATATAAATATATATGTGTGTGTGTGTTTGCGCGTGTATGCGAGTGCGTGTAAGTATATGTATAGATTCGTCGATACTTAGTCAAACACGAGAATGTCACTGGCATCTGTGAAATGGAAGACGAGAGGCCTTCCTCCATCTTTTTCAGAAAAAAACTGATATATATATATAGCACCTGTATATGTGTATGTTGATCTGTCTCTTATTGTTTGTAATTTATCGTGAGCCTAATTTACGATAATTTTCTCGCTGAATTACCTCAACAAATTACACTCATTTTTTTCTTCTGCACGCGATTGCTTTTTTACAAATTTGTTTATCTTTCTTTTTTTTTTTTAACTCGCATGAATTATTTTCCTATCTCCCTTCCTTCCTTCCTTCCTTCCTTCCTTCCTTCCTTCCTTCCTTCCTTCCTCGACTTTATCTTTTTCACTTATTTTCGATGATACGGACAACGCTCAGAAACGGTCTAATAAGATTAATGGCCGACATATCGATCAGACCTCAAATAATCACCAAAAATGGTACTCGCAGAATAAAACAAGAAAGAAGCAAGAACACGACAACATGACAGGAACATCATCAAAAAGAAAATTGTCAATAACAGACAGAAAAAAAAGCTTATAATGGCATTTAAACGCTTGTGCCCAAATAATAAAAGCTAAAGACTTAGTGTAGAGGTAAGTTAAGAAGCAAGATGGTCAGTCTGGTTGAATTAAACCGGTATCATTTTGGCGAACTTTCAAAATATTAATGTACTGTTTTTTATTTTTCTCGTACGTCTTGTAAAAATGATCTTCTTGCATTTTTATATATATTTTTCTTATTTTTTTTGCTTATCTCATCTATTCTGTTTGGAAACGCAAAGAATTATGCGAAATATTATTGGACTGCAAAACAAAAAAACAACAACAAAAGAAAAATGGAGACAACCATATCAAGAGTCAAGGCAGTATATATTTTTGTTTCTGGTTTCCCGCTCTGTTTGTATTTTCTACAACGTTGACAATGATCCACACATTTACACATGAGCACTAAATACAAACGCTGGTATGATTAAATTGACCCCATTCTCGCGTTCGCTTTATTTTTCATTTATTAAACTTTTAGAAAAATCCAGACGAAAGGTTAGTTTGAACCAAATTGAAATATTCTCAAAGGCACTGCTATTCCAGGTGTAAATTTTTGGGTACAAATTCAGTCAGTCAAGTGCCATACTTAATACACGCTTAGGTGATCATGTCTCGAAAGAGACATGAATGACTGGGTATAAGATTTTACCGCAGTAGGTTGCCATTACTTTCTACAGTAGACTGGTTGCCAAACAAAGCTACAGAACCCAATCTGTCCTACTATTTAACCCAAAAAATAGTCAGAAGGGACGAATTAATACCTTTCCCACGGCTATTTGTGCGTAAGTGAATGCAGCGAATTCAATTGACATTCGAACTCGGCTCTCCTATCTCTCGTTCCGAGACGATATTGACAAAACATACGCACATCGATGCATTAATATATACAAGTTGTCCATAAAGTTCGTGTGCACTTTGAAAATGTATAACTTTATTTGTATCTGTGTTAAAAATAATTTGTCAAAATGAATAGAAAGAAAATAATCTATATTTTTTAATGTTTTATTGAAATTTAATTTAAATTTCCAGATGTTCTCCATTATTAACAATACAAAGGGTAAAACAAAATTGCAGTTCACGGAAAACATTTGCCAACTGATTTGCAGTCATGCCTGAAATCACATGAGCTTTCAAAAATTCTAATGAACTAGGTTTGGTTGCATACACATTTGTTTTCACATGTTCCCATAAAATAATCTAACAAAGTCAAATATGGCGAACTTGGAGGCCAATAAAATGATCCACCTCTTCCGATCCATCTGTGAGGAAATTCCTGATTTAGAAACTGTCTAACACGCAGAGCAAAGTGACAAGGAGCTCCATTTTGTTGAAACACTGTATTATCTTTCAACTTTATAGATTATTTCTATCACAAGTACAAATAAAATTATAAATTTTTTAAATGTGTCTTTGGTCCAACTGATACAGTGTGAAGATTCTGAGAGAATTAGATATTATTCCAGATATGCAGATGATACAGTGTAGATAGCAGACACAGAAAAGGAATTACAAGAATTTCTGCAATAGATAACAAAAAGTGAGCAAAAAGGACAGTATCAATTTTCAGAAGAAAGAATGCATGGTTGTTATAAAAAGGAAAAGCCCAACATACAAATTACGAATTGGCGAAATTATTTAATCATAATCAAACAAATATCTAGGAACCCTTTTAACGGTGAACGGAAAATCCGACATCCAAAGCCAAAGGTGCACTAGGAATAGCGAAAAGTCAGTCAATTAAGTGCCATACGTGATACACGCTTTGGGCGATCATGTCTCTTTCGAGACATAACTGACTGGGCAGAAGATTATCCTCCAGTAGATTGCCATTAATTTCTGCGGTAGACTGATTGCCAGCCAAGGCTATAGAACCCAGTCTGTCTTGTTATTTGACTTATAGCTAGCGGGGGAAGGGATGTACTATATTATTAAGTAGTAATTTGTGGGGGATCAGTTTATTACTTCATAACAATATAAAACTGATGCCCTACTTTATGCCCAGTATCAGCCTTAATCATGTTCTCAACTATTATATTTAGTCAGCCAGTTAAGTGCCGTACGTGATACACGCTTTAGGCGATCATGTCTCAAAAGAGACATGACTGACTGGGTAGAAGATTATCCCGCCGTAGGTTGCCATTGCTTTCTGCGGTAGACTGGTTGCTAGCCAAAGCTATAGAACCCAATCTATCCTGTTATTTGACTCATAGCTAGAGGGGGAAGAGATGTATTATATTATTAAGTAGTAATAATCAGTTTATTACTTTATAACAATATAAAACTGAACCCCACTTTATGCCCAGTAGAAGCCTCAATTATGTTTCCAACTATTATATTCAGTCAATTAAGTGTCATATGTGATACACGCTTTAGGCGATCATGTCTTGAAAGAGACATGACTGACTGGGCAGAAGATTATCCCGTTGTAGTTTCTGCGGTAGACTGGTTGCCAGCCAAGACTATAGAACCCAATCTGTCCTGTTATTTAACCCATAACTGGAGGGAACAGTCGGATTAATACATTTCCCAAGGGTATTTGTGCGTAAGTGAATGCAAAGAATTCAACTGGAATTTGAACTTGGCACCCGGATTTGTCGTTCCGAGTCAAAATCTACTGCACCACAACGTACATCCGAAAGCAGTCTCCCAAAATTAAGCAAATTATCAAGAGACAGGCAAATTTCATTAGATACAAAGAAAAAAATACTGGACTGTTATGCAAAAATAACCAGCCTTTAAAAACCATATAATGATATGGATAACAAATAAACGACTCAAGGAACCCATCACCATCAACGATCTACTGAACACAAGCAAGCTTGAACCAATCACATCATTTGTCACATCGAAAGTACTTAAATTGTTTGGACACATCAAGAGATCAACCTGCGGTGTCAGTAAGATATGTGTAGAGGGTGAAACGATAGTCAAAATGAACACAGGTCAACCACCAAAACGCTGACTAGACATTATTGACTTGTAGACCGGAATTACCCTCTACCAATTTAACTTGCCTGTTCTCGATCGATCCTTGTAGGGAAGTATATGTAATGTTGATGTGAACTCAGCGACACGCGGAGTAAGCGATTGATGTCTGTGACAGCTATATGGCAGTGAATTCTGGATAATCTCTTTGCAGATGAAGATACTTGAAACAAAAAAAAATATGACTCTACAGAAGGATATTGACAATACCATACACTGAAAATATGAGCAAAGACGAAAGGTATCAGTCAATTAAGTGCCATACGTGATACACGCTCGGGCGATCATGTCTCGAAACAGACATGACTGACTGGGCAGAAGATTATCCCGCAGTAGGTTGCCATTGCTTTCCGCGGTAGACTGGTTGCCGACCAAGTCTATAGAACCCAATCTGTCCTGTGATTTAACCCATAGCTGGAAGGAATAGATGGATTAATACCTTTCCCAAGGGTATTTGTGCGTAAGTGAATGCAAAGAATTCAACTGGAATTCCAACTCGGCTCTCCGATTTCTCGTTCCGAGACGATATTCACTGCGCTATAGCGCACACCCATGAAAGGTATACTTATATTTAAAATCAGAAAAAGATAGTTGAATTTTTAGAGGACATGATAAGAAAAGAGGGATTAGAACTTTTGATACTCACAGGGTATTGAAAGCAAATGCGGCAGGACATAACCAACTTAATTAGATTGCATAAGTAATTGGAAGAATAGGGTTTATCAGAGATAGTAATAAGATAAAATTTAAAACAGGAAATGGGGAAGAGTCATGTACGCCAACCTCTTGAAGGGACACGGCACAAATAATGATAATAATAATAATATACACAAGTCATACTAACTCCTCATACAGAGAAACACACGCAAGCACAAGCACACACAAGCACCTTCTTTTATGTTCCGGTTTCCCTACAGTCTTCTTCTTCATGTGCCGTGTCCCTTTAGGACGTAGACGATCATGGACTTCCACTTGGCTCTATCCCTTGTTGCTCTCAGTCATTTTTCTCTTGGTATTTCTTCCCTGCCCCGCTCCATCAACCATTTGCTCAGACCTAACAATTACGTCTCGCGCTGCTTTTCCCTGTCTTTTCTTCCATTTACCTGACCTGTGAGTATCAAGTTCTCCATGCCATCTTTCCTCATTACGCTTCCAAGCAACCTGATTTGTCTCTTCCTGATATTTATTATCAATTTTCTTCTCGTTCGCATCCTTTCCAACACCTCATCGTTGCACACGTGCTATGTTCATGGTATCCTCAGTATCCCTCTGTAAAACCACATTTCTGCTGCTTCAAGCCTCTCCTTCATCTTTGATGAGATCGTTCAGCATTCACTTCCATACAGAAGGGCAGATATCACACAGCAATCCAGCACTCTACATGAACGATCATGACTCTTCCACAAATTCTTTCGCTTTAGCTCATAGTAATGATTGGCTTCTTGTTGTCTCTCCCAACCCCTGTTCTGCCAAACATTTACATAGACATACATGCATATACACGGTAACTGAAAAGTGACTATTTTCAAGTACTTATAATTTATTTATCAACTATAATTTTTACAAGAAATGGACATAGAAGGAAAGCTATTCAAAATTCGATATGGGCGTCAGATTTCGCTACCAACTTTTCAATCCACCCAGCAATCGCGTCAAATGATTTCAAAAAGAACTTGTGTGGTATGGAAGACATAACTTCTAGTCTTCACCCTTCAAGTTCTTCTAAAGTCTTGATTTGGTATTGTAAACTTGATTTGTTTTAGACAACACGAAAGACAAAAGGCACAAATTGATAAGCCAGGACTTCAGGCTGGTCACTTATCTATCTAAACTTATTTATAAATGGAACTTTGTCTGTGTGTGTCTGTGTGTGTGTGTGTGTGCGTATCCGTTACCTATAGACTCAGAAACGGCTGAACCGATTTTCTTGAAAATTTACACTGTTGTATTATAAGCGTCTGTGAGTGTTCTTAGCTAGAGTTTGTGTCAAGGTACCCCCAATAAATATCGAAAATCGATAATCGAAAAAATCATGTTATAGAAGAAGTGGTCCAATTTTAATCAAATTTGATACACTCATAGACAAAGACATTAGAAACGTCATTCAGAAGTTTCAAGGTTGCAGTTCTTGCAATAGTGCAGAAAATCGATAATATATATATACATATAAATCGATACCAGGAAATCAAAATTCGACTTACATCCATTCATTTTTCTTTCAGTCTACGGTTTCGCTTTAACTGGAAACATTTTAGTCTTTTGTGCCAACGTCCAAAGAGTCTGAGCTCCAGAAACATGGATTAGTTTTAAAGCTTTCATACACCCGAGCAACGCCGGGCTATACTGCTAGTACTCATATAAATAAAGGTTTACTTTTCAATCACCCTATATATATAATCATTTTCGCTCAGATTATAGATACTGATGAATAAGTATATATATTTATATATGTAAATGTAAGCGTATACAGATATAACTATACATGCTCATACACAAAGCACACATACACATATATATATATATGTAAAGAGAGAAAGAGAGAAGCAAAAAAATGATTTCATGTCAAAAGCTAATCATCTGATAATAAAATATTTAATTTAAACAAGATTAACTCAATTAAATAAAAATGAAATGGTGTATTAACCCACCCTCCTATAAATACATGAATAGAAATAGACGCACATTCATACACAGATACATGCCCCCACCCATATATATATATATATATATATATATATATATATATTAATCGTTTCACCCCCAAGCAAGGCGGTAACGCAACTGATGCATAGGGGGCTAGATAATAGAAAAAGATTAGATAGGAGGAGAGTAAAGAGAACGACGAACCATTAACAGATGTGGGGCCAGAAAAGGAAACAAGAGAAGGATGGAAATAAGGTGTGATGACAGCAGTAAAGGTAGAGAGAAATGAAAAGATATACAGGCTGATGTAGAAAGAACAGGAGTCAAGCGGTTAAGAGATGGGTATTGACATCGCAGTTTGTAGCCGTCAAGAAAGGAAAAATATGGAAGGGAGTTCCACAGGCGGAAAGTGCGAGAAAAGAAGCTGATGGAGTGGAATTCTCGGCTGCATTTGGTTTATCTAACTGTGAATGAGTGGGACCCAGTTGCAAATCTGGTTGCACGAGTAAACTCATATGGCAGGGGCACCAGTGACTTAGGTTCGTCGGAGCAGAAGCCATGAAAATATTTATGGAACAAGCAGAAGGAAGCCACCTTTCGTTGGTGTGAAAGTGGCGGGAGTCGAGCCACCAAGTCGGTACCTATCACATTACTGATTCTCCTTTCAAGAATACTGAGATGAACAGCGGGGGCGCCTTACCATATATAAAAGCCGTATTCTATGCACGAATGGGTGGTTGATTTGTATCTGTGGAAGATGGATTCAGCCCGAAAAAACATCATGGTCCGACACAGTGATCCAAACTTCCTAGCAGTGGATTTGGCTATTGACTCAATGTAATGGTTCGACATGAGATCGGAAGATAGGGTAAGACCAAGGAGTGTATTGCGAGGAGGGTAAGGCGCAGTGTATTGTTCTCAGGGAGACTCGCTTGGTCCATGCTTTTAGGAGCCAGCAGGGGTTGCCTGTGAGGATTGACAGACAGCAGCTTCGTCTTAGACGCAATGAAATTTACAAGCCACTTCTTCCCCATTCCAACACAGAGTGTAGATTCCTCTCAAGATCAGCAGCGAGGTTATGTTTGTCCACCTCGCCAGATTTCCTACTGATGCGGGAGTAAATTGTGGTGTCATCTGCGTAGATGCCTGCTTGGCACTTGATAACATCTGGAAGATCATCAATGAAAATAAAGAAGAGCGTCGGACCTAGATATAGTGAAATATAGTTAAAGGTATGCTACATTTATGGGATAACAATATAACCATGACAGAGTGTATGTAAGCAGTGTGGACACAGAGTTCAACAGTGAAAGTTAACAATCTGCACAGGCACTCACCATGCAATATATATATATTGCGTATATATATATATATATATATATATATATATATATATATATGGGTCATGTCTTGAAGGCTGTCATAATGCGTTGAGTAAAATAAAGGTAGGTAAAGAAGTGTTTAGGTATTACCTATTTATTAAACATTAATATTTCGGGATCAAAATCTCATCTTCAGAATGGCAGAGAAGCTTTTGTCTGTCCAGGTATCTTCACGGCCTCTCAAAGAATGGCTATTCCTGGCTGGCTGTCTGCTGCTGCTGTATGTGTGTGTATGTGTGTGTATGTGTGTGTATTCTAGTTCGGGCCTTTTTGGTCATGATGATATCTGTCTGCTTGTATGTGTGATTTATCTTAGTGCGACCTGACCGTTCCCTTGACTTTTTGACCGGGCCGAGAAGGATCAATTCCATTACTGTTGTTTTATCTATCTGATCTATCTGCTGGTGTGTGCGTGTCTGTGACTGTGTCATGTGTGCGTGCCTATGTGCACGTAGTTATTGTAATTTATTCTACTTTATTTGTATGTGCGTGTGTGTGTGAGTGTGTGCATTCCGGTGTGTGGTGCGTTATAGGCACCTCCACTACTTTACCGGGCGGGGGGGGGGATAACATAGTGGAAAATTTTTTGTTCATTTGTTATTTTTTTATATATTTTTATTTATTTATTTTTTCCTTCATTTTTTTTACTATTTTATTCTATAGGGTTGTTATTAATATTATATATTATCCTCTCTAATAATTTTTTTAATTTTTAACCTATAGGATTGTTATTTTAATTTTGCCGGGGGGGTGGATAACATATCGTAAGATTATTTGTTTATTTTTTTATTTTTTATCTTATAGGATTGTTGTTATTATTATTCATTATGCTCTCTAATAAACTGTATAATTTATTAATTTTTGATTTTAATATTAGAGGTACCTAAATGCGTGCATGTGTTTAGTGTACGCACATACACATACACACCCACGCACACACGCACACACGCTCATATATATATATATATATATATATATATATATATATATATATGCATACTCATATGTACACACATACACACCCACACACACACGCACACATGAGATCACGCGTTCCGACATGAGCTGTGTACGCATGTTTATGGTACGTATGTTTATATATGTGCGTTAAACTGTGTTACCGTGCCCGTGTGTATGCGCTTTATTGTTTTTGTCAGTGGGTGTCATGTGCGTGTTTCGTTGCCTACTCTGTTATGTAATCTAGATTAAGCTCTTGTCGGTTGTTGATCTGTGGGTGTAGTTTAGTCATTATTAGGGACTCTTTTATGAGCAGGTTCCCTAAGTTCCGCACTCTAGCCTAGAATTTGACGATTATGTTCTTGTTGGTATTTTTGCATTTTTATAAATGTTCATGGAAGGACGACACTTGCGTGTATATATATTCTTTTATTCTAATATGTAACGGTCATATATACATATATATAGTTATGAATTAATTGTACATTGCGACATGTTGCTGTTGGTTGTGCAGATGATTTACATTTAGATGACAAAAACCTTTGGTTTGCTGTGTGTGTATGTGGGAAGATATAAAATCTACCTATGTTTCTTTTGGCTAATCAAAGTTGAGATTCATTTTTGGATTTGGTCCTAAAGAATAGATACAACTTTTTTTTTTTTTTTGCTTTTATTCATTTGTTCTTCCCTCCACCTCATCCTACCCTTTTTTCTTGTTACTTTTGCCTTCTTAACGGTCATGATATTACCCTGCCTTTAACCTGATCTCATCCTTTTCCTCCTTTTTTTTCTTTCCTCTGTTCTCCTCTCAGTTTTATTGCCTTTGATGTGATATTCTCATTCACTACCAATTCAATATTTTTCACTTTCTTATCACTTTTAGTCTATTTATATATTTGTTATAATTTTTTTTAATAAAAAGAAAGATTTATTTTAAAAAATAATTTTAATTTCAATTTATTTTTATATAGTTCGTCAGCAATTATTTTCCTTAAGCATTGTTATGCATATTATTTCATTTATATTTTATCCATTTTCTAATGAGAACAATTTGCAGTGTCTACATATGACATTTATCTCATTGCGTTTATTTAATAGATTTTTATTCTTAAGGGATTTAATAATAAATAGTTTTTCGTATAAACATAATGAACATGGTTTATTTAAGGACTTACATGTCTTGGCTTCATTTAAGCTTTCCACTCTATTGTGAGTATTTTTTTTTGTTTCCGTTAGGTACCAATGATATTTCGATAGGGATGTTCTATTTTTGTATTTGTTATTATTAAATGAAGAGGTGTGCTGGTAAATCCGCTGCTTTAGAGTATTTTTAGTACTCCCCGTATAAATTTTAATTTATTTGGGGTTTCCTTTGAATATATTTCGCTCTGATAGACTATTGATTCCGTTAAGCACCCGTTTTCAAACGGACAGTCTATAGGGTTTTTACAATTACAATTTTTTTTGTCCCAATTGAAATTTTCTGTTAACCGGTTGATTTTATTGGTATTTTTGAATTTTTAAAAATTATTATTATTGTGATATTTTATAATTTTTTTCTAGATTGTTCATACAGCTGTAACTGAATTGAATAGTGTTTTTGTTAAAGATCTTACTTAGTAGATTTTTCACCGGGAAGTGTTTCCTAATTAACGCGAGGAATTTTTTCTCCAATTTACTACTAGTCATCTGGTTGAAAGGGTGTGTACCAAATGATATTCCTATTCCTATTTTTTTCTTCGGAGGTTACATTTCTCGTTTAAATATTTAATATTTGGGTTTTTGTATCCACTATTTTTTAATGCAATATTATAAAATTTTATATCCACTATTTTTAATGCAGTATTAAAAAACTGTGGGACAGTTGGTATGACATTCGCTTAATAACGCAACTGTCTGGGTTTCAATTCCTGGTAGTGGATGAGGACTGCTGATGAGTCCCAAATATAAGATGAAAAGTCCGTCCAGTGCTTTCTGCATTCTGTTGAGGTTGAATAAAACTCGATGAATTACTTACGTAATATATATATATAGCATTTGAGATTTGAAAAATAAATAATTCGACCGGCGGTCGTAAGCGAGGGAAAATTTACTCTCCCCAAAATCATTTTACCCGACCGACTCTATTTTCTTAATAGTCGCCTTACGTAAGCATAGCGTGAATCGCTAAGAAAAACAAAACATGACATTTTAATTAAAACTTCGAATGTGTTAGAATGGATTTAAAATTAATAAGAAAATAACAACAAAATTTGAGTTTCCCTCTTAATAATAGCATAAACAATTTGATGATAAAACTTTGCTTCTATTAACATCACTTTTAACATGATGATATGCAGGTTTTTTTTTTTGGGGGGGGGGGAATTGAGTGGATGTACCTAAATTCGCATTTCTTTCTTCTGTTTGACTACAACCTCCATCTCATAGATGATAAAAAATAACAACTGAATTTCTCAAGGATATTCTATTAAAAAATTATTTGTATAATTTGTTTTCGGTGCGTGGTTGAAAGAAGCATGTGTATAATTTTTCTTTCTTTTAAATCTTTGTTTTTACTTTTCGTAAGTGAGGAGGAAATATAGGGTAGTATTTTTCCAAATGAGTTTTTAAACATCTGTGAGTGTCTTAAATCTGGGCGACAGAGACATTTTGGCTCCACTTTGGAAGCGGTAATTAAGCGAATGTTTACATTGACCGGGGCGATAAAAGGCGAGAATTCAATAATATCATTGTAGGTCATTAAAAGTAATTTGTGAATCTTCATTGGCATATTTTGGGTTGTAAAAAGCAACAGTTTTCCTTTTATTTTTAATCGGCCGCTGGCGAGTAAAGCAGTAAACTTTAATCGCCCAGTTAATTTTTTAATCGACTGAGTCGATCGGGCGAGTGAAATCTCAAAGGCTGTTTATATATATATATATATATATATATATATGGGGTGTGATGGGGGATTTGTTGTCTAAATTACGTAAAAATTATAATATATGATAAAAACATAAAGCTGACTTTTCATTTTAACATACAAACATATATATATATATATATATTGTGTGTATTTTAGCAGCATTTTTTCATTAATGCAGGTTTCATTGAATAATATAGACAAGTTTTGTCTATTAATTTTGTGTAGGATCCGTTCATACCGTCTGATATACTTGATGGTGATGTCGTTAAAAGACAACAAAAAATCACAGTATTTGTTGAATTTTTTATCGGGTCTAAGCTTTCGGCTCACATAAGCCATTATCAAAGAGTAAATAATAACACAATACAATCAATTTTGATATTTCCAACAACGTACTCAAATGTCTGTAATCAGACCAGGGACCACAACACCACTATTTTGTCACTGTCTTCGGCCATCCGCCACGGTAGGGATGGACTTATATTTTCAATTCAATTATCTTTATTGTTAATAGCTTAAATGTTCTATGTTTACTGTGTGTTATTATTTACTCTTTGATAATGGCTTATGTGAGCCGAAAGCTTAGACCTGATAAAAAATTCAACAAATACTGTGATTTTTTGTTGTCTTTTAACGACATCACCATCAAGTATATCAGACGGTATGAACGGATCCTACACAAAATTAATAGACAAAACTTGTCTATATTATTCAATGAAACCTGCATTAATGAAAAAATGCTGCCAAAATACACACAATTTAAATTACATGATCCAGCAGCCCAACACACCATCACCACCTTGAAATATAAATGGAGCCTTGTGAAAAGGCAAATTGAAATAGCGAAAGAAAATCTTGACACATTATACAAGAACAAACATGACCTCTACAACAAACTGAAAGATATAACTACCTCAAACCAACTAGAAGAAATAATACTCAGACTATCCAAAATCACCGCAAAATCTGAAGCTGAACACCGTGCTAAAATTGTCAAAAAACTTAATTCACTATACAATGGCACGATCACTCTTCCCAAAAAATTCGATAAATTCATAAATCTTTCCAACCGTGAACTAACTAAGCACCAAGAAGAATTACTCAACCTTGGACCTAACTGCCATATATACCGTAAGTATAACCAGCTTACTAAAAAAATTGAAATAGAAACGCTCTATCAAAGCATCACTAAATTACAAGATGAAAAACTTATAACCGTTAAACCCGAACTGAAAGATCTACTTAAGGCTGAGGCAATCAAAGATCGCCATGATAAAAGCAGAAGCTCCTCAAAAATTCTATCGAAACAACTAAAAAGTTCCGCGCGCGAACTACGCAACCACCTTCACATAATTGTAAAAAAAGCTGACAAGGCTAACATCTTTGTTGTACTTAACAAATCAGATTACAACACAAAACTCAACCACATACTCCATGACCACACAAAATTTAAAAAAATTAACAAAAACCCGACACACCAACTAAAATCTAAACTTAATAAACTCATTAGTGCCAACAACGCTGATAGAATTCCTTAAAACTCCCTAAAATTATTGGTGACTATAAACCTGGTTACATATACGGAACCATAAAAACTCATAAACCTAACTATCCTCTCCGCCCTATCATATCCCAAATTCCTACTCCTGTATACCAGTTAACTAAATATATTAACCAGCTTATCACACCCTACCTTCCGAGTAAATACAGCATAAAGTCAACCCTAGAGGCAATCCAAATCCTCAAGAGTGAAAATCCTAATAATGAAATCATAGCTTCACTTGATGTGGAAAACCTTTTTACTAATGTACCCGTCAGTGAAACTATTGATGTAATTATAAGAAATGTTTACAGTAATCCTTCATTACCCCCACTCAAAATTAATCCCAACATCCTAAGAAAAATTCTACTAGCTTGTACTACTGAAGTGCCTTTTGTTGATCCAAACAACACTATATATATACAACGTGACGGAGTCTCCATGGGTTCAGTGCTTGGTCCGATTTTTAGTAATTTCTACATGTCTAACCTTGAAAATACTACCTTTGCAAAATTTACAAAACTATCAATATATCTAAGATATGTTGATGATATCCTACTATCAATTAAAAATACTAATGAAATCTTACAACTTCAAAAACAGTTTCAAAATAACTCAGTTTTAAAATTTACTTATGAACTTAGCAAAGATAACAAAATTCCTTTTCTTGATATATTAATTAACACTGACAACAATAAATTTACTATCTCACCGTATCAAAAACCCACTAATAAAAATCCCTCCACACTCAATTATATTAGTGAATGCCCCCACTATTACAAAATAGCCATTATAAAAAATCTATTATACCGTGCAAAAGTCAATTCATCTACCAATCAGATCTTCTACAGTGAACTAAAAAACATAAAACAGACACTCATCAATAATAATTTTCCCAACTACATAGTTGATGAACAAATACATTACTTTCTTAAAAAGCTTAACATGGAAAAAACAACACATGATACTAACCCAACCAATCCTAAACATATCACTCTCTTATACCGTAGCCAGATGCACTCCAACTACCAACTAGATGAAAACATCCTAAAAAAACTCATAAATACTAATATTTCTCCGACAGACTCTAACAAAAGAATTAAGTTCATTATATATTACACTAAATCCACTACATCTAATTCATTTGTCCGCAACGACTCTTCCCCCACCGTTAGTGATTTGCAAAAGACCAATGTAGTATATAAATTCATATGTCCATTTAGAGAATGTATCTCTAACAACCTCAATAATATCTACATCGGCCACACCACAAATTCGCTCTCACGGCGTCTGACGTTGCACTTAAATAAAAATTCAAATATATTCCGTCATTTAGAACAACACGGTTATCAACGCACACTTCTGAGAAAAACGCTTGTTGATAACACGTACATACTCAAACAAGAAAATAATAAGCAGAAACTAAAAATCCTCGAAGCACTCTACATTAAACAGTTTAAACCTGATTTGAATACAATCAATTTTGATATTTCCAACAACGTACTCAAATGTCTGTAATCAGACCAGGGACCACAACACCACTATTTTGTCACTGTCTTCGGCCATCCGCCACGTTAGGGATGGACTTATATTTTCAATTCAATTATCTTTATTGTTAATAGCTTAAATGTTCTATGTTTACTGTGTGTTATTATTTACTCTTTGATAATGGCTTATGTGAGCCGAAAGCTTAGACCCGATAAAAAATTCAACAAACACTGTGATTTTTTGTTGTCTTTTAACGACATCACCATCAAGTATATCAGACGGTATGAACGGATCCTACACAAAATTAATAGACAAAACTTGTCTATATTATTCAATGAAACCTGCATTAATATATATATATATATATATATATATATATATATATAGTAAAATTTCAGAAATTATCTTGAAGTACTAAAGAGTAAATTTATTCAATAAAATTACAAAAGTCTTCAAACGACTTTGGAATCGCTTGCAACTCTTCTGGACGGTATGTTTTTGGTGAATGTTTCCATGATCTATGCCTTAATATTTGGTGTTACAAGGAGTTTTGATGGTCTCTCGCTCAATTGAACTCAACATATAATAATCAATGGGGTTGCAATCTCGGGGGTGGAGTTAGGTGGCCAGTGTATGGTCGTACAAATTGTTTCACAGATATGACTGAGTCCTCTTGTTCGTATGTCATCGTACAGAATCCGTTGCCATACGTTCTTCCAGCTTATACACTCTTGAACCAGGGCACCACGACCTCCTCAAAGCATTTGATTTAAGCCTCTGTGTTGAGTCTGAGGCCCTCTAGGAAGGTAAAAGCGGGCACAACTAGTGATCACAGCAAATACCAAGATGTTGACTGAATATATCGTCCAACCCTTTCTGAATATTTCTGTATTTTCTAGACTATATAAAAAGTGTGAGAGGCCGTGAACGTTTTGTTTAAAGTGTATATTTATTGTTGTTGCTATTATAAATGTTATGATACATTAAGTAGCCATAATGGTACTTGTGACGCTACATGTGCTTCGAGTCTAAAGTTGACTCTCTTTAGACGAATAAACTTGTGACTTTACGTATCGAGTTCCTTTGGTTTCTTAGTTGGTGTTTATAAATAAGTAAGTAGAAAAATAAAAAAAACAAATTAAATCAATAAAATAAAAAGATAAGATAAATCAAATGTTGACGGGTTAAATTGCTTGTAGTTTCTCACATCAGCATGTATATAAATGGATAAACAGATAAACAAATAAATAAATAGTGCTTACCCCAATTTGAAATGATTTTGGTTTGGGATTCCCTCATTAGTACGTTAAAATGATCTTCTCGTCGCCTTATCTACAAGTCTCTTAATCGGCCAGCTGGTTGATTTTATTGCTTTGACGATATTTTGAATTTAGATATATATTTTACATGTTTGAATATATATATATTTTTAATCGTATCACCCCGAGCAAGGCGGTAACGCCACTGATGTGCAGGGGGCTACGTAATAGTGAAAGGATTGGAAAAGAGAAAGCCGGTAACCACATCCTAAACATGGAACAAGGTATGAGCCTCTTAACCTGTTCAATAGACGTAGGTGGAGTGTGAACCGGGCGATAGATAGATCTATCTACTCCAATTGAAAAAAAAAACAAAGTGAGAAGATTTGAAAAGGGAAAGCCGGAAACCACATCCTAAACAGGGAACAAGGGATGATCCTCTTAACCTGTTCAATAAAACGTGGGTAGAGTGTGAACCGGGCGATAGATAGATCTATCTACTCCAATATATATATATATATATATATATATATATATAGGAAAATCTACTAAAAAGTTGTAAGTTTAAAAATGTATTTTTCTGACAGTATTTATTTATTTCTATTATTAAATTTGATATTTCAGACCGTCCTCGGCCTTTCATCAGAAACAAACGATTTTAAAATTTTAATTAGAAACGTATTTCGCGAGAGCGTTCGTGGAGAGATTGTTTACATCACGTGACGCAGAAAGCGACAGATTTTTAAAAAATATTTGTAAACGTAAACCGATCTTTAATAATACTTATAAATTTTGTTTTAGAGAAAATCTTTTTAATTGTATCTAAAAAATGTTTAGCTATTGAAATATTTATAAAGATTCAAAACACCTAAGTCCCTATTTAGCCCTAGCCTGTGTGTATTTAATTTTAAAATCGAGTATTTTTCTTTCTTTCTGCGTGAGTGTGTAGACCTAATATATATATATATATATATATATATATATATATATATTTAATTGGAGTAGATAGTTCCTACTATCGCCCGGTCTCACACTCCACCCGCTTCTTTTGAATGAGTTTAGAGGTGATCGCCTTGTTTCTTGTTTAGAAAGGGGTTCCCGGTTCATCCCCCTTCTCCGGTCTTAGTGTTAGTTCAGCTGGAAGCTCTTTGCAGTTACGGAGTATGGTGGCAACGTCTTTACATTCTGAGGGTAACGGGTTGGCAGTTTCCTGGTTGCTGCTTCCGACTGGTAGTTACGAGCCCGAACTCTTGCGTAGCGTCTTGAGAGGCTGCTCTGATCAACAGTTGAATAATACCAGGGTTCTTGTAGTGCCATATCGCGCATGGACGGGCATCCCTGCATGAACGTTCGGTGGGCAACCCCGAGGCCACATTATGTTGTCGGCCGCGCCAGTCTCCATCCTTCACAAGTTGCAAACGATTGACCGACTGATTCTATTCTAAGACCTCTCCTTAACTGAATCACTATGGAAAAATGCAAACATAATAGCAAAATTAACCAGCTCATTTGAAAACGCCCAAACCTGTCTGCATCTCTTTCACTACGTTCCCCTCTTCAGAAAGGACTCCAATGTTCATATGCATGGGCTTGGTGTCTATGTCAGCGAACACCTTCCCTTAGCTAGGGTGTCATCTTTTGAATCCCCAGATCATTCTTTCATGTGCTTCCGCCTCTCACTTCTCAGCTCGATTAGCTATCTCTTCTTTCTCTACCGCTCTCTTTCCTCCCCTGACTGTTCGTTACTTGACATCATTTCTGACAATATCGACAAAGCCATTTCTTCCCATCACTCTGCCCATGTATTCGTGTTTGGTGACTTTAACGCCCACTACACCAAGTGGCTGAAGAACGCTGTCATAGACCCTGCTGGTGTCCACACCATGAACTTTTCAATCACCCAATCCCTTATGCAAGTAGTGGACTTCCCCACGCGTTTCTCCGACAACCCTAACGGAAGGGACTCACTTCTAGACCTCTGCTTCACTTCCATCCCAGACTCTTGCACTACCAGACAACTCTACCCACTCGGAAACTCTGACTACACTGTAGTGTCCGTCAATATTTCACTCCACTCCCGCTCGACCCATGAAACCCAGACAAGTAGAATATCCTACTGCTATCAAAGAGCAGACTGGGATTCGTTCCGAGACTTCCTCTGTGACATCCCTTTGAACAACGTTTTTAGTCTTCCCATCGAAGAATGTGCATCCGAGGTCTCCTCCTGGGTTAAGGCTGGCATCGATGCCTTCATCCCTGCTAGGAAATTCCAGCTTAAATCTCATTCGTCTCCATGGTTCCCACCCGCTTGCTCGGCTGCCATTGCCCACCGGAATCATTTCTTCCGACTCTATCGTAACGACGCGTCGGACCAAAACAGGCGCCTTTTCGCTTCAGCTCATAATAAGTGTAAAAGGATACTTAACGAAGCTAAGATGTTGTTTGCTGCCAGAATGAAGTAACGCATAGCATGCTCTAAGTTCGGTGCTAAAGACTACTGGCGACTCTGTAAAAGAGTACTTAACAAGAGCAAGTCCACAATACCCCCGCTAATCAACAAATTTGAGGTCCTCACCTCCCCAGCAGATAAGGCTGAATGCTTTGCCCGCAGATTCTCGAACAATTCGAGTCTGGACTCATCTGGAGTTTTTACACCCGACTTCTCACCTAGAACCGAGGCACAACTGAATGATGTCCACATTACACCTTCGCTTGTGTCTAAGATAATCTTAAAACTTGACCCTCATAAAGCGAGCGGTGGTGACGGAATCCCAACCATAGTCTTAAAGAAATGTGCCCCTGAACTCTCCTCTATCCTTTCTAAGCTCTACAACCTCTGCCTATCTGCTGCCTGCTTTTCTGCCTGTTTGAAATCTTCCTCTGTCGTTCCTATATTTAAAAACACTGGAGAACCCTCTGACCATGCAAATTACCGCCCTATCAATCTTCTTCCAATCTTTGGCAAAGTGTTCGAAGCCATTATCAACGCCGAGATGGTTCAGCATCACACAGCACACGCTCCTCTCGGACAGGCAATATGGTTTCCGCTTCACCAGGTCTACTGCTGATATGCTAACGACCATCACCGAGTACATATACCAGGCACTCGACAGGAATGGCGAAGCCCGAACCGTTGCATTGGATATATCTAAGGCGTTCGACAGAGTCTGGCATGCTGGCCTTCTATGTAAACTGCGGAGCTATGGTATAACTGGACATTTGTTTGAACTAATCCAGTCATTCCTCACTAACCGCACAATGAAGGTGGTATTAAACGGACATGCCTCCCAGAACTACCATAAAAACGCAGGTGTCCACCAAGGCTCCATTTTAGGTCCTACACTCTTCCTGATATACATTAATGATCTCTCTGATTCCATAAGAGCCCAAGTAGGTTTGTACGCCGATGACACCAGAGTTTACTCTCGCCTCCTACAAAAATCTGGTGTAGGCGTCAAGGCTAACCTCGCAGCCGAGATTGAAAAAGACCTCCAATCCATATTGGACTGGGGTAAGAAATGGCTAGTAAATTTTAATGCTTCTAAAACGAATCTACTCTCAATTAACCATCATCGACAATCTCACCTACCTTTCATTAGCATGGACCAGGCTTGCCTCCCAGGGAGTAAAACACTACGCCTCCTTGGTCTCACACTTTCAGCGGACCTCAAATGGAATGACTATATCGAGTCCATTGCTAAATCCGCTGCTATGAAAGTCGGTTCTCTGTGTAGGGCCCGGAAGTTTTTTCCGTCTGAATCTATCCTGCACATTTATAAATCTACCATCCGCCCGTGCATTGAATACTGCTGCCATATTTGGTCGGGTGCCCCTGCTATTCTCCTCGGGCTTCTCGATAAGGTTCAGAGGAGGGTCTGTAATGTGATAGATACCGACTTGGCAGACCTCCTGCAGTCTCTCTCCCACCGGCGCGACGTGGCTTCCCTGTGTCTCTTCTATAAATACTTTCACGGCTTCTACGAATTTGCACGAGATACTAGATTAGCAACTAGATCCCACCCTTTTACAGTGAAACCGATAAAATGCAACCGCAACTTCTACTCCAACAGTTTCTTTCCTCGCACTTCCCGACTGTGGAATTCCCTTCCACACGATTGCTTCCCCGACGGCTACAATCTCCAGGAGTTTAAATGTAAGGTCAATAGACACCTCCTAACACACTAACCTGCTCCCATTCTATCAAACACTCTTCCCATCTGCCCAACCCTCATCCTCGGTATCCTTACTCATCTGTCACCTTCCTCCTGACATTCCCTATGTCTAACCACTCCTTCTTATTACCTTCCCCTATGTAGCCCCATGCGCAATAGTGGCAGTGGAATGCCTTGCTTGGGGTGAGATGATTAAATTATATATATATATATATATATATATATATATATATATATATTCAAACATGTAAAAAATGAAATAAGAGAGATACATTTAAATGTTTATCATTTCTCTTTCTTGCATGGGGTGTTATATGAACGGAAACACCAAACCCAATGAAATCCTGAAGAACGAAACACGAATGTTTTTCAGTTTCATATAGATAGATAGATAGATAGATAGATAGATAGATAGATAGATAGATAGATATGAAAATTAGATAGATAGATAGATAGATAGATAGATAGATAGATAGATATGAATTAGATAGATAGATAGATAGATAGATAGATAGATAGATAGATAATGAATAGACTGAGATAGATAGATAGATAGATAGATAGATAGATAGATAGATAGATAGATAGATAGAAAATTAGATAGATAGATAGATAGATAGATAGATAGATAGATAGATAGATAGATAGATAGATAGATAGATAGATAGATAGATAGATAGATATGAATTAATAGATAGATAGATAGATAGATAGATAGATAGATAGATAGATAATGAATGATGATAGATAGATAGATAGATAGATAGATAGATAGATAGATAGATAGATATGAAAATTAGATAGATAGATAGATAGATAGATATGAAAATTAATTAGATAGATAGACAGATAGATAGATAGATAGATAGATAGATGATAGATAGATAGATAGATAGATAGATAGATAGATAGATAGATAGATAGATATGAAAATTATAGATAGATAGATAGATAGATAGATAGATAGATAGATAGATAATGAACAGACTGAGATAGATAGATAGATAGATAGATAGATAGATAGATAGATAATGAACAGTCATATATATATATATATATATATATATATATATATATATATAGATAGATAGATAATGAACAGTCATATATATATATCTATATATAGATATAGATATATATATATATAGATAGATAGATAGATAGATAAAATATCAAATCCGTAATTTGAAAGGATACTCCAAATAGGTCTTTTAAATAATGAAATATTAAAAAGATGGATCCATAGCCTACAGAATAATAGAGGAGATAAAAAGAAAGAGAAAAAGAGAGAAACTCGTATCTTGAAGGAATTGCATATCATTCAAATTTATAAGAGAATATAAATATAATAATTTTTAAATCTATTTGTTCTTTCCTGTTCTTTCATGTCGTAAGGCGTTTGAAATACTCATTATTTAGATTTGAATTCCTTTTATATCTACATTTATTTTCAAATTTCTATTTCCCTTATCTATGAACATAATCAGTTATAAACATTTTACACAATCTCTATAGGTATACAGGCATTTCTTTTTCTTTTTAGTTTTTCTCGAAGATCTATGCCATATATACTCATATAGACTTGTGTACACAACTCACATAATCACCGTGGGGTAATGGTTTCATTCTGCTGGAGAATGGGCATCTCTGATCCAATAATAGTATAGCCACGAAACGGCAGGCCAAATATGTTTCTAAATCATGTTAATATTCTCCCTTCAGAATCCAAACGGAAATTACTTAGATATAATTTTCGTCTAGACGGGTCGTCCGTTTTTCTCCGATATCATGATTTCATCTTGAATCATTCTTCCAATCCTTTTCCTTTGGTGGGGCTTATACTTCATATCTGCCCACTCCGCTTGTCAGACTTTCATCTTGGAAGTGAACGTCTGTTTCCTTCATTTTATTCGACATTTAACGTTCTTTCTACTCTTTTGTTTATTTTATTGCCTTCATTCTGTCATTTTTCATTTCTTTTACCAATTCTGTCTTGCGGGTTCTGTTTTTTTCTGTTTCGTATTTCGTTTATTCTTTTTTTCCTGCGGTTTCTGCTTTTTTTTTAATTCAGTTTCTTTCTTTCTTTCTTTCTTTCTTTCTTTCTGTTGTCTTCTTTAATTTATATATCGTATTTTTAAAATTTTCTTTTCGTCTTTTCTTCTTTCTACTTTTCGTTTCGTATTTCTTTCATTCTTTTTTTCCTGCGGCTTCTGTTTTTTTTATCCAGCTTCTTTCTTTCTTTTTTCTTTTATTCTTTCTTTCTTTTTTACTTTTTTGGGGTTGTCATTCTTCATCTATATATTCTTTTTCTTATTTTCTTTTCTTCTTTCTTCCTTCTTTTCTTCTTTCTTCCTTCTTTGTTTATTATCACTTTTACTTTTATTGTTCTTTCTCAGATTGATTTTTTTTCATTCCATCATATTTCTTTCTTTCCTTCTTTGAACTTCTATCGTTTTTTCCTGCTCCTTCATTCATTTCATTTTTTTGGCTTTTACTTCTTCTTTGTTTCTTTCTTTCTGTCTCTGATATTTCTTTCATTTAATATGTCTTCTTTTTTTCTTTCTCAATTCTTCTTCTTCTATGTGCCTGTCCCTTCAGGACGTAGGCGATCATGGATCTCCACATCTCCCTATCCCTTGTGGCTCTTAGTATGCTTGCTCCTGTTGCTCCTGGCAACCCCCGTTCCGGCATCCACCTGATCAGACTCTGCAGATATGTTATCCGCTGCCTTCCTCTGTCTCTCCTTCCTTCTATCTGACCAGTCAGTATCAGGTTCTCCAGGCTCTCCTTCCTCATTGCATGTCCCAGGAACTTCAGTTGTCTCTTCCTGATGCTCAACATCAATTTCCTTTTTGTTGCCATTCTTTCTAACACCTCGTCGTTGCTTGTATGCTCAGTCCACGATATCCGTAGCATCCTTCTGTAGAGCCACATTTCGGCCGCTTCCAGTTTTTTCCTCATTTTCGATGATATTGTCCAGCATTCACAGCCGTACTGAAGAACTGACATCACGTAGCAGTCTAGCACTCTTTTCTTCGTTTCTATTGAGATCTTCCTGTGTGTTAGTATTTTGCTCATCTTCTGGAACGCGTCCTTTGCCATGCCAATTCGCCTTCGGATCTCCGTGTCGCACTTTCCATCTCCTGTTAGAACACTTCCTAGGTACTTAAATTCTTGGACTTGTTTGATTCTGTTATCCCCCACCTGTATTTGGCATTTTGGGTTGTATCTTTTGCTGATGACCATGCACTCAGTTTTCTTAAAGTTTATTTGTAGTCCCTTCTTGTCACTCTCCACTGCTACTTTCTGTATGAGATCTTGCAGTTTCCTTTCCGTGTCCGCAATCAGTACTGTATCGTCCGCGTATCTTATGTTGTTCAGGTTGTGGCCTCCAATAATAAATCCTGGTGTGTCATCTAGGGTCCTCAAAATATTCTCGCTGTATAGGTTGAACAAATCCGGTGAAAAGACACATCCTTGTCTTACGCCTTTTTCTATCTTTGTGTATCTACTGAGGTCGTTACCTGTCCGTATGCAGGCCGTTTGCTGCCAGTAGAGATTCTTGATTATTCTTATATCTTTGCCGAAAATGTCGAGGTTGCCTATCATTTCCATCAATTCTTTGTGTCGTATTTTGTCGAATGCTTTCGCGTAATCAATGAAGCATAGGTACAAGTCTTTCTTCATTTGTAATGCCCTTTCAGAGAGCATCCTAATCATGAATATGGCGTTATTTAGATTAATATAACTTTCTTTCCTTCTTTTTGTTTCCTTCTTTTTGTTTCTTTCTTTTTTATTTCCCTTCTTTTTTTATTTCTATCTTCTGTTCATTCAATATACCTTTTTTTGCTTAATTCTTTTTCGACTTACAGCTTTATTTCACATTTTTTCATTCATTTAATCACATTTTTCTTTATTCCTTTAAACTTTTTTTTTAATTGGTGATTTCTTTAAAAGTTAGTTAATTGCCATACATGTTACACGCTTTGGGCGATCATGTCTCGAAAGAGATATGACTGACTGGGCAGAAGATTATCCCACAGGAAGTTGCCATTGCTTTCCAGCCATTGGTTGCCAGCCAAGGCTAAAGAACCCGATCTGTCCTGTTATTTAACCCATAACTGGAAGGAATAGACGGATTAATACCTTTCTCAAGGGTATTTGCGAGTAAGTGAATGCAACGAATTCAATTGGAATTCGAAATCCGCTTCGCGATTTCTCGTTCTGAGCCGATATCCACTGCACCACAACGCACACCTAATTCTTTAATAACTTAGTCTTTATTAGTCTTTCTTGTTGTTCCTCATTTTCTTCTTCCGTCGTCTTTCCTTCACTTCATTTCTTTTATTATATTTCACCTTTCCTCATTTTTATTGCGCTCGTGTCTTTTTGATTCTCCTTGGCCCTTAAATTTATTAATATCTTCTTTTATTTTCAATCTCATTTCCATCCCCAAACACATATCGATATTTCTATGAGGAGTATTTCGTATTATTATTTTTTTAATTGGGCCTTCTTCTATCATATATATAAAAGCAGTTTCTATACACACACACACACACACACACACACACATACACACACACACATATATATATATATACACACACATATATATATACACACACATATATACACACATATATATATACACATATATATATATATATACATACACACATATATATATACATACATACATATATACGATGCTTCCCTACACACATATATATAGTTATGCACACAAACACACACACATATATATATAATATATATATATATATATATATATATATATATATATATACACATACACACATATATATATACACACACATATATACACACACATATATATGCACACATATACATATATACACACACATATATACACACACATATATATATGCTCACACACATATATATACACACATATATACTTATATACACACATATATGTATACAGACATATATATATATACACATATATATACACACATATATACACACACACATATATATATATATATATATATATATATATATACACACATACACACACACGCATATATATATATATATATATTTATATATGCACACACACACACACACACACACACACACACACACACACACACACACACACATATATATATATATATATATATATATATATCGGACCAAAATCACTTCGGTGTATATGAGTCATGAAAAGTTATTTCATCCATAACCTTTCCCGTTGAAAGTTTTGCTTCCCGTCGTTCTGTCCCCGAACAATTTTCTTTTATCAGATTTAATATTCTTTATATTTCAAAATCTTTGGAGGGAAACCCAAGATGCCATTATGGGCAGATTACGTTTAATTGCAACGCTTAGATGCACAACGAATAAAATTTTCTTTCTAAATTTTGTAATGTTTCTTCTGCGCTTGGTCTATATAATATGCAGTTATTAAAGTGAATTTATCGTATTTATTGCAAAAGAGACGCTTCTCAGCATTGTGGAAGTTAAAATAGCATCATTAACCTTTTCTCTTTCACTTGCCTCCGATCAAATATCGATAGAGCGAAGCGGTTTCGCCCATTCGGATGAAGAATGATTAAAAAGATCAGGGAATACAAGAAAGACGGAGGGTTTTTTTCTCACGTTAATGCGGTTAAAGTAAAAAAATTAATTGTATTTTCTTCAAATCTGATAAAGAATTCTAATTTTGTAAAGTCTTGTTTCATTTATACGAAGAACTGTTATACATACGTTAAATAAATGAATAAAGAAGTTCAAAGCTTTATCTCTTGATGTAAGTTTTCACTTCACTAGCAAAAAAATCAATTAAATCTACACGCATATATATATATATATATATATATATATATATATAAACTTATTTATAAATGGAAATTTGTCTGTGTGTGTGGGTGTTACCTATAGACTCCATAAAATATCGAAAATTGATAATCGAAAAAAAATCGGTTTATAGAAACAGTGGTTCGATTTTAATCAAATTTAATACACTCATAGACAAAGACATAAGAAACGATATTCAGAAGTTTCAAGGGTGCACTTCTATCCTTGGATGACTCATTTGACTCCGATACTGGAAATCGATACCCCAATATCCAACCGGGTCTGATCAAAATCAGTTTTTCAGATTTTTTATTTTAGTTTTTGCTTCGGGTTTGGCTCTAAGTAGGTATAATTGTAGTTCTTAGTCTCAGCCATGATAAATTTACTCAGAGGACTTATTTAGCCTTCAAAATTCAGTTTACGACGAAAAATTTTATTTGATATCGATACCAGGAAATCAAAATTTGACTTACATCCATTCATTTTTCTTTCAGTCTACAGTTTCGCTTTAACTGGAAAAGATTATTGCTTTTTAGTCTTTCGTGCCAACGTCCAAAGAGTCTGAGATCCAGGAATATTGATTAGTTTTAAAGCTTTCATTACACCCGAGCAACGCCGGGCTATACTGCTAGTATATATATATATATATATATATGTATGTATAACGGAAATTAACGAAATGGTTATGAACAACCGACAATTAGAAATTATGTGTGAATATTATTTTTGATCGATACTCGTGTTTAAGTAGATGTTCTGTTTATAATCAAACAGTATTATATATATATATATTTATACCAGGAAAATGTGTGTCATTCGGCAGGATACGAACCTGCGACCCTCTCCACATAGGGGATGCCACCAAGTGATCTGGCGCGTCTTAGACCTCTCGACTACGAATGACCAACAGTCTAAAGGAAGCCAAATCAAGCCTATATAACACAATTTTTGATTCAACGTAATAACCATATCTGCTCTAAAATGTATAATAATGTCAACAAATGTAAACATGTTACGGAAATTAACAAAGAGTAACGAAATTTTTCGTAACAAAAATTCATCGTAAATAATCAGGCCGATAGAAATAAATATTTTTTTTTAATCATATCACCCCAAGCAAGGCGATAACGCCACTGATGTGCGGGAGGCTACGTAAGAGTAAAGAGAATGGAAAAGAGAAAGCCGGAAACCGCATCCTAAACAGGAAACAAGGGATGAGCCTCTTCACCTATTCAATAGACGTAGGTGGAGTGTGAACCGGGCGATAACTTAGTCTATCTACTCCAAATGAAAAAAAAAAATAAAGAAAAGAAAAGAGTGAAAAGATTGGAAAAGAGAAAACCGGAAACCGCATCCTAAACAGGAAACCAGGGATGAGCCTCTTCACCTGTTCAATAGATGTGGGTGGAGTGTGAACCGGGCGATAGATTAGTCTATCTACTCCAATTGAAAAAAAAGAGTGAAAAGATTGGAAAAGAGAAAACTGGAAACCGCATCCTAAACAGGAAACAAGGGATGAGCCTCTTCACCTGTTCAATAGACGTGGGTGGAGTGTGAACCGGGCGATAACTTAGTCTATCTACTCCAATTGAAAAAAAAATAAACAAAGTAAGTGAAAAGATTGGAAAAGAGAAAACCGGAAACCACATCCTAAACAGGGAACAAGGGATGAGCCTCTACACCTGTTCAATAGATGTGTGTGTGTGTGTGTATGTTTGTGTGTGTGTGTGTGTATGTGTGTCCGTGTATGTATGATGAAAAGTAGTTTATCTAGTCCGTCCTTCTAAAAGTTCGTCTGAATCAGACTTGAACAAATTTTACACTGCTATACTCATTAGATTGACGACCTTTTACATGTCAAAATCAATGAAAAATTGTCTTGTTGTCCACAATATTTTTAAAAAAAGTATTTTCGTTGACTTTTTTCTTTCTTCATGTTTTACTTAATCGGCACCTCCTGCAGATAATCGCCATGTTATTAAAAGAAAAAAGAAGAAATAAAAAAAAGAAAATAAAAGGAAATAACGTGATTAAATCAGACAATAATCACGCGACAATCATTATCCTGTCATCGTTTTTGACGATGCTAATTCTTTATTAGGTAAAACCTTCTTATTTTAAAATGGTGGAACCGATGATTGACAGAGTTTAAATGATTTAATTCATGTCGCACGTCATGCTGTTTACTGGAGATAACAAGGTTTCAGCGGACCAGGCAGGGGTAAGCCAGTGTTTAATAAAGAATTATCATACAATGGATATTTTTGGAAGTTGTTCGTCACGTGAAATTTTAGCATTCCACAATAAATACACACAAAAGCGCATGTAAACATACACAGACAGACACATACACACACACATAGACACACATAGAGAGATAAACATTATACATATGTATGAAATTGTTTGTTTGTCGGTTGTTTCTAACCAAGTTTCGTTAATCTTCCTCATATATATATATATATATATATATATATAGATATATATATATATAAAATTGCATATATATATATATATATATATATATATATATATATATATATATTGCAATTTTGTTATTACAGTGGTTTATATTAAGCTCTATTCTGTATCGATCACTCTTTATAAAAATAAATACTTAAAAAGTGGTTTTTCAATCTACAATTTCTTTTACGTTTTTGCAATAAACACACACACACAAACATATATATATATAAACTTATTTATAAATGGAACTTTGTCTGTGTGCGTGTGTGTGTCTGTGTGTGCGTGTGTACCTATAGACTCCGAAACGACTGAACCGATTTTCTTGAAAATTTACACAGTGGTACTATAAGCGTCTGCGAGTGTTCTTAGCTTGGTTTTGTGTCGAGGTACCGCGGATAAATAATAATCGAAAAATTGAGTTATAGAAAAAGTGGTCCGATTTTAATCAAATTTGATACACTCATAGACAAAGACATAAGAAACGATATTCAGAAGTTTCAAGGGGGCAGTTCTATCCTTGGATGACTTATTTAACTCCGATATTGGAAATCGATACCCCGATATCCTACTGGGTCTGATCAAAATCAGTTTTTCAGATTTTTTATTTTAGTTTTTGCTTCGGGTTTGGCTCTAAGTAAGTATAATTGTAGTTCTTTGTCTCAGCCTTCATACCATTTACTCTTATTTAGCCTTCAAAATTCAGTTTACGACGAAAAATTTTATTTGATATCGATAGCAGGAAATCGAAATTTGACTTACATCCATTCATTTTTCTTTCAGTCTACGGTTTCGCTTTAACTGGAAACAACTATTGCTTTTTAGTGTTTCGTGCCAACATCCAAAGAGTCTGAGCTCCAGAACCATGGATTAGTTTTAAAGCTATCATTACACCCGAGCAACACGGGCTATACTCCGCAAGTATATATATATATATATATATATATATATATATATATATATATATACTTGCAGTATAGCCCGTGTTGCTCGGGTGTAATGATAGCTTTAAATCTAATCCATATATATATATATACAGTACTGTGTATTAGGACAGGAACTATTTTATTTTTATGAGGCATATTGAAAAAAATAAACAATTTAATTCAAGTAATTTTATTTGATTTACTCAACAAATGCTTTAACAAGAAAAAATACTTGTTACAAGATAGATTTCATATTTAGTATGACAGCCTTTTGCTTTGATCACAGCCTTCATTCTGTCGGGCACTGACATCACAAACTTCTTCAATGCATCTAATGATTTTCCTGCCAAGAAGCTTGTATTTGTTCCCAAAGTGTATCTTGCGAAGTAACATTAGATTTATCAATTTTTTTATCCAAAATATCCAGTACATGTTCAATAGGATTGCGATCAGGGCTTTGTGGGGGGCAATTCAAATTCTTAAGCCTTCCTTCCTATTTTTTTTCTTAGTTAAGCAATTCTTACAAAAGTTTGGCTTTTCACTCTGTATTTGAATTTCAGTTAATTTTTTTTAGGAAAATCACCCCTTTTCTAAAACTTTTGCACACTACCGGTAGTGTGCAAAAGTGTTAGGACAGGGTGATTTTAAACTTTATTTTGATGCATCATAAAAGATAAAATGGTTTTGTCTTAATACTTTTGCACAATACTATATATATATATATATATATATATATATATATATATATATATACACACACACACACACACATATATATATATATATATATAGAGAGAGAGAGAGAGATAGAGAGAGTGAGACTAATCATCAAGAATAACTATTCACCCGAAAAAGCTAAACTACAACGACTATTATTATTTACGAATTTGCATGTCTCTTAAAGAACTTACTTGATCCAGCTATTTTCTTAAATATTATATTGGCCATACAACTACGAAACTAACTCTACGACTCACGTTACATCTCTCTGAACGGAGCTTAATTCGCTCTAATTTAAACAGACACGGAAACCTACCAAACCTTATCCGTAACATACTTGTTGACAACACAAATATTATCGCATCACCTACATGAAAAAAAAAAGACTAAAAATAATGGAGGCATTTTTGATAGAATAAAAAACCAACACTTAATAATATTATTAACAACGAACACGCTCACTACATAATTACCGTGTTCGGTACATAAAACATACATACTACTCTACAAACATACATAACACTAAATACATTCTGTTAAACATGGAATAACATTCATCCTCGAAAATGGCTAAAAGTATAGCCGAGAGTGCTCGGATAAACAAAACATTAGAACAATTTCTAGATAATTTATTTCCTCAATAAAATAAGATCGCATGAAAATTTACATAAAATCTTCACCACAATAACTTGTCTGTCATTTTTTATGAACACACGCACACGCACACGCACACGCACACACATACACACACACACACACACACACACACACATATATATATTCATATAGATAGGTGTAAGTTTTAACCCTGGGTTTCACGCACTTCCGATCGTTAGACAAACTGATTCATTTTTTTTTAATTGGCTATATTTAGGGTTGCGTACATTGGTGTATTTTGGTGGAAGTGGGATATATATATTATATATATCTAAATCTAAACTTATTTATAAATGGAACTTTGTCTGCGTGTGTTTGTGTGTGTGTGTGTGTGTGTGTGTGTGTGTAACCGTTACCTATAGACTCCGAAATGGCTGAACCGATTTTCTTGAAAATTTACACAGTTGTACTATAAGCGGCTGCGAGTGTTCTTAGTAAGGTTTTGTGTCAAGGTACCCCCAATAAATATCGAAAATCGATAATCGAAAACATCGGGTTAAAGAAGGAGTGGTCTGATTTTAATCAAATTTGATACACTCATAGACAAAGACATAAGAAACAATATTCAGAAGTTTCAAGGTTGCAGTTCTTACAATAGTGCAGAAAATCGATAATATATATATATGATTATCTGCCTGTATGTCTGTATTTTTTCAGTCCTTTTATTTTAGTTTTTGATTCTGGTTTGGCTCTAAGTAGGTATAATTGTAGTTCTTAGTCTCAGGCATGAGACCATTTACTCAGAGGATATATTTAACCTTCAAAATTCAGTTTACGACGAAAAAACTTATTTGATATCGATACGAGGAAATCAAAATTTGACTTACATCCATTAATTTTTCTTTCAGTCTACGGTTTCGCTTTAACTAGAAACAACTATTGCTTTTTAGTCTTTCGTGCCAACGGCCAAAGAGTCTGAGCTCCAGGAATATGGATTAGTTATAAGGCTTTCATTACACCCGAGCAACACCGGGCTATACTGCTAGTTAATGTATATTTGGAAAGCAAATTTTCTACAGCAGTTTACGTTGAAAATGAAGGACAAGTAAGATTTTAATATTTTTTTAATTTAATTTTTTAAGTATTTTTTCTTTTTGTTGGAGATAAGGAATGTAAAAAATGTTTCGTAATTATTAATTTCAAAGCGCTTTCAGTCACTTCACTGGCCATTCTCAAAAATGCTGTGCTTTCGGTGTTATTATTTTAACCTCATGTTTGGAAAAGGTGCGTTCTTACAAATCTCTCACGTGCCGCGTGCTACTGGATATATATATTTATATAATCATCCTGTATCGCAGCTCATCAGTATAGTTAGACAACCCAAAGGTTCTAGCCAGGATTGAAACCTGACCGTATTGACATTAGTCGATGATTCTACCATCATTAATTAACTCTAATTTTAACATAAACAATCCAACCACCTTAACTGATGAGGTAGTCCAAAATCAGTTAAAAAAACAAAAACAAAGAAAAAACTAAAATCCAATCTGCTGTTAAAAATTATTGTCTACCCATTTAACCAATGTATAGTCCCCGACAAAATTAAAAAATGTCATGTCTTGACATTATGCTACGTTGTATCCTTTCGTAACCCAAATATTCAACTCCATAGTTAAACCTAATTCCCACTTTTGATTGAGCAATATTGAGACATCTACACGCATATTGTTTAACTTCCTTCAACTACCATTTCTTAATTTTCTAAATAACTACAAATTCATCTTATATTTGTAAAATAAATCATTTTCATCAGTATTGTTCTTAAAAATAAAAAAATTCAAGTAGTGATATAATAACAAAATTGCAATGCAGTATAACCCGGATATAAGAGACCCGAATATAAGAGATACTTTCTCTAGTTTCAGATTAGAGCCTGTGGTAATGTATATAAAATAGACCAAACCCGGATATAAGAGAACTTTTATCCGGTCCCGACAACTCTCTTATATCAGGATTACACTGTACTAAGCTTTACTTTGCTTTGAGCACTCTTTTGTAAATGCATGAACAGTGTATTTTAATCTATCTGTTCTTCCACTTCTTCATAATATATATATATATATATATATATATATATATATATATATATATAGATATCCAGTCCGTAAATGGTGAGGATAATCCAAAAAGATTAACTTAATATATAATATGAAGTGTTATATTCATATGAAAAACTCAAAGCATGTTATCCAGAGCAATATGATATTTATAAAGGAAAACTGAACACGTTATTTAAATTGGTTATAAATTATAATTCATTTCAATGAGCTTAATTAGCTCATCTCATCAGACCACACAATAATCCTTCCATTTAGTACAAAAAACTTCGCCGGAGTAAGCATTTTCTTTAACTGAAGAGAAAGATAAAAAAATAAAAATAAAAATGAAATTAGAAGAAGGTAAAAAGAGAAGAAAAAAGAGAGTCAGGACTTAGGCATTGGCGTCAGATCAGCTGGGGGTATTCAAACCAGTCGGGAAGATGTTGACCTCAAAGGAACTTCAAATTCCATGGATACATGTGTATGTGCAACACCATAAATTCAACCACCCATGTACACTAACTTATATCCATATCCACATATGCGCACATTCACACATATACTTACAAATGTGACTTTGTTTATACTTATAGATACTTACCGACCTACGCTTTTTCATGTCTACATACAGATCTTGCGTTCGCATACTCACATATATATTTTCATAAAGGCGGGATTTCCGCGCATATAAATAGTGTTATATATATATATATATATATATATATATATATATATATATATATAATTGTAATATATAATATATGTAATTTTCCTACCTAGATTTATCCACATACAGTTATTGAATCGTAGAATATATGGAAATCTCAGAACCCAATAGCTTTAGAAGCAGATGAAATTTCTGCTTAAACGAAAAAATTCGAATTATCAGATTCAGTGAATCTAGCCAATTATTAAATCAGAGAAATGAAATAATTTTCAAATGCCGCCATAAAAATAAATTTAAACTGTCTAACACATAAAATGTTAGAATCACCCCGTTCCGACACACTTGCCAGCTCTCTCACATTTGTGCGGATCATTCTTTAGAGGATTTTCCAGACTTTCACCTGCTTGGTCCCTTGAAAGCGTTCACGAGAGGCACGATGTTTGAAAGTGACAATGAAGTCAAAAGTGCTGTGAGCAATTGACTGAGACATCAGTCCAATGATTTTGACGCTGAGGGAATACGGAAGCTTGTGCACAGATGGGAAAAGTATGTGACACTGCTGTGCGACTACGTTGATAAAGAAGTAAGATTCTATCTGTATTAGAAGTCCTTATACCGAAAAATTCACCTTATTTATTGAATGACCTTGTTACTATGGATGTTTTCCACTTCACCATCAATCTTGCGAAAGGAACTTATCAACGCCCGATGAACCAAAATTCTCACATCAGGCTTTTCTGTTTAGAAAGGTGAGTAAACGTCTGTCAAGATTATAAAAAAAAGGTCAGATGAAGCTTCTTGTTGAGTTAACGACCATCTAGCGCATCTGAGATAGACTAAACTCCGTGCATACAACCAGTGCAGTGATGACAAATGATCGCTGAGCGGAGTACTGCCTAGGTTTAAGTCAACATTCAACGTTCCTCCGTTGGAATCAGCAGCCACGTGTTCGTGCCTAAAGCGAGATTTAGGTTCGACATTGGCTGTGGTTTAACCTGGAGAGTGATGAGCTCTTTTAGGTCTACTTGCTGAAGATTTGCTACGCATGGATGACTACTTTAATGGCATTCAATCGAGATATGTAGCCAGGTGTTCGGTCTCGCAGCTGCAACGACAAGCGGCATGAGACTGATTTTGATCACTGATGATAAATGTTCTTGCGCTTAAAATTAATATTCACATAAGCAGATAAAAAGGTGGAAACTTGAATTACTAATCAGAATAGACAGCTCTCTCACTAATACTCATCTTCCTACAATCCAAAGTTTGAAGGATAAACGTCAGAACTTTAGTGATCTTTGGCAACTAATAGCTTCAATAATTATTGCCTCGATGGATACATGTTTTCTAACATCTGACAGGGGGAGGAACTTTAATTTTATCTTTTCGTTGATATTTTCCAATTAAAAATAGTTTTATGTGTTGTTGGGGTCTATTTCTTTCCTATTTGTTTTATTTTTAATTTTCTTTCGCAAACCATTGCGTGCCTTTTAAATAAGGTTCTTCATTATCGATTGAATATGTTCCAGAAACATCTACACGTGGTCTCCAAAAACATTTCTGTACTTCCCGGTGTAAATAGTATCAAATATAGTGAGTTTGGGAGCCAAAATATTCTGTATTGAAGGGAACAATAGATGTTTTTTGTTACTAGATTCCCGTTAAGCGACAAGTTTTAGACACGTTTCTATAAAAAAAAGAAAAGACAGGCATCAATTTACTAAAATAAATTGGACAAAGCAGCAAAAAGCAAAACAAATAGTAAATATAAAGAAGAAAAGAGAGAAAACATAAGAGAAGAATATCGTAGCAGATGAAAAGGTAATGGTGGCTAAAATAGTATCTAAAGGAAAATGTGAATCAGACGAGAATAAAAAGTATTAAAAGATAAAAACAAAACATATTTTAAGACTAGGGATAAAAGAGAGAACTATCGGAAGGCTTTTATGGAGATAAAGAAATTAAAAACTTTGTGAAAGAAAGAAAAAGAAAGAAAAATGAGAATAAATATTCCCAAATGTAACGTGGTAGAGAATGAGAAAAGAAGTAATAAAACTGAGTGACGTAAAAGCAAAGGCGATAGAATAAAAAACGAAAGAAGAAAAATCTTTCTAAAAAGTAGAAAATACTTTCTTGAAAGAGTGAAGGATAGACATAAAAGAAAACGATGAAATGATTTAAAAAGTGAGTTAAGAGAAGAAAAATAAAACAAACGCGAAATAAAAGGGAAGAAAAGAGTAAAAATAAAAGAAAAAAGAAAAATAAATCATAATGCAAAAATGAAATTAATGAAGAAAAATCTTTTTAAAGAGGAAAAAAATTTCTTGAAAGACTGATGTTTTGGTTTGGTTTGGTTTAAGTTTAACGACCCATCAAACATTTTGGTCATTTAAGGGTCAGTCTGTGTTTTGTTGGTAATATATTTTTCATTCAAAAATGTTTTGTTGGTAATATATTTTTAATTCAAAAAAGTTTTGTTGGTAATATATTTTTCATTCAAGAATGTTTTGTTAATAATATATTTTTCATTCATAAATGTTTTGTTGGCAATATATTTTTAATTCAAAAAAGTTTTGTTGGTAATATATTTTTCATTCAAGAATGTTTTGTTGATAATATATTTTTCATTCAAAAATGTTTTGTTGGCAATATATTTTTAATTCAAAAAAGTTTTGTTGGTAATATATTTTTCATTCAAGAATGTTTTGTTGATAATATATTTTTCATTCAAAAATGTTTTGTTGATAATATATTTTTCATTCAAAAATGTTTTGTTGGTAATATATTTTTCATTCAAAAAAAGTTTTGTTGGTAATATATTTTTCATTCAAGAATGTTTTGTTGGTAATATATTTTTCATTCAAAAATGTTTTGTTGGTAATATATTTTTCATTCAAAAAAGTTTTGTTGGTAAATACCTTCATAGCATTTTGGCACCGGTTTGGGGGTTAACTATTTACCCATAGCTGGGACCCTAGCAGGTGCTACCACTCCGGGTCAGGGTGGACCTGGGAACAACAGCAATTAAGTGGTGGTTCCATGCTCCTCACAACTTCCTAATCAGAAGCCTTGCTGCCGGATGCAGTTTACGGTCATACCCAGGACCAGAAAGACTGAAGGATAGATATAAAAGAAAAGAAGCTAAAATCGTTGGGTTGATTTGTAAAAGCAACTAAAAACATGTAGGTGAGGGGAAAGCAGAATCAGGGTGGGAATAAGGGACAGCAAAAAAAAAAAAAAAAGTGAAAGACAGCAGACACAAAAAATGAATTAAATCATATAAAAAAGATTTCAGTCAAGAGAGTATAAATAAATTAGTAGATAAATTACAAATGAAGAAAAATTTAACGAATAAAGAAAAGCATAAATAAAAAAGAAATGAGGAAACAATATGACAATGAGAAAAGAAAAAAAAATTAGAGAATAAAGAATTGTGAAAAGAAAGAATGAAAAAAGGATATTAGAAAATGAAGAAAAAAGTAAAAGAAAAATCGACGTAGGAAAAAGAGAAAGAAAGAAAGTGTAAATTGGGAAAAATAAATGGTAAGAAAACCAAAGAGAAAGATAGGAAGAAAGAAAAGTAGAAATAAAAACGCACAAAAATGAAAAGAAAACAAAACAAATAAACTGAGTAATTATTTTAAGGTAAGCCAAAAAAGAATAAGGATTAAAAATGATGAAAGAAATGAGTAAGAAAAAAAAGAATATAAATGAAAGAGGGAAAAAAAGAATAGAAAGAAAGAACAAAAATATAAAAAGGATAAAATTGTTTAAAAGTGAGCTAAAACAAAAAGAATGAAACAGACAGGAAATAAAAACGAAGAAAAATGTTAACAATAAAATAAAAAGAAGAAAATAAATCTTAATGCAAAAATGAAATTAATGAAAATAAAATGAATGAACGAATGAAAAAAAGAAAAGAAAAGAAAAGAAAAATAAACAAAAAGCCAAAAGAGAAGAAAATTACGAAAGGAGATTACAAAAGGACAACTGAAAGAAAGAAACGAAAGAAATTGAAACAAGCGAAAAAATAAAGAAGAAGAATAGAACCAAAATGAGACAGAAGAGGCGATGGAGAAAAGAAGAAAAAAACAAAACAAAAAAAAAACATAAAATAAATACAAATGAGTGAGAAAACAAAATGAAAATAAAAAAATACGAACGAAAAAGTAAATAAATTTATTCTAAGAAAATATATAACTAAATAAAATGAGAAATAATCCTCATCAAAAAAGGTATGGCTAACAATAAAACCAATTCTTCAACCAGACAAAAAAAGATGTCCACAAAAAAAAAAAAAGAAAAAAACAGAAAAGAAAACGATAAAACAGCCATAGATTCTATCGTCCAAGGGCAGCTGCTCCAATATTTAACCAGCCATCTTTCGAGGGTGTCAAAAATAACCTCACTACGTCTCAGTGCACACACACACACACACACACACACACACATATATATATATATATATATATATATATATATATATTCCTTTTGTATGTTAAAAGGTTTAAATTCCGTTCGCTAACAGAGTGAAGTTTGCTTGAGGCTAGCCTCGCGGTCCTTTAGCCACAACAGATAATACTTGTTGTGGGGTCCATTTCTTTTTTAAGCTCACTTTTAGATTCTTCTTTGCTTGCGAAACGTTTTCCATTCTTCGATATCGATTCACTTAGCAGGTGCGTTTCCCGGAGATTTTGTTTATTGAAAATAGTTGTCGTTCAATGAAAACCCAAATAAAATGTATTTTTCCGGTTACGTACAAGACCCGGGAGCCACACGAGGTAGCGCTTACAGAGTCAGGGACACAGTTAATGCGGATATGAAGGCACGATAGCTGTTAATTCTAGATTTGAACAGGCTAATGCGTTTTGGTGCACTGGATATCGGCTCAGAACTAGAAATCTGGGAGCCAAGTTCGAACACCATTTGAATACCCTGCATTCACTTACGCGCAAATACCCTTGGAAAAGGTATTAATGCGTTTCTTCCCTCCAGTTATGGCTCCCAGATTTCTAGTTCCGAGCATATAACAGGACAGATTAGGTTCTATAGCCTTGTCTGGCAACCAGTCTACCGCAGAAATAATGGCAACGTACTGCGGGATAATCTTCTGCTCAGTCAGTCATGTCTTTTTCGAGACATGATCGCCCAAGCGTGTATCATGTATGACGCTTAACTGACTGAAAGTTGCAGTAATTGGGAAAACGTTCACTTGGAAGTCGGTTCCACAGTCCAGTGGTTCGTGGGAAGAAACTTCTAGAGTGGCACTTACATCTCACCAATGGCATACGGATGGAAAGGAAGGTCGTTTGCTATAATTTTCGTAACATGGCGGTTCCTAACAGTGAAGCTTCGAACTAGTGGAACTAAAAAATATAGTTTGTCTGACCACTTTTCATGGAAGTAGTGTTAATGTAGTAAGATGTTTTCGTATGTAAGAGATGGATTACAGAATCGAAAATATTTAGCCACAATGACAATACTTTTGGACTTCATCGACACTGAAAAGTTTGGATTAGGCAGCTTCATGCCAATTATGACAGCAATGTACCATTTGACTCTTTACATATGTCAAAGTTAGATATCTTTTACAGCGAACCGAGCACTTTAGCAATGAATCGTATGTACGAGTTCCATATTTATCGTGACAGCTGTATTTACATTATTACATTACATTGTCCTTATCTTTGTTGCCATTTTCTCGACGTTTCGGCCGTTGTACGCTCCAGCCTTCTTCAGGGTCTAGGAATTTCGAACCGAACCCTTTATTACAATCACTGGGGTATCTGAAATCCATTCCTTGATTAAAGCCTCGATTGGAAGTTATCTCCCTCTAACCCTGCAAGTTATTTGTTCACCACAGCAGTAGCCTGGTATTGAACTCACAGAGTCAAGTCAGGAACTAACCAACGTCTATATCCACTGGGCCATGTGTCCTTAAGGATAAGAACAACTTTTTTGGAATTATAAACTTAATGTCCAGTAACCCCTTTTTACCAGAGTTCATATTGGCAACAAAGATGAGGATAATAGTCGAATAATGGTAAATACTACCTCATCTCAGAAATATAGACAAATACGTATCGTGACTGATCTAGTTCAAAGTACGATCAGGGATGATGAAATGTAACTACTGTGGTTTTCTAGACATTGAATTTAAGTAGCCATATTTTTTGCACACTGAAATTTTAGAGCTTGATCGGAGAAGTGATCAGCTACTAATATCTACTAAGAAATTTGAATTTTCAAGAACAAAAGTCACAACAGAATCTTTGTCAGCAGTTGTAAATGTGAGTGATCTTCAATTCCTTGGTTAAATATTAGCATGAAATACGTGGGAATAATGGTATCTGAGTACACGGCTGAAGATGAAAAGGTATATCAGGGTAGACAAAAATCCAAATAGCCGGTTTTATAAATGTTCCCGAGACAAAGAAACAGAAGGATGAGCGTTGCTATGTAAGTTATGGAAGAATACTGGTGGATAGTGTCATATTTTAATGCCGATTTCAGTTTTTCTTTAATGTCGAATTCTGTCATTTTGAGAAACAGTAAATAGGTATATCAACCGAGTCAGACTGGAACGAGGGTCAAAATAGGTAGACATAGGTTTAATTTACAGGAGTGTTCAAAAGGTAGATATTAATTCGGTTTACATAAGAGTAAAAATACAGCGCCGATGTTAAGGAGAATTAAAATTATAGACGTAGGTTCATTTTACAGGATAGTTGCAAAAGTGGACTAACGTCTGCATTGTACGAGATTCAAATAGAGGAAAATGTCTGTTTCGCATAAAATCTAAGAAAGGCATCATAGTCTCTGTTTGCAAGCCATTTCTTGCCCCATTTAAAAACTGAATGAAGGTTATTTTCATGAGGAGCAACCAGATTTAATTTCTCGGATCTGTTTGATTTGCTACTGAGGCAGGAGTAAATTATGTGGTTTGCATAAATAATTATTTGGGAACTAATAGGATCGAGGAGATCATTGAAAAAAAAATCAGAAACAGTAGAGGAAACAGGGTAGAGTTTAGGGGACCCCCGAAATTAAAGTAACATAACTGATACTGAAAGAGGCATCGCTCGTGGAACTAGAACAATCTACACAGTGAACGAATTAAACGGTTCAGTTCGAAATTCCAATCATCTGAAGAAAGCCATAGAGTAAAACTGTCCAAACGTCGTGAATATAACGACACCACACAGAACAATGTAAAGAGTGTAAATATCGTACGCGTTATGAAGCATTGCAACCCCCTCCCTCTTTTCTCAAAAGTAGCACAATTTGTACATTAAAATGAATAACAATTTACAGATTTGACAGCGGAAGACGAAAAATCCAAAGTTAAATTTAAACCAGAATTCAAAAATAAAATTCAAGATGCCGGATGCTTCTAAGAGAACTTTCGTATTGTACAGATAACTTATTTTAAAATAATGACAGTATGACCCGCCAAGGCATTTACACACTGCATTAGTCATCAATTTATTTCTGACTTTATAGTCTATTTTTATACTTTAGAGGTAGGGGCGCTAACTTATCCCTCCAATTCGAAAGCATAACCCCCTAAAGTAAGTAGCAGATCTGACAAACTTGATGTTTATAAATTTAATAGCCTCTAAACCAAAATTTGAAATTAAAAGAACAGGAATGTGATACTAGCCTCGCATCTATCGGAGCAGAAAATAGAATTGTTATGCAGTGTTCCTGCCGAGGTTGAGTGTTAGACTTTCGCAAAATCACCTTTGGTTAATGCATGAATACCTTTCTTCTTCCGAATTATCGGATATGACAGACTGCTGGCAATCCGGAGAATTATTTCTCGAAATACTAAACTGTTTGGATGTGGGCTTGTTAACGCTAAATCGTTAAAATTTACAACGGAAACTACAGTAGCAATAAACTCCTAGGAGCCAACAGTTTAAAACAAAGATTAGTCTACATACAGCGCTTAATCTTTTTTATGTATAGGATTGGAATGCTCAAAATCGTGGATAGAGCGTTTGTAGACAAAGAGTTGGGCCATCTTGTCAGAATTTGAAGAAGAATCTGCAATGTCAAAGGAGCAGACGTAGTATCTCGACTTTAGTCACTTCTCCAACAGTGAAACGTAGCTCTTTAGGATACAAGTCCTATATCATCCAACAGTTAACTAAAACACAAAAAGTAAAATTGCATACCCGTAAATTCGGATTCAAACGACTGAAATCATTTTGGAAAAATCCAACTAAAACACAAAATAAAATTGCACACCCGCAAAATCGGATTCAAACGACTAAAAACATTTTGAAAAATCCCAAACCAAGGCAAATTTCACAAATCAGTGTCAAAAGCAAAATTCTGTATTATGATTGGATTAGAAATAGAAAATTCATATATGATTTTTTTCACACATAAAAGGGAAAATGCTCGCTGGAGCCGGTCACATGATCAGATTTACTTTTTAAGAACATTCCGTGACGGATTAAAGGCAGTCAGAATGGGATCGGTATCTGATAGCATCTCACAATGTAAGGAAGAAACTTTAAGCTGACTCGGTCACGTCTCGCCTTAACTGCCAGTCTCCTGTTCTTCATTTTCACTCCACGCCGCCAAAGAAAATAACAACAACATGAACAACAACATGGACATTCTGTCTGCGATAAGTACTATTTCTTTATTTCTTTTTTCTCACCCTGTCACCAACCTACCAAAAAGAGGAAGGAACATGAGACTTTACATTCTGCTACTACACAGCCATAAACTATACACTTATGTGGACATTTTAAATACTTACATTTTTCGTTGAATAATTTTAACTACAAAGTTGCATGCATGTTCTCAATGAACATTTTTCTTCTCACAAATATGTTAAAGTGTTCAGTTAAGGAAATTTCTCTTACATTTGTCTTCTTACAATTTTGTCATTCTGTTAATAAATCTTTGATTTAATGTAGAAACGAAATATTATATCCTTTCACATTTGAACATCAAACCGACAGCCTTCTGATAAATTGTGGGGACTTCGGACGTGTTTGGCATAAGGTCAATTTACCAAGCATCACCGAGGCCCCTACAGATCTCTTGTAACATTTTTACAATAAATATTTACATGGTAATTGATCTGACGTGTTTCCCTCTTTAGTATCTCATCTAGGCAAACTTAAGCGCAATACTTGATTGGCAGCTAGGTCTCGTAATTTTATTGCTTAAATTGCTAAGTGTAAGCGTAAGTATTATGCTGATGGATGTTTCTTTGAATCGAATCACACCGAGCAAGGCGGTAACGCCACTGATGTGCAGAGGGCTACGTAATAGCGAAAATATTGAAAAAGAGAAAGCCGGAAACCACATCCTAAACAGGGAACAAGGGATGAGCCTCTTAACCTGTTCAATAGACGTGGGTGGAGTGTGAACCGGGCGATAAATAGATCTATCTACTGCAATTGAAAAAACAAAGTGAGAAAATTGGAAAAGAGAAAGCCGGAAACCACATCCTAAACAGGGAACATGGGATGAGCCTCTTAACCTGTTCAATAGACGTGGGTGGAGTGTGAACCGGGCGATGGATAGATCTATCTAATCTAATTAAAAAAAACAAAAACAAAGTGAGAAGATTGGAAAAGAGAAAGCCGGAAACCACAACCTAAACAGGGAACAAGGGATGAGTCTCTTAACCTGTTCAATAGACGTGGGTGGAGTGTGAACCATGCGATAGATAGATCTATCTACTACAATTTCTCTAGCACTTTTCGCTTATAAATGTCTTTTCTAGCTTCTTGCTTCCGTGTCAACTACGATCTTTAAAAAATAAATCAATCCTATCATCTGTCTTCTTGAATCCTGGGCTTTTTATACCCCCTCTCTTTCTCTTTTCAAAGTCTGTTTATATCTATCTATCTGTCTATCTATCTATCTATCTATCTATCTATCTATCTATTTTGGCGAGGTTGTAGCCCTATTTTCCACATGAGATGAGAAGGATTTCTTACTTTCTCTCTTTTAAAAGAATATAACATTTTAGGATTTGTCTATATTTATTTATATCCACAGTGGATATAAACGTTGGTTAGTTCCTGTAATTTGACACAAAGAGGTATGAGTTCAATACCAGGCTACAGCAGTTGTGAACAAGTAACTTACAGGGTTAGAGGGAGATAACTCATGACTAGGCAAGGAATGGAGTTCGTATACCCCAGTGATTGTAATAAATTGTTCGGTTCAAAATTCATAGCACCTTAAGAAAGCCAGAGCATACAACGGCCGAAACATCTTATAAATGGCAAGAAAGATGAGAACAATAGTTCGAATAATGTAAATACTATAACATTTTAATTGTGCAAAATATATTCTTGAATTAGACTCTTGAATAACGGTTATTTTCACAAAATCAATTACCCTAAATGCAATTGTCACATCTCTGTATCATTATATGTGTAGGTCTGCTGGAATTTTTTTTAAAAGCTGGAATATGTATGTCTTTAAACAATCCTTGCCTCTTATGTCTATATGAAAACAACTACATATTATTGAGTTTCTTATGAGTAAAAATCTATTAAATAAACTTAAAGAACTAAATGTCATATGTAAACATTGTAAAACGTTAACCTTAGAATATGAATAAAAAAATTCTTCATAAAAGAATATCCATTTACTTACAAATATATAATTTGTTTTGTATTATAATATTAATTCAACAGATATTAAAATGTTTACAAATTAAGAGTTCATGAAAAAAATTGAAAAAAATTAACTCTGAACCGAAATAAAAATAGTATGATCATACTGAAGGTCCCTTTAAGTTAGATCTAAACTTATTTATAAATGGAACTTTGTCTGTGTGTATGTGTGTGTCTGTGTGTGTGTGCCCGTTACCTATAGACTCCGAAACGGCTGAACCGATTTTCTTGAAAATTTACACAGTTGTACTATAAGCATATGCGCGTGTTCTTAGCTAGGTTTTGTGTCGAGCTACCCCGGATAAATATCGAAAATCGATAATCGAAAAAATCGGATTATAGAAGGAGTGGTCCGATTTTAATCAAATTTGATACACTCATAGACAAAGACATAAGAAACGATATTCAGAAGTTTCAAGGTTGCAGTTCTTACAATAGTGCAGAAAATCGATAATATATATATATATATATATATATATATATATATATATATATATATATATAAAAGGCAAGATGTTTGTGTGTGTGTCTGATTATGTGCCTGTGTGTCTGTATTTTTTTTTTCAGCCCTTTTATTTTAGTTTTTGCTTCGGGTTTGGCTCTAAATAGGTATAATTGTAGTTCTTAGTCTCAACCATGATACCATTTACTCAAAGGACTTATTTAGTTTTCAAATTTCAGTTTACAACGAAAAAACTTATTTGATATCGTTAGCAGGAAATCAAAATTTGACTTACATCCATTCATTTTTCTTTCAGTCTACGGTTTCGCTTTAACTGGAAACAACTATTGCTTTTCAGTCTTTCGAAAGAGTCTGAGCTTCAGGACCATGGATTAGTTTTAAAGCTTTCATTACGCCCGAACAACGTCGGGCTATAATGCTAGTCAAAAATATAAAATGTTTTTATTCTTTCTTTTTTGTTTTTAAAATTGTTGGGATACAGAGAAAGCTAGGACAATAATCTTGTAACACAAATGGACACATCACACCGGAAAAGAGCAGTCTAGCCGGAGGCTCAATAAGCTGACATTTTGGATTTCGGTGTTACAATTTCCATCAACTGCTAAAACAGTTCCTAGATATTTAAATGTTTGCACTTGCATCATTTTGATACCTCGAATTTGTTATTCGTATGGTGAGCCGTTATTTTTTTCTGACAACCATGCATTCTGTTTTCTTACAGTTGATGTTTAGTCCTTTTTTCTCATCTTTCTTTACTTGGTCTCTTCCCTTTGTTGGCAACCATGCATTCTGTCTTCTTACATTTGGTGCTTAGTCCTTTCTTCTCGCTTTCATTTAATACCTTCCGTATGGATTCCTGTAGTTTTCTTTCTATGTCTGCTGTCAAAGCTGGGTCATTAGCATATCTAATGTTAATATTTTAGCTGCCAATAATATATCCTTGGAAGACTTGTAATTCTCTCAGGATGACTTAGCTATGCTATTCTCGTTTATATAAAATGGTTGGATGCTTTTAAGAAAGAACTCGTAGAGTGGAGAAAGGCAAATATCTCATTTTGCCATGGAGATTCCACAGAAGTCCAAGGATCACTTTTAAATCACAGGATCAACGAACCAATCTGTAACAAACAAAAAACAAAAAAAAAAAACAAAAAAAAAACACACACAAAAATGTAACGAGTAAAGGTTAATTTTCTTCAGGAATGATTTTTATTCAGCTGTTCAACACCTGCGTCTTTTCGCCCCCTTTATTTTACGCACTATTTAAATCGACAAACCGATTGGGTTGAACTGCTCTATCAAAGCGACACAAGCCGAAGTAATTTATGTGTCAGTTCAACAAAGAAATATCTATAGCTATATATGACTCTAGGTAACGTATTTCTTACATCTCCATATTATGAATATTTTCGACATATTTTTAAGGAAATTTTACACTCAAATTTCTCATCATTAACCGCTGAGCACGCATTTTCCCTTTAAAATAAGCTCTGACAGTACTTTCAGTACTTATGTAGTGACTACAGCCTGAGGCAGAAATACCTCAAACATATGCCTTCCAGAAAAAAAAGTCCCTCATAATGGTAAGACAATGGCTAAAGCGTACGACAGAAATACCTTCTACATAATGGTAAGATATTAGCTAGTTGATGACACTATTGCTAATTGCCTTAGTTCAGTAGGACAACACAGCTGACATTTCAAAATGTGGGAGGTATTTTTGCAGCACCCTGTAGCTAATGACTTACTATTATGTGGATAGTGTCTCTAGGATGTACATGTGGGTGGTATTAATGCCGCACTCATTATGTACTGGATCAATTCTATCATAAACGTTTTTTTTCTTTCCTTGTCTCTGACAATACATATCTTCATGATTTCCAATTTACCTCCATTTTTATATAACTTTTATTTTTAATTAATTCTTATTAATTGTTGCAATATTTTTATTTAACCAAAATATTATAAATTAATGTTTTTTCTTTTATATTATGTCGATTTGCTATCTGTTACGTTGATTAATTCTTGACTGCCAGTTAAGTGCCATACTTGATACACGCTTTGGGCGATCATGTCTCGAATGAGATATGACTGACTAGGAAGAAGATTATCCCACAGTAGGTTGCCATTACTTTCTGCAGTAGACTGGTTGCCAGTCAAGACTGTAGAACCCAATCTGTCCTATTATTTAACCCATAACTAGAGGGAAGAAACGGATTAATACCTTTCCCAGGGGTATTTGTGCGTAAGTGAATGTAAGGAATTCAACTGGAATTCGAACTCGGCACCCCGATTTGTTTTTCCGAGTCGATATCCACTGCACCACAACACACTACTGAATTGTTTTTTTTCTGAATACAAGAGAATTATTTGAGGAAAATCATTAGCAATATATTTATTTCATGCATATCTGTCAGTCAATTAAGTGCCATACGTGATACACCGTTGAGCGATAATGTCTCTTTCGATCCATGACCGATTAGGAAGACGTTTTCCCGAAGACGTTTTTATTGTCGTTTCTTTTTTCAGCGGTTTTTATAGACTTGGTTGCCAACCAAGGCTATAAAAACCAAAATTTCCTGCAATTCAACAACATAGCCGGAGGGAGAAGTGATGGATTAATATGACATGGCTTTCAGATTTCTTATTTCGAGCTGATATCCATCGCACTACAAGGCAATTATGGAAATATCACGTTGAAATACCGTTCTCGTATAATCATGTTAAGCAACACGGAGCCTGGCCAGTACCTAGATAGCTAACTGCTTAGGAATACCAACTGCTATAAATGTTGAATGTGAGGTTTAATGGGTAACAACTGAGAATTAAAAATCAGATAATTGAATTCTAATTTCATTCTAGTTCGTTATATTTGGTTACGCAATATATATATATATAACGTAGAATATTCTGTATTTTTTCAGCTAAATGGCAATAGAGACAAACTCAAAAGAACTCAATTTTTAAATGTTTTTATTAAATTTAGCAAAATAATATAGTCTTGAAAAATTTTTTGGATATTCTACAAATCAATTAGTAACATATTTCGCAGCTAAGCAGCCGCTCCTCAGATCCACAACCATACACTACTGGTTTTGGGTCTGAGAAGCGGCTGTTTAGCAGCGAAATATCTATAACTCATAGATTTGTAAAATATCCCAAAATTTTTTTCAAATATATATATATATATATGGAGTCTATCGCAAGTTCTAATCCAATAGTTCCTTCTCTCGCAATTCTCACCTGTAGAATTCCCTTCTGATTTTTTGCTTCTCTGTCACTGACGATCACATATTTAAAGTGTTGAAATGATTAAAATGTATGTTTTATGCATCGATTTTTGTGGGGAATGGGAATGTGACTTTTTATGGACGGCGCTAGTCTTCTAGAAAATCGACACACTGCTCATACTTGGTTTCACTCTTTCAACCAACGCCAAAGAGAACGACTACACTGAATCAATAGCTACCTCTGCTGCTAAGAAGGTTGGGTCACTGGTTCGAGTCAGGAGGTTTTTTTCGTTAGATTCCATCTTGCTCATTTATAAATCTACCATTGTTCTGTGCATTGAATATGGTTAACAAATCTGGTCGGTTGCTCCTTCTATTAATTTCGTGCTTCTCGACAAAATCCAAAAGAAGGATCTGCAATGTAATCGATCCTGATTTGGAGGCTCAACTTCAGTCAGTTTCTCACCGACGGAACGTGGCTTCCCTCTGTCTTTTCTACAAATATTATCACGGCATCTGCTCGGACAAGCTTTTTTTTCTGATGCCCCGACCACATGAATTTACTCATGCTACTAGATTGGTAACTAGGTCCCAGCCTTTAACCACCAAAATAGTCAAATGTAGCTTAATTTTCTGGGATGACTAATGAAAAAGGAAGGTTTGGTTGGAGTATTTGATATTCACAGGACATATCGAAAGCAAAATGAAGCGGTTCTGAGAGCTTGGGATTTTTCTAAATGGATGGCAGAAAGAGAATTGGGAATGTAAGAAAATGAACAAAGTATACTAAGGGTTACAAGGAATAGAAAGTAGTGCAGACCTAGAATCCGTTACCCACTGAGCGGATACCGAATAAGGAAGAAAGAGATCAATTACCTCTCAGTCTGTTCATATCTATCTATCTATCTATCTATCTATCTATCTATCTATCTATCTATTTCAGTCTGTTCATATCTATTTCTATCTATCTATCTATCTATCTATCTATCTATCTATCTATCTATTTCTAGTTTCTGTTCATATCTATCTATCTATCTATCTATCTATCTATCTATCTATCTATCTATCTATTTCAGTCTGTTCTATATCATATCTATCTATCTATCTATCTATCTATCTATCTATTTCAGTCTGTTCTATCTATCATATCTATCTATCTATCTATCTATCTATTTCAGTCTGTTCTATATATCTATCTATCTATCTATTTCAGTCTGTTCATATCTATCTATCTATCTATCTATTTCTATCTATCTATTTCAGTCTGTTCATATCTATCTATCTATCTATCTATCTATTTCAGTCTGTTCATATCTATCTATCTATCTATCTATCTATCTATCTATCTATCTATCATCAGTCTATCTATCTATTTCTATCTATCATATCTATCTATCTATCTATCTATCTATCTATCTATCTACCTATCTATTTCAGTCTGTTCATATCTATCTATCTATCTATTTCAGTCTGTTCATATCTATCTATCTATCTATTTCAGTCTGTTCTATCTATCTATCTATCTATCTATCTATCTATCTATCTATCTATTTCAGTCTGTTCATATCTATCTATCTATCTATCTATCTATCTATCTATCTATCTATCTATCTATTTCAGTCTGTTCATATCTATCTATCTATCTATTTCAGTCTGTTCATATCTATCTATCTATCTATGTATCTATCTATCTATCTATCTATCTATCTATCTATCTATCTATCTATCTATCTATCTATCTATCAGTCTGTTCATGTCTATCTATCTATCTATTTCAGTCTGTTCTATATCTATCTATCTATCTATCTATCTATCTATCTATCTATCTATTTCTAGTCTGTTCTATTCATATCTATCTATCTATCTATCTATCTATCTATCTATTTCAGTCTGTTCATATCTATCTATCTATTTCAGTCTGTTCATATCTATCTATCTATCTATCTATCTATCTATCTATCTATCTATCTATCTATCTATTTCAGTCTGTTCATATCTATCTATCTATCTATCTATCTATTTCAGTCTGTTCATATTTATCTATCTATTTTAGTCTGTTCATATCTATCTATCTATCTATCTATCTATCTATCTATCTATCTATCTATCTATCTATCTAACTATATATCTATTTCAGTCTGTTCATATCTATCTATCTATCTATCTATCTATCTATCTATCTATTTCAGTCTGTTCATATCTATCTATCTATCTATCTATCTATCTATCTATCTATCTATCTATCTATCTATTCATTTAGTCTGTCTATCTATCTATCTATCTATCTATCTAATCTATCTATCTATCTATCTATTTCTATCTATCCATATTTCATCTGTTCCATCTATTTCTAGTCTATCTATCTATCTATCTATCTATCTATCTATCTATCTATCTATCTATCTATCTATTTCAGTCTGTTCATATCTATCTATCTATCTATCTATCTATCTATCTATCTATCTATCTATCTATCTATTTCAGTCTGTTCATATCTATCTATCTATCTATCTATCTATCTATCTATCTATCTATCTATCTATCTATGTTTAGATTCCCCTTTTTCAGCCCCTCGCTAAATTAAGAAAATCACCAGTGCACACCAACATCCATTTCTTTGGTCTATTTTAAAGTTCCTCACAACTAATTCCCATCTTGTCTTTCTCTCCTTCTTTTCTAGTCTTACCTATCATCCCATTATTCTCAGTTCATTCTCTTCGATTCTGAATTTCCTTTATCTCTTTCTATGATTTTTATTTTTTATTTTTTGTGGCTGAACCTGCAAGGAGCTGTGCCATAATTCTCAGCTACCGATCTTTATTTACCAGCAGCTCAACCAATCAAAATTCGATTCGACGGTTCTCCAGTGGCCATGGTTATCGAAGAGAAAACGTGTCGAAAGTTATCGGAAACATCTGGAATCGGAAGTCCCGGTTATATTCTACTGGTGCAGATTCCTCCATGTTTTATCGACCTATGGAATTCACAGTTGTTAAGATATGTCCTTTTTTTGTAAAGAAAGCAAAAAAAAAAAAAAAAAGGCCAGTCGGTAGTATATAAAGGTATATAAAGGAATCTGGCAAAATGCATGTGGTAGATTCGCTTTAGACATCTAAAACAACATGCCAGGCCACATACACAATTCCGCGAAATTTTTCTCGAAAACAAAACCATACTTAAACACGAAAACAATAAACAAAAACTGAAAATACTCAAAGCCATAAACATAAAACTGTTGAAATCCAACATGAACAAACTTAACTATGAAATCTCCACGCACATACTTAAATGCCTATAATAGACTAGCAGTATAGCCCGGTGTTGCTCGGGTGTAATGGAAGCTTTAAAACTAATCCATGGTCCTGGAGCTCAGACTCTTTGGACGTTGGCACGAAAGTCTAAAAAGCAATAGTTGTTTCCAGTTAAAGCGAAACCGTAGACTGAAAGAAAAATGAATGGATGTAAGTCAAATTTTGATTTGCTGCTATCGATATCAAATTTTCTGCACTATTGTAAGAACTGCAACCTTGAAACTTCTTAATATCGTTTTTTATGTCTTTGTCTATGAGTGTATCAAATTTGATTAAAATTGGACCACACCTTCTATAACCCGATTTTTTCGGTTATCGATTTTCGATATTTATCGGGGGTACCTCGACACAAAATCTAGCTAAGAACACTCGCAGACGCTTATAGTACAACTGTGTAAATTTTCAAGAAAATTGGTTCAGCTGTTTCGGAGTCTATAGGTAACGGACACACACACACACACACACAGACAAAGTTCCATTTATAAAGAAGTTTAGATAAGGAAGCGATTGGTTATCCCAATGGCTTTCCATACTTAATACTTCTCGTCTCCACTCTCAACACCTGCGTCTTTTTGCCCCCTTTATTTTCCGCACTATTTAAATCGACAAATCGATTGGGTTGAACTGCTCTATCTGCACCAGTAGAATATTACCAGGATTTCCGATAGTTTTTTTGTGATAATTGTATCCATTGTACAAGCTAAATTCTAGACAGTGCACTAGGATGATGCGATTTGTATAAAGCCGTAAGTGTTGGATACTGCGTAAGAATGAAAATATCTACTAGTGTCGAACTCTTGAAAAATTGCTTGATAGCCTTATAATCTGGTATTCTTCTTCTATCTGCCCTGTCCTTTTAGGACGTAAGCGATCATGGTTTTCCACGTCTCCCTATCCCTGGTGGCTCTTAGCACGCTTTCTCCTGTTGCACCACCCAAACCCGCTCTGTCATCCCCTAGCTCAATCCCATAAATCTAGAATATAAATATATATAAATTAGCATGACTACAAAATGAGGGATCATTTTATATATTGGTTATAATATAGATTTGATCCCCCATTTCATAACTACATTAAATTTTCTTTTAACAGTTGGCATATATCTTCTTCTATGTGCCCTGTCCTTTCAGGACGTAGGAGATCATGGCTTCCCACGTTTCCCTATCTCTGGTGGCTTTTAGCACGCCTCCTGTTCCACCATCCAAACTCCGCAAAGTTGTTCAACAAGATTTGGCTTTCTCCACAAATTCCAGGGCTACGGTGTCTCTGGCTTCATCTAATTGTTCCTAACAAACTGTGTAATCAACATCGTGTTGAATAAAGATATCTCTAGTACACTTCATATTAAAAAAGAGACCCCCCGCTCTCCGGTGTATATCCTCGAATCTACACCGTTTTTGATCTTTCCAGGTGTTATAAGTTCCAACAAGGTTTCTATAGAAATGACTTAAGTATGTACTCTTGTACTAGTACTAAGTCAGACAGATTTGACAAATTAATAATAGTAACTGTTCTCGATAGATTCTCCACTCAGTGGTTAAGTGGGGTGAAAAATGTTTTGCAAATGTTAACACCTCCAAAACGAACATTTAATCACCACAGAGATCTTTTTCTGCCTGTCATTAGCATGACTGATGCTAAATTCCAGGCGAGCAAAAAATACGCCTTCTTGGCTCATACTTGGTTTCACTCTTTCAACCAACGCCAAAGAGAACGACTACACTGAATCAATAGCTACCTCTGCTGCTAAGAAGGTTGGGTCACTGTGTCGGGTCAGGAGGTTTTTTTCGTTAGATTCCATCTTGCACGTTTATAAATCTACCATTGTTCTGTGCATTGAATATGATTAACACATCTGGTCGGTTGCTCCTTCTATTAATTTCGTGCTTCTCGACAAAATCCAAAAGAAGGATCTGCAATGTAATCGATCCTGATCTGGACGCTCAACTTCAGTCAGTTTCTCACCGACGGAACGTGGCTTCCCTCTGTCTTTTCTACAAATATTATCACGGCTTCTGCTCCCACACGCTTCTTTTCCTGATGCCCCGACCACATGAATTTACTCATGCTACTAGATTGGCAACTAGGTCCCAGCCTTTTACCATCAAAATAGTCAAATGTAGGCGCTACTTCTACTCTAACTGCTTCTTTTTTAGCGCTTTCTACACCTGGAACTCTTTTTCAAAGATTTGCTTCTCTCATACCTAAAATCTCTAAACGTTTTAGTCCAACGTCTATTGTCATCTTCTCTCTTCCTGATTCTCAACTCTCTCTTATCCTTTTTTCACATCCTCGCTAACATGTTCCCACTTTCTTTTTCTTTAATTTTTTTCACACTATAACTCCTTGCACACCAGTGGCGGTGTGATTTGCTTGTAATAAAATTATTATAAAAAAATAGATAAATAAATTTTGAAAAATTATGAAGAATCCGCTTCTAATTCTGTTAAGAAAACAGACAAAACTTCTACCCATTCATATTTTGCGTGCATATTATTTTTTTTGGAATAACAAAAAAACTTACGAAAGATTAATAAAAATTAATTACTAAAAGATTATATAATACACAAGAAAATGATTATACTAATAATAGGTAAATAAACGTTTCATGAATATTTCGTAAGATAAATAATATACAGTTAAGCGTCATTCATGTCTGGAAAGTGACTGGGCAGAAGATGATCCCGCAGTAGATTGCCATTGCTTTCTACGGTAGACTGTTTGCCAGACAAGGCTATAGAACCCAATCTATCCTGTTATTTAACCCAAACTTGGAGGGAAGAGACGGATTAATATCTTTCCCAAGAGTATTTGTGAGTAAGTGAATGCCAAGAATTCAACTGGAATTCGAACTCGGCACCCCGATTGTTCCGAGTCAATATCCACTACACCACAACACACATCCATTAGTTATCTTAGTAATAAATAATTAAGGAATTTGTTTTCTACGGAATATCAACTCTGCATGTTATTTAAAGCCTGAAAATATGTTTCGACTGCATGAATATTTTAGAGATAATATTGATTTAGTGATACAAGTACTATTTAATCCATACTTGGGAAGTGGAGAGGTGGATTCATAACTTTCTCAAGATTATTTGCTTTTAAGTGAGTATGACGAACACAACTGAAAATTCCAAGCGGTCACTGATTTACGTATTGGCCACGTTCGACTTTGCTTAACCTCTGGAGTCATACTGGAATCAGTGTATCAGATGCACTCATAAGTTGATAATTAAGTGGAATCATTACATTGAGTCAATAGCTAAATCCACTGCCAGGAAGGTTGGGTCACTGTGTCGGGCCAGGAGTTTTTTTCCATCTGAATGCATCATGCATATATAGAAATCAACCATCCGTCCGTGCATAGAATACTGCTGTCATATACGGTCAGGCGCCCCTGCTGTTCATGTCAGTGTTCTCGACAGGCTCCAAAGGAGAATCTGGAATGTGATAGGTCCCGACCTGGAGGCTCGACTTCAGCCACTTTCTCGCCGGCGGGATGTGGCTTCCCTCTGTCTATTCTACAAATATTTTCATGGCTTCTGCTCCGACGAACTTAAGTCACCGGTGCCCCTGTCACAAGAATTTGCTCGAGCAACCAGACTGGCAACAATGTCCCACCTATTTACAGTTAGATCAACCAAATGCAAGCGACAATTCTACTCCTGCAGCTTCTTTTCTCGCACCTTCCGTCTGTGGAACTCCCTTCCATATACTCGCTTTTCTGACGGCTACAACCTCCAGAAATTTAAATGCAATGTCAATACCCATCTCTTATCCACTTGACTCCAGTTTTTTCTACATCACCCTTTATATTTTGTTCTTTTCCATTCTCTCTACCTTCGCAACCGTCTTCACACCTGTGTTTCCATCATTCTCTTGCCTTTTCTCTGACACCCACTGTAACTGGTCCGTCTTTCTCTTCACTCTCCTCCTATCTAAACTTTTATTCTCTTATGTGGCCCCCTACACATCAGTGGCGGTACCGCCTTGCTTGGAGTGAAATGATTTAAAAAATTAAAAAGAAAAAAGTCACAAAGGAAAATAAGTAGTTAATAATATAGATAAATATTGGATGTGGGTTGTGGTGCAGCGGATTTCGGCTGTGATCCGAGTTTGAATTCTAGTTGGGTTCGTTGGATAGTTTAATGGATAAAGGCTCGGAATTGTTAATCGTGGAGTCGAGTTCTAATCCCGGTTGGTTTGTTATTTCCCTTACACTCAAATACCCTTCGGAAAAATATTAATCCATTTCTTCCCTTCTGCTATGGGTCAAAGAACAGAACAGATTGGGTTCTATAGCAATCAGTCTACCGCAGAATCTAATAGTAACCTATTGCAAGAAAAAATTCTGTTCAGTCAGTCATGTGTATTTTGAAACATGATCGTTAAATCGTGTATCGCGTATGGTACTTGATTGATTGGATGTGCATTGTGGTGCAGTGGATATCGACTCGGAAAGACAGATCGGGGAGCCGAATTCCAGTCGTATTCCTTGCACACACTTTCGCATAAATACCCTTGGGAAAGGTATTAATCAGTCTCTTCCCTCCAGTTATGGGTTAAATAATAGGACAGATTAGGTTCTAAAGCCTTGGTTGGTAACCAATCTTCTGCAGAAAACAATGGCAACCTACTGCGGGATAATCTTCTGCCCAGTCAGTCATGTCTCTTTCGAGACATGATCGCCCAAATCGTGAAACACATACTGCACTTAACTGACTAACTGAATATAATAGTTGAAAATATGATTAAGGCGTCTACTGGGCTTAAAGTAGGGGCTCAGTTTTATATTGTTATGAAGTAATAAACTGATCCCCTACTAATTATTACTTCATAATATAAGACATCTCTTCCTCTTCTTGCTATAAGTCAAATAACAGTGCATATTGGGTTCTATAGCCATAGATAGCAACCAGTCTACAGCAGAAATTAATGACAACCTACTGCGGGATAATCTTCTGCCCAGTCAGTCATGTCTCTTTCGAGACATGATCGCCCAAAGCGTGTATCGCGTTTGGCATTTAACTGACTGACTAACTTGAGTGATTGGTTGAGTTTGCAAAATATGTTAATTCGGTTTATGAACCAAATTTTCTTTCTAATAACCAATAATAGGTAAGCCTTTTGTAGCAAAAAATAAACCTGATATAAATTCCAAATTGTAGCTGAAGTGCTGGTTAGAAATTTGAGAAATAGAAATCGAGCATATTGCATTACGATACGTCCTAAATGCAGCTGGAAGATCGACCTGTCAGTTATATAATCAAATTAGATTATCACGAGCTTCAGTGTCCTCTTCGTCGTTATCATGAAACATCAACTCTGCTGGGTGCCATGTTGATAATTGTGATCCCTGGCGTTTTACTCTCACCTGTAGAGATAAAATGTTGACAAAACGGAAAGACCGTAAGAATGCTTCCATATGTGATAATCACAGAAGCCGTGTTGATGAATATCTTATTAACAACCGTCGATAGGAATAAAGATTTAAACGGAAAAGTGAATGAAACCGTAGTGCCTGGATACCAAGTATAGGGGTAGCTTCGAATTATGACCTGGATGGCGGTGTAAGGGTTTAATACTGGGCTTATGCCTTTCATGGTATCTCGGAAGACCTCGTGGTGAGGATTACTTGGTTGAGTCTATCTTATTTACTACAATCATGTGGCATAGATTAATTGGTTATATGCTACCAAAGTCTAAAAAATCTCCGACCAAACTCTGAGCTCTCCTATCCATCAACCATTATGACCTGATAGGTTAAAGGGATTTATTACGTTATATAGTCGTGAAACAGCGTTTGGAGTAAGATCGGTCGTGTTTCCATTTTGGAAAACGCATGAAACCAGCTGAATGAGAAAAGGAATGACAGATTTGTTATTCTGTCTTCTTGATAGGAAATTTTTTCACCACATCGTGTATTCAACAAGGGTATAACGGAAGCAAACAGGAATCATTAGACGGTTGATTGATTCATTTTTAGGGCTTACCTGCCCTTTGCAGGTTATTTAAAGCTAGAAAATATTTTTAGATTGTAAGATTTATTTTTGGTGGAGAGGAAGATAATAATAGTTTAATGATACAAGTGTTACTAATTAACCCATAACTGGGGGAAGAAAAGGTTAATTACCTTTCCCAAAGGTATTTGTGTGTAAGAGAAATAACAATCTAAATCGGCTCTCCGATTAACAATTCCGAGCCATTATCCATCACACTATCCAAGACTTACATCAATTTGTATTCTCAAGCGGTCACCTATATGGGTACTGACCAGATTCGACGTAGCTTAACTTCGATGATCTAAAGAGAACGGGTGTTTCAACGGTATGTGATCGTAAGCATCCCGATAGAAGAAAGTTGCATATTTTCGACTGGCGACAGCAGTCGGTGATACGTGTTAACATTTATTGAAATGACATATATTAATTTATATTACATGTAGCTTAGACGAATCAGACACAAGGCCATAAATATGCGGCACCATGAGAGGACCGAGGTCAAGACTCTGCTCTAGAAGAATAGTGTGCACTTATCCACAGTGAGCCGATTTTTATACAGGGTGTGATAGAATACCTCCTTTATTTTAGAGAGTACTAAAAAGACTAAGCTAACTGCTATTAAATAAATAGTTAACTTTTGTCTAAACAAAGGACTACAATTTTTTATTCATTTAGTTTTAAAAATAAAATCCTCAAAATGTTGGCTTCTATTTTATTTTTAGAATTTTTCATCCCGAACCCGTAGAAATATTTCCATTGCTTTCTGCGGTAGATTGGTTGCCAACCAAGCCAATCCTTCTGTTATTTAACCGTAACTGGAGGGAAGAGACGATTTAATATCTTCCCCAATGGTATTTGTGCGTAAGTGAATGCAACTGGAATTCGAACTCGCCTCTTCGTTTTCACGTTTCCAAGGCGATATCCTCTGCACCACGACACCCATTTTGCGAAAATATTTAATATTTTTTTAAATTATGCAACTCTTATTTTAAAGTTAGATTTAAACAGTTGACCCTAAAAGCATGAATGAAAAGGCCAATAATCAAAAGAGATTAAATATAAGTTTTTTTTAAACAACACTCTAAAATGCAAGAAAAATATCTTCTTTTAATTTACAGCTTATACACAAAGCGCCTTGCATGTCATGGTTAATGAGTTTGTCGCAATGATCAAAGTTAAATTATTGTTTTTTTTTTATTTTTATTTTTTAATCATTTTACCCCAAGCAAGGCATTCCACTGCCACTATTGCGCAGGGGGTTACATAGGGGAATGTGGTGAGAAAGAGTGGTTAGATGTAGGAAATGTTAGAAGGAGGGTGATAGACGAGTAAGGATGTAGATGGGAAGAGTGTTTGAGCGAATGGAAGCGAGTTAGTGTGTTAGGAGGTGTCTATTGACCTTACATTTAAACTGCTGGAGAATGTAGCTGTCAGGGAAGCAAGTAAGCGGAAGGGAATTCCACAGGAGGGGGGTGTGAGAAAAGAAGATGTTAGAGTAGAAATTGCAGTTACATTTTATCGGTTTCACTGTAAAAGGGTGGGACCTAGTTGCTAATCTAGTATCTCGTGCAAATTCGTATCTAGGAGGTACCAGAGACCTACTCGGTTACACAGCGTGGAGCCAAAATAGCTCTAGCATTTTAAAGGTTGATAAAATAGCAGCCTCTATTAAATATTTAATTTTTGTCGAAACAAAGAGCTACAATTTATATTCATTTGGCTCTAAAAATGTCATCCTCCAAATGGTGGCCTCCATTCATAGAGTGCTGTTGATGATATTTAAAGTTTTCTATCACCCGGAAGTTGTAGCTCTTTGAGATCTTCGAGGTGGCTTTCGGTTAAGCGCTGAAACTGTGACTCTGAAATGTTTAACCCATAGAAGTACCGATTTTCAATCCTGAGCAGCATAATTCCGACGTAACATGAAATATGCACAAAAAGCTTTCTATGTTGCAAATGAATTCTCACCAATCTTAACAAAAGTTTCAATGTGTTTGCACGATATGCACCAATAAGAGGCATGATGATAACTGATGGTATGGGAAATAAAATGGTATGTCTTTAGATAGATGAAAACACCATTTCTTCATGTCTAATTTTACTAGTACCACAGAAGTTTATTTATACCACTGTAACACTATGATAGAATGGTCGGAACGGAAGAAATTATATTAGTTTGTATTATTAATTACTAGCAGTATAGCCCGGCGCTTCTCAGATGTAATGAAAGCTTTAAAACTAATCCATGGTCCTGGAGATCAGACTCTTTGGACGTTGGCACGAAAGACTAAAAAGCAATAGTTGTTTCCAGTTAAAGAGAAACTGTAGACTGAAAGAAAAATGAATGGATGTAAGTCAAATTTTGATTTCCTAGTATTGATATCAAATAAGATTTTTTCGTCGTATACTGAATTTTGAAGGCTAAATAAGTCCTCTGAGTAAATGGTATCATGGCCGAGACAAAGAACTACAATTATACCTATTAGAGCCAAACCCGAAGCAAAAACTAAAATATAGGGGCTGAAAAAAATACAGACATACAGGTAGATAAACACACACACACACACACACACACACACACACACACACACACACACACACACACACACACACACACACACATCTTGGCTTTTATATACATATATTATCGATTTTCTGCACTATTGTAAGAACTGCAACCCTGAAACATCTGAATATCGTTTCTTATGTCTTTGTTTATGAGTGTATCAAATTTGATTAAAATCGGACCACTTCTTCTATAATCTGATTCTTTCGATTATAGATTTTCGATATTTACCGAGGTAACTCGACACAAAACCTAAGAACACTCGCAGACGCTTATAGTATAACTGTGCAAATTTTCAAGAAAATCGGTTTAGCCGTTTCGGAGTCTATAGGTAACGGACACACACAGACACACACACAGACACACACACAGACAAAGTTCCATTTATAAATAAGTTTAGATTACAGATCAAACGGAAGAAATTATATTTGTTTGTATTATTAATTTTTATAGATCGAAAAGAACTAACTGGAAAAATTTGTTCTGTTCCAATATGAACAAAGGAAAAAAAAGGGAAGATTACTAACGACAGGTGTAATTGCTTTACCCCGAATCAACCAGCCGGTCAGACGAGATCATCGAATCGAGCGGCCATTTTTGACAGCGAAAACAGGTTGACACAGAGGTTCAATTGCTATTCTCAACGACACAACTGACATCTAATTGGAGGTGATAAGTGAGAAATGAAAATTTTATTGTTTCTTTTTTGGCGTTTATCTAACAAATTCATGCGGAATATAACCAGACTATGGAAATCCCAAAACACAGCTGTGCAGTGTCAAAAGAGGTTGTCGCAAACGAAAAGGATAGTTTAGCATTTGATTTCTGCCAAGGCTTACCTATAACGCATCCTCGGCGTCACGTATCGGGATAACATCACTAATGTCGTCGTAAAGAAGAGAACGTGATTCATACGCTTACAATTCATGTACTAGTTTGATCAAATTCATTAAATAAAGAATGACCGCTCATTAAACGATGTTATATAAGGTGAGCTGACAACAAGACGACGCCTAGTACACCACTGCACTGCATTTCAAGGAAACAATTTTTTTTTAACAATTTAACGAGGCGAATTGGCATGGCGAAAGAGGCATTCCAGAAGTTGAGTAAAGTATTAGAAAACAGGACAATTCACCAGAAACAAAGAGGAGAGTACTGGATCTCTATGTGATGTCGGTTCTTCAATATGGCAGTGAATGTTGGTTAATATCTTCGAAGATGAAGGGAAAACTTGAAGCAGCGGAAATGCGGTTCTACAGAAGGATGCTGTGGGTCGAGCATGTGAGCAATGATGAGGTTTTGGAAAGGATGGAGATGAAAATGAAATTAATACTGAGTATCAGGAAGAGACAACTGAAGCTCCTGGGACATGCAATGAGGAATGAGGGCTTAGAGAACCTGTTACTAACAGGCCAGATAGAGGGTAAAATGACAGAAGAAAGCAGCGGATAACATATTTGAAGGACCCGATCAGGTGGATGACTGAACGAGGGTTGCATGGTGCAACAGGAGAAAGCGCGCTAAGAGCCACCAGGGGCAGGGAGATGTGGAAAGCTATGATCTGAAAGCTACGTTCTGAAAGGACATGGCACATAAATGATGAACGAGAGGACAGAAAGCATTGCACTGAAATCCGAAGATGTATTTGGATAACCAAGAAAGCATTCTAAAAGCTAAACTTAGTATTACGCAAAAGGAAAATTTCACTAGAAGCAAAAACAAGTGTACTAAACTTCTACGTGGTATCGGACCTCCTATATGCTAGTGAGTGCTGGAAAATCTTCTCAAAGATGAAGAATAGACTTGAAGCAACAGAAATGTGGTTCTACAGATGGATACTGAGAATACTGTGTAACAAACGTGTGAGCAACGACGAAGTTTCGGCGAAAATGCAAAGAAAAAGGAAATTTATACATCACATCACGACAAAACGGCTGAGTTTTATGGGATGTCATCTAATGAGGACTGAGGGCTTAGAAAATCTGATATTCACGGGTCAAATAGAAGACAATAGGAACAGAGGAAAACTGCACATAACATAGTGAGCTTGAGTAAATCGATGGCGGTAAAGGGTTCAGGAAAAATAACAGAAAGATCTAAAAGAAACAGGAAGTTTTGGGAGGGCCATGATGGCCTATGTTCTGAATGGACACGGCCCATAAAGAGGATACCACACCCCAAACGAGTTTAACAATAGTAGACAATGATTTCACTGCCAAGCCCTAATGATGATGCCTTATCTGTTGCCTAATCTTTCTTCTAATGCCCTTAGGAAATACGTGAATCTGTCTTTTCTTCACTCAGCTATAGATTAAACTTTATCAACTGGCATTGGATGGATAATCAATCAAGGACTACTTTAAATTCATGGTCCCTGAGAAAGTACACCCTTGTGCAAATTATTTGAAAAAAAAATGCTTTATTTTCCTTTCTTTCAGCATATAGTCAGTTTTAGACCCACTGGAGTGACAGGGTGTAATTGATTCTTTTTTTTTCCTCAGATTAGGTCATTTGCAGGGGTGTATGGTAATATGAAACTATTTTCGGGATGTATTATGAAATTTGTTTGGCCTTGAAATATATTGCGTCATCCGTGATAGCATCAGATTTTATCACGCCCAGACACGATTATCTCGACTGTTGATTAGTTCTCCTACGGCCATTGTCAGCGATGGACATTACTCCAAAGAAGCGTACAAAAATTGTAACGCTGCACGAACACACTGGCAAGTCATAAACAGAGATCGCGGATATTGTTGGTGTCAGCCTTTCAACTGACAGGCGTATCATCAAGGTAAATTAAACTGCATCCATCAGTTCAAAACGTAAAGGAAAATGCGATCGGAAGAGAAAAACAACGCAAAGAAACGACGTATACATGATCAGGGAAAGTGTGAAAGATTTTACGAAGACAAGTGACGCCATGAAAAGAGATTTACAAGTGAAGTAAGTAATAACTGAATTATTCGTTTTGTTCCAATTAATTTGCACAAAGATAATACATTCCTTTCTTAAGAAGTCAAGACAATTCTTTAAAGTTTTCAAGAAATGGGAAGTTGTACAGACCCATGATCAGATACGTATTGACGTGTTTATCTAGTATAACATTAAAACTTAAAAAAATATTTACTAAACTAGGTTGCCTATCGAGAAACGATGCTTACAAACTGATTACGCCTGTCTATTTCCTTGTACAGTAAGCTTAATATTAGATCTTTCAGTAATGGTAATTTTCTAAGTGAAGCTTAGATGTGACACAAAGCCGAAAGTTTGGGGCACCCAGTGAGGATGGAACTCACTACTCAATTGTAATGATTCTAGCGAGACAAGTTTTCTTTCCATTACACCACCTCGGGGTGCCCACCGATCTTCCAGTAATGTGATTAGATTATAAATATTTATTAAGTTTCACTGTAGGTGACTGATTGAAATTAGTAGTCATTCCCAAATTTCTCTGCAATAAGACTGCAAAATATCAAGCTCTAGTTTTGCAGACAATTCAAACCCGAACCAGTTACAAATCATAACGTCATTTAATAAATTTAGATTAGTTTAGCACAAGGCTACAAGGCACCCGTTCAGGATCGAAATCAGAATAAAAAATAATGGTCAACGAGAGTTATCATTACATTATGCGGCGATATTCAAATATTGATCTCGTAAAACAATTTACCACACTATCGTAAGATCTGTTCACCTACAGAGTGCCCGAAATTAGTCCGTAACTGTGTGTGATCTGATAAGCATTATTAACGAGCTGAACTTAATTTAATTTAATCCAATTATTTTAAATTTTTACATGTGTAAACTGAAACAGTTATTCAGAATGTCGTCATTGCTTTTCCTGTTATTGCATATATAGTCGTTTCCCGCCATTCCAGTCCCCAACGTTTCTAGAGCCAGTGACTGGACACCTTATTTCTGTACCTCATCTGCCGCACTCCCATTGTGTCAACACCCCATTTACTGCACCCGATACACAGCTGAGAAAAAGGAGGAGTCGTTGGCGGCTATTGTTCGCAATGCATTATTCATTAGTTGGCCGTTTTCATCGTGTCTACCGTTGGCAGGTTGCATCCAATTTTCATGAATCAGTGATTTATCCTCGTCACTGACCGTTCTATTGAACCAGTCACGCGCTGCTGGAGTTTGTTCGCGTCAGGGGTTGGGGAACTGGTGGGTTGGTATTGACTAAAGACAGAGACAAAGCCAAAAGTAAGAGTTGAGAGGGAGAGAGATAGACAGAGAGAGAGAGAGGAATTGAGAGAGAGAAAGCGAGAGAAGAGAGAGAAAGCATGAGAGAGAGATGAAGAAAGCGAGAGTGGGAAAGAGAGAGATAATGTGTGTGTGTGTGTGTGAGAGAGAGAGAGATAGAGAGGAAGGAAACAGATATATTACAGTCGGTTCAGAAACAAGATTTGGAGGATGAAATTAGGATAATCTACGCGTTTAGTGTCGAAAGATGTCAGTGGATCGATCGAAAGATTCATATCAATAAATTAATATATATTGATACTAAATGGGCCTTATCATTTTATATATATATATCCGTCAAGAAATGCTTACAGTACCTGGTATTCACAAGCGGTCCCCCATCTAACTACTATATATTTTTAATCATTTCACCCCGAGCAAGGCGGAAACGCCACTGATGTGCAGGAGGTTACATAAATGTAAAAAGATTAATTAGAAAAGAGTGAGGAGTACAAACTAGTTAGAAAGGAACAATAGAAAGCTGAGAAAGCAGGTGCGATGACAGATACATAGGTGGAGAGAAAGGGAAGGTTATACAGGGGAGGGGAGAGAGCTAGAGGTCAGTGGTTAGTAGATGAGTATTGACTTTGCATTTAAATTTCTGGAGGTTGTAGCCGTCAGGAAAGCAAGAATACGGGAGTGAGTTCCACAGGCGGCAAGTGCGAGAGAGGAAGCTGCAGGAGTAGAATTGTCGTCTGCATTTGGCTAACCTGACTGTCAATGGGTGGGACCCAGTTGCCAGTCTGGTTGCACGAGTATATCCGTCAATAAACGCTTACAGCACCTGGTATTCACAAGCGGTCCCCCATCTAAGTACTGACCAGGCTCAACGTTGCTTAACTTCGGTGATCGAGCGAGAATCGGTGTATCCGACGTGATATGACCGTATTGACGGATGTGCGTTGTGGTACAGTTGCTCGGAAAGAGAAAATGGTAAACCGAGTTCCAATTCCAATTTAACATCCTGTATTCTCTTATGCACTGGTACCCTTGGAAAAGGTATTAATCCGTCCCTTCCCACCAGTTATGCGTTAAATAACTGAGGTCTTCTGTTCATGCGATCTGTGGCAAACTTCTGCACCGATTGTTTGTTATCAGCTGATCCAAAAAGTGTGGATGGTGCTACACAAGCTTTCACCACTCAAAACAATTCTTTGTGTGGCAGTCTAACAATATTCAGTTTGATTTCTGATTTAGACACTCATACGTTGAAATCGACGGGAGAGTCCATAATATATATATTGTCGCCATTTTATATTTTTAGTTTCGCGTTAGTTGTTTTCCGCCAGGATCTTCACCTGTTCTATAGACGAGGGTGGAGTGTGAGCCGGGCGATAGAAGATTGGAAAAGAGGAAACCGGAAACCGCATTCTAAACAGGAAACAAGGGATGAGCCTCTTCACCTGTCCACCCACGTCTATTGAACATGTGAAGAGACTCATTCCTTGTTTCCTGTTTAGGATGTGGTTTCCGGCTTTCTCTTTTCTAATCTTTTCACTCTTATGTAGCTCCCTGCACATCAGTGGCGTTACCGCCTTGCTCGGGGTGATATGATTAAAAAAAAAAGAATTCATGCTGCAAGAAATTTGGAAACGGCATGCTGAACAACTTGGTATTTAAGCCGGTTCTACAATAAAAAATATGTCTGGGTGATTGGGTTTCAATCTGAGGACAGTGCAGAAAATTCTGAATGAATTCTTTCATATATCCAGTAACCATCTTTGTACTTGAAGTGATCACTAGTGATAGCCACGTTATGTTTCCATTCATATTCCCACAGACCCAGCACAGAGGTGTCTTGTTGAGGTAATGATGCCATGTTTCAAGAGGGTTGCAATTAGAAGACACTATGTCTAGCAATTATATTCTGCACGGTACCACACAAGCAGGAGAACCCAGCTATGGCTGTCAGACAATTTCTGCCATTACATTACCCCTTACATCTGGTCACCTAACTCTCCAGACTGCAACACCCTTGATTATTATGTGTGAGTCAAAGTTGAGCGAGAGACCAAAACAATTCCCCGTAACACCAAAGAACTGAAGGTAAAAATTTTATCCGCATTCACCAACTTAAACAAGAGACTTCCCAGAAATAACGCAAGGCACCCTGTTTAAAGCTAATGGTGATTTCATTGAATAAATTTACTCTTTAGTATTTCAAGGTATATTTGTGTAATCAGTAGTGCTTTCAATTTTTTCGTTATTTAGACGACAATTTATCCAACTGGTCTTGCATATATATATATATATATATATATATATATATATATATATAGAGAGAGAGAGAGAGAGAGAGAGAGAGATTAGCAGTATAGCCCGGCGTGCTGCAAAACTAATCCATGGTCCTGGAGCTCAGACTCTTTGGACATTGGCACGAAAGACTAAAAAGCAATAGTTGTTTCCCGTTAAAGCGAAACCTTAGACTAAAAGAAAAATGAATGGATGTAAGTCAAAATTTGATTTCCTGGTATCGATATCAAATAAGTTTTTTCGTCGTAAACTGAATTTTGAAGGCTAAATAAGTCCGCTGAGTAAATGGTATCATGGCTGAGACTAAGAACTACAATTATACCTACTTAGAACCAAACCCGAAGCAAAAACTAAAATAAAAGGGTTGAAAGAAATACAGACATACAGGCAGATAAACAGACAAACACCCAAACATCTTGCGTTATATATATATATATATTATCGATTTTCTGCACTATTGTAAGAACCGCAACCTTGAAACATCTGAATATCGTTTCTTATGTCTTTGTTCATGAGAGTATCAAATTTGATTTAAATCGGACCACTCCTTCTAAAACCTGATTTTTTTTTATTATCGATTTTTTATATTTATCGGGGATACCTCGACACAAAACCCAGCTAAGAACACTCGCAAACGCTTATAGTACAACTGTGTAAATTTTCAAGAAAAGCAGTTCAGCCGTTTCGGAGTCTATAGGTAACGGATACACACACACACAGACAGACACACACACAGCGATACACTCACTCACATACACAGACACACAGACATTTATAAATAAGTTTAAAGTTCCATTTAAAATAAGTTTAGAAAAGATTATATATATATATATATAATCATTTCACCCCAAGCAAGGCATTCTACTGCCAATGTTGCGCAGGGGGTTACATAGGGGAAAGTGATGAGAAAGAAGGTTTAGTTATAGGAAACTATCGGTTTTGATCACATTACAGATCAAGTATATCGGAAATATGGCCTATTTCAGGCGAACCATCATTAGCGTCTTAGAGAGATATCCTACCACTGTATGTATCGGATACTCCTTTGGATTTTTCTATATCTACACCGCATGCTGATATATATATATATATATATATATATATATATATATATATATATATATATATTCGTTCGACTAGGATAGTTCTGTATATATAAGAATACCGGGGATGGGCGTGGAGTAGATAAAAAAGGAGCTTGTGAGAATGAATGCGAGTTAGTGCAATATGAGATGTCTATTGACCTTACATTTACATTTCTAGACATTGCACCGTCGGGAAAGCAAGTATATGAAAGGGAATTCCACAGGCGGGAAGTGCGAAAAAAGAAGCTATTAGAGAGAAATTGCGGTTCCTTTTTATCGGTTTCACTGTAAAAGGGTGGGACCCAGTTGCTAATCTAGTAGCTCGTGTAAATTCATAACTAGGGGGACACCAGTGATCTAAGTTCATTGGAGCAGAAGCCATCAAAGTATTTATAGAAGAGGCACGTCACGCCGGTGAGACAGCAACTGCAGCCGAGCTGCCAAGTTGGTTTCGATCACATTACAGATTCTCCGTTGGATTTTGTCAAGAACCCCTTGTGAATAGCAGGGGCACCCGACCAGACGTGGCAGCAGTACCCAATACACGGGCAATATATATATATATACAAGAAGATAATGACTATATATATATATTAAAAAAATAAAGGCAGACACGTTATTTCATGTTAAATCGGAACTATGGCCCATTTCAGGCGAACTAACATCAGCTTCTTAGAGAGTTATCCTACCACTGTATGTACAGGATACTTCTTTGAATACTTCTATATCTACATCGCATTCTGATATATATATATATATATATATATATATATATTCGTTCGAGTAGGATAGTTCTGAATATTTCTGCTCAATATCAGGCGATAGAACATTAATAGCAATACATAAAATTGAATACTTGGGTCCAACACATCAAATTCGTATTACTGATTGAGTGAATGAATATCAGAAAAGTCCGATTTTAAATCAGATATTCCATCGATGGATAATCAGTCAGTTAATTGCCATATGTAATACACGTTCAGGTGAATATGTCTCTTTCGAGACATGTCTGCCTGGGCAGAATATTTTCCGTCAGTAGGTTGCTACTATTTTTTGAGGTAGACTGGTTGCAACCAACGTTATAAAAACCCAAACTGTCTTGTAATTTGACCCATAGCTGGAGGGGAAAGACGGATTAATAACTTTCCAAAGAATATTTTCGCCTAAGTTAATGCAACGAATTCGAACTCAGCTCTCCAATTTTTCGTTCCGAACCGATATCCATTGCACCACAACGCACATCAACGACTAACCCTAACCCCAACCCTGTAAAATCTTTTTCTTATATTTTCTTTAATGACGCATTTTAAATATGTATACAAACAAAATTACGACAAACGTCATCGGGTCAAAGCGTGTCCTTCCATCGAAATAGTAGCAGCTGGTCTTTGTTAAGACACACATGGCCAGTCTCGCTTGAATAAGCAAAACTCTGTCACCAAGGTCAGTCCCAGTTAAGACAGATTCAGGACTGAACCTGCGTAACAAAAACGATATTCGCCTAAGAAACAGAAAAATAACCCCCCCCTCCAAGCAGCTACACCAGAGGAGACAATGTAGTCCTTACCATGTACTACTTGATAAAAATGTATGTATGGCCCTGAAAATGAGTCAACAGACTTCACTGACAAAACAAATAGTTAAACAAATAAGCAGTCAGTAAGTCTGGTCACTTCATAGATACACTTTGCAAAATACGTAGTCATCGAAAGGGTGATGTAGTGTTATACCCCCCCACAAAGTACACTGGTTAGGGGACAGTTTATCAGCAGTTTTATGCATGACCAGCAATAAATGATTACCGTGATATATACAGTATTTATATTATTCGGGCTATTGTCCTCATCTTTGTTACTAATTGTATACTCCGGCCTTCTTCAGGGGCTAGGCATTTCGAACCGAACCCTTTATTACAATCATTCGGTATATGAACTCCATTTCTTGCCTAGAACCTCTTCTGGAAGTCAGGAGTTATTTCCCTCTAACCCTGTAAGTTACGTCTTCATCACTGCTGTAGGCTGGTATTGAACTCACAACTCTTTAGGTCAAATCATAGGTATGTAACCAGCGTCTATATCCACTGGGCCATGTGTTCTTAAAGAGAATTTAGTTGTTCTTGTCCTTAAGAATTTTTGGGAGTTATAAACCTAAAAGTCCGGTAACCCTATTTTTTTTTTTTTGCCATAGTTCTTATTGCAAGTTTTTGATGTTAATAGTTTTCTCTCGTATTTTTTATGTCAATAGTTTTCTCTAGTATTTTTACTAAAGCTCATATTGTAATTTTGAAACTAATGATTTTCTCTAGCACACCGTTTTACTAGTTCCCATATTGTGTTCATCTCTATTCTTGGTCGGCTTAGGAGATTTTTGTAGCATAGCATATGCGCTGATTCCTTAAGTTTACGTATTTTCCAATGGCGTTCCTTGTCTATTATTTCAACTTCATCCCATATTTGACAGTGATCCCGTTTCTACCTCCATATGTTATCAGCCACGCCTGAATTTTCTTCCTTCCTTGTATTGTAGTTAACCTGAGCGGGCGGCCTGTTTCACCTTTATATTTTGAAATGGCAACAGAGAGGAGGACAATAGTCCGAATAATGTAAATACTGTAAATACTACCTCATTTCTGAAATATAGACAGATACCATGATAAAATCGTCTATTCTCTTTTTAAACATTTTCTGAAAAACGTTCTACATATTCTTCTTTCAATTTTATAGGTCCCGTGTCTGACGGTAAACTGTATCCGGCAGCAGAGCCTCTGATTAGAAGGTTTTGAAGAGCATGGAACCACCTCTTAATTGTTGTTGTTCCCAGGTCCACCCTGGCCCGGAATGGTAACACCTGTTAGGGTCCCAGCTATGGGCAAATAATTAACTTCCAAACTTGGGTCAAATCACTATGAAAGTATAAAAACAGACTTTTATGAAATATATGCATATAAACATTTTTAAAGGAAAAATATTACCAAGAAAGCGTTTTTGAAAAAAAAAAATGTTACCAACAAAAATGTGTTTGAAGGAAAAATATCAACAACAAAAATACGTTTTGAATGAAAAATATTATCAACAAAAATACGTTTTCTGAAGGAAAAATGTAACCAACAAAAATACGTTTTCTGAAGGAAAAATGTAACCAACAAAAATACGTTTCGGAAGGAAAAATGTAACCAACAAAAATACGTTTTCTGAAGGAAAAATGTAACCAACAAAAATACGTTTCGGAAGGAAAAATGTAACCAACAAAAATACGTTTTCTGAAGGAAAAATGTAACCAACAAAAATACGTTTCTGAAGGAAAAATGTAACCAATAAAAATACGTTTCTGAAGGAAAAATGTAACCAACAAAAATACGTTTCTGAAGGAAAAATGTAACCAACAAAAATACGTTTCTGAAGGAAAAATGTAACCAACAAAAATACGTTTCTGAAGGAAAAATGTAACCAACAAAAATACGTTTCTGAAGGAAAAATGTAACCAACAAAAATACGTTTCGGAAGGAAAAATGTAACCAACAAAAATACGTTTCGGAAGGAAAAGTGTAACCAACAAAAATACGTTTCTGAAGGAAAAATGTAACCAACAAAAATACGTTTCTGAATGAAAAATGTTACCAACAAAAATACCTTTCTGAAGGAAAAATATTAACAACAAAAATATGTTTCTAAAAGAACTAATGCTTCGGCATTAAATGACCCCCGAAGAGGTTGATATGCCGTAAAACAAATCAAACCAAATCTTTCAATTTTATTATAATTTTCCTTTTCGCTTTCAAATATTTTCCCTCTTTTCTCATAATGTTTTTTCTTCCTCAAATTTTATTATCATTTCTTTTTTACTTCCCTCACTTTCAATTAATGTCTTTTCTTTTAATCTTTTTTCACAAAATTTCATTACTTTCTTTCTCACTTTCAATTATATTTTCTTACTTTTCTATCATATTGTTGCATCCTTCATCTGTCTTAGCTGATTTACTTTATAACTTATCATCTTCCCCTTTATCATTCTGTTTTCTGCTCTGTTTCTCAGGTTAAGAGGCTCATCCCTTGTTCCCTGTTTAGGATGTGGCTTCCGGCTTTTCTTTTCCAATCTTCTCACTTTGTTTTTTTTTCAATTGGAGTAGATAGATCTATCTATCGCCCGATTCACATTCCACCCACATCTATTGAACAGGTTAAGAGGCTCATCCCTTGTTCCTTGTTTAGCATGTGGTTTCCGGCTTTCTCTTTTCCAATCTTTTCACTATTATGTAGCCCCCTGTACATCAGTGGCGTTACCGCCTTGCTTGGGGTGATACGATTAAAAGTAAACAAAACATGAGAAAGGAAAAATCCGGTAGCTTCCTACGAGATTTACACAACACATCAATGGCGTCGCCGATAAGATGTCTGACCACGGTCGACAAATCGGAGCATGTAGAGACTTGAATTATATGCTTTGCAGCGCTGGCCAGGGTAAAGAAACTGATAGACAGACGAAACGAAGGAGGCGAAAACAAGATTACGGATATGTTCCTCGCCACAGCAGGGTGTGAAGCAGTAAAGAAAGTTTCGACGATGGCATACCAGAAAAACTAGAATATATAGCCTTTGAAGAAATCGTCCAAATAATAAAATAGTCTATTAAACCCAAGAGGAGGTTAGTCATCGCTGAAGGAACAAAGTTTCTTCAGACGAGACAACAACCGAACGAATCTATCATACAATGTTTAAATCGATTAAAAGAAAAAGTCAATCACTGCGAATTCGAAAAACTTGGCCATGGTGAAATGTCCGTAGAAGATGAGCTGTTCTAGTTATATATGATAGAGAGTATGCATGAATGGTCAATTAAACATGATGTAGGAAAGGTTGCAAGGTGTTAAGTTGAATTTAGTATCCACTGTCAGTAAACAACTCATGCGAAAGAGAGAGAGAGTGAGAGAGAGAGAGAGAGAGAGTTGGTTTTTTAAGCGCTGCTCAGATGTGGCACAGGTCCGAAAGTGTAGGGTACCCAGGGAAGACCGAAGTCACTAGTCATTTGTAACAAGTTCTGGAAAAGCAAGCTTGCTAACCAGGAGAGAGAGAGAGAGAGAGAGAGAGAGAGAGAGAGAGAGATAGATAGAGAGAGGGAGGGAGGGAGAGGGAGAGAGATAAAGAGAGAGAGAGGAAGAGATAGAGATAGAGAGGTGTAACACAAAGAAATACGAAGTTCAATGCAAGAACGGTGGCAAAGAGCATGTAAGAAAAAATGTCCAGCTTTCGGGAAAACATGCCTAATCTGAAAAAAAAAATCAGAAGGTATGTAAATGCAAAAAGAAAGTTGAAGAAAAGAAACACAGGCAGAAAAAGAGCGAACCTCAAGAACATAAGAAACGAGAAATCACGTTATTTCCTACGAGATTTATACATCACAAGCGTTTCTTTTAGGTTTTCTGCCATTTTAACATTTGAGTTACGTTTTCATTTTTATTTATTACTAGCAGTATAGCCCGGTGTTGCTCGGGTGTAATGAAAGATTTGAACCTAATCCATGGCCCGGGAGCTCAGACTCTTTGGACGTTGGCACAAAAGACTAAAAAGCAATAGTTGTTTCCATTTAAAACGAAACCGTAGACTGAAAGAAAAATGAAGATGTAAGTCAAATTTTGATTTCCTGCTAACTATATTACATTTTCTGCACTATTGTAAGAACTGCAACCTTGAAACTTCTGAATATCGTTTCTTATGTCTTTTTTATGAGTGTATCAAATTTGATTAACCCTCTAGGGCCATTCGTATCATATTTGATACAGTATTTCCCTATAAGGAAACATTTGGTATTTCCCTATAAGGAAACATTTGATATTCATTGACTGAGCAGTTAGTACTGCTTTCATTTGAAATTTATAAAATATTTCTCTTAAAAAATTTTTCAGGAAAATATTTCTTTCAAGGCTTGTTTTCATACTGTATCAAATATGATACGAATGGCCCTAGAGGGGTAAAATCGGACCACTCCTTCTATAACCCGATTTTTTTCGATTATCGATTTTCGATATTTATCGGGGGTACCTCGACACAAAACCTAGCTAAGAACACTCGCAGACACTTATTGTGCAACTGTGTAAATTTTCAAGAAAATAGGTTCAGCCGTTTTGGAGTCTATAGGTAACGGACACACACACAGACACACACACACAGACAAATTTCCATTTATAAATAAGTTTAGATTTTTTCTCTTCACGTGATTTTTCCGCTTTTTTTTAGTTTCCCTCTTATTTTTTTTTTAATTTGCCTTCGCATATTTAAATGCTCTTTTATATTTTCATTAATATGAATGCTGAATTTTTATTCATTTTTCTCCCGTTCTTTTCGTTTTACTCTTTCATCTCTTCAAATTTCCGTTCTTTTTTTCATATATATATTCGTATATTTCTCTCTTTTTTTCTCTATTTTCACTTTTTTCTTCTTATATTTACTACGATATCCTGCGCCACTACGCAAGTGTGCGCTATGGCGAAGTGGATATCGACTCGGAACGACAAATCGGGGTGCCGAGTTCAAATTCCAGTCGAATTCCTTGCACTCACTTACGCACAAATACCCTTGGGAAAGGTATGAATCCGTCTCTTCACTCCAGTTATGGGTTAAATAATAGGATAGATTGGATTCTATAACCTTGGCTGGCAACGAGTCTACCGCAGAAGGCAATAGCAACCTAATACGGGATAATCCTCTGCCCAGTCAGTCATGTCTCTTTCGAGACATGATCGCCCAAGCGTGTTTCACGTATGGCACTTAACCATATCTTCGCTCTACCCTTCAATTCATTTATTTTATATCATTTTTCTTTTCTTACCTTCATTTTTGATTCTTCATTTTATTTCATACAATTTACTTAATTTTATTCTTTTTTCATTACTTTTTCTTCGTTTTTCGTGTTTTTTTTATTTCTTTTTCGTCTTTACTTTCTTTTTTTCTTTCATATATTAACTTTTTTTTTAGTTTTTCCTTTCTTTTTTTTCTTTCCTATCTTTATTTCTTTTCATTATTTATCGTCGCTTCATTTTTCTTAGTTCTCCTTTGTCTAGCCTCACTTTTTCTGTCAAATTTTTTCTTCCCTCCATTGAATTTTGGTAAATGTTCGTTTTAGGTGCCGTCGGCTTTCCCCTTCAAATATATCCAAAATAGCATTATTTCTGTGCAAATGTATATGCTGAACTCAAATCAACAATTAGTTATTGAAGAAATTTACCTTTTTTGTTTTGAAAGTCCATAAAAAACTGAACTATATCTCGCACTTTTTCTCTCCCGTAACTCTCACGAAGTCATGTAATTAACTGCAGAATGACGTTCTACGTAGGCAGCAATTTTCTGTCGAATTTTGCAAGATTTTCTTCCTTTACTGAAACTTCCAGCGATGTACTTCCTGTTATGAAAGTAAAAAGCGTAGAAATACAATAGCGCATTACTTTCATTACCGGAAGTAGATCGCCGGAAGTATCAGTAAATGAAGAAAAATCGACCAAAAATCTGCCAAAATTCGTTCAAATGCGCAGAACGTCATTCTGCAGTTAATTACATGACTTCGTGAGAGTTACAGGAGAGAAAAAGTGCGAGATATAGTTCGTATTTTTTTATGGACATTTAGAAAAAAAAGGTAAGTTTCTTTAATAACTAACAGTTGATTTGAGTTCAGCATATACATTTGCACAGAGATAATGCTATTTTGGATAAATTTGAAGGGAAAAAGCGTCGGGACTTACAACGAAAATTTACCTGAATTTTCTTTTCCCTTCTCTCTCTTTCTATCTCTCTCTCTCTCTTCTCCCCATCCTCTTTTTATCCGCTTTCCTCCCTTCATCTTTTTTTCCCGATCGAGTTTCACTTTGCTACACATATATTTAAAAATTATTTTTCATGTCGTTTTTACACGTTCTTGTATTCTCTTTCGTTTTTCACCTCCCCCCATTCTATTTTGTTTTCATTCTCGACATCACTTTATTCAAACCTGATGCCAACTGGCCCGAAAACGCCAGAATTACGCGCTTGGCTGTAACTATCGCGTATAATATCAATATATGTGTTTGTTTGGTCACGTTTGAGAAAACATTATACTGAAACAGATGTTACTCGTCAGTCAGTTGGGGTGCACAGGTGGGCGAGTGAACTGAAAGAAAGTAGTCACCCATGTGTTATCGATACACACACATATACTCACACAGGCACAAACACATGCACAAACACACGCGCATGTACGCAAACAGAGGCATGCACATGCGCACATAGACACAATCTCACGCGCATGCGCGCGATACTGGGTGTCATGTAAAATCTAATAGATGAGAAATTGCATACAGATTAAATATCCAGTAGCCAAAAAATGGTGTGAAAAAAAGGCTAGAAATGTTTACGATTGCGTTTAACAATCTGAGTAGCGTACAATGAAGACTGATTTTGTAGACTTTAATCTACTTTTAAATATCTAGGATGTGTTGTAAGTCAAGATGGAAAGAGCGACACAGAGATCCAAAGGCGAATGGGCATGGCGAAGGACGCGTTCCAGAAGCTGAGTAAAGTACTAAGACACAGGAAGCTTTCTCTAGAAACAAAGAAGAGAGTACTACATCTCTATGTGATGTCAGTTCTTCAGTATGGCAGTGAATGTTGGACAATATCAACAAAGATGAAGGAAAGACTTGAATCAGCTGAAATGCGGTTCTACAGAAGGATGCTGCGGATATCATGGACCAATCATGTCAGCAATGACGAGATGTTGAAAAGAAGGGAAATGAAAAGGAAATTAATATTGAGCATCAGGAAAATACAAATGAAGTTCTTGGGATATGCAATGAAGAAGGAGGGCTTGGAGAACCTGATACTAACAGGCCAGATAGAGGGAAAAGAGACAGGGGAAAGCAGCGGATAACATATTTGAAGGGTATGAGCAGGTGGATGACAGAACGGGGGCTGAGAGACGTTACCGGAGAAAGCGTGCTAAGAGCCATCAAGGATAGGGAGATGTGGAAGGCCATGATCGCCTACGTCCTGAAATGACAAGGCACATAGAAGAAGATACATCTTCTGCTTCTTTCATCGACCATTTTCTTCTTTTAAAACCCTTCAGAATCATTTTCTTAAAATAATAACTAGATGGACCTGTCGAAATTTCATTTGGGTTTATAATTATGACTCTCCATTAGCTCATGACATTACTCTCGCTTTTTACCTGTATCTTCTGAACTTGTCAGTTGGTCCTCATATTTTTACCTTTACTTTTAGTGGGTCAATCAGTTAAGTGCTATACGTGAAACACGCTTGGGCGATCATGTCTCGAAAGAGACATGACTGACTGGGCAGAAGATTATCGCGCAGTAGGTTGCCATTGCTTTCTGCGGTAGATTGGTTGCCGGCCAAGGCTATAGAACCCAATCTGTCCTGTTATTTAACCCATAACTGGAAGGAACAGACGGATTAATACCTTTTCCAAGGGTATTTGTGTGTAACTGAATGCAATGAATTCAACTGGAATTCGAACTCGGCTCCCCGATTTCTCGTTCCGAGCCGATATCCACTGGACCACAACGCACATCCACAACATCAACGCACATTTAGTGGGTACCAATATTTAATTAGAAGACCCTGTTTTATAAAACAAGGTTTGAAATACCTAAATACCAGTATTCACTAAAAATAAAATTTGAAATTATGTCGGATTAAAGATAATAAACTGTTAGTATATATATTAGTCAGCCACGTACAAACCTGTTTCGCTGTATCAATTGCTTCTGGCCGGGATCGAAACTCGACCTATTTGTTGTTTAATCGGAGTCGCTACCCCGCTAAGCCATAGGCGCATGGAATCGGAGAAAGGAAATTTTAACGTGTTGTACACAAGCAGTGTATACACACGCTAATCACCTAAAGAACTCAATTCATTTCTAAAGAGTAACGCATATATCGCAGAAGTGGAAACTGTTTTTAAAATTTTCTTCTCTAGAGAGCTCAATAGTAATGAGAGAATAATATTAGTCATCCACATAAAAGCCTGTCTCGCTCATCAGTGTGGCTAGACACATCTTCTTGGTTTTTGCCGGGATCGAAACTCGATCAATTTTTAAGTCAAAGTCATGGCCAGTCTAGTTCCTCTGTATTACGAACCAGTTTTAAATGTAAACCTCTTTTATCTTCTTAGATACGGGCTTTTAGATGTCGAGATATCCCCCGGATCTGAGTGTTTTATATTGCAAACTGCTTGTTTAATAAATACCAGTATCTGAAGTGATATTGTTTTGATTTCTTCCTAATTATATATCCGATTGTCTTAGACGTAGTAGTAAAACCTTAGTATTATGAATAACTAATTAAAGGTGGATTGTTTTATGTTAGAAGTATGAATTTGTGACGTTGGTGTTAAAAGTGTAATGGTCAGTGACTTGGGGATGTGTGAGCATTTTAGCGTTCAGAATGAAATGATGTAGGTAGTGACGAAGTTTAAATGTTTTTTAATGTATTTTTTCTTCATATTTAGTCTTTTATCAGATTTTGATCCATATACGATCCCAATCCATAAACAATACTTTTCAATATTTTGGAGCAGGTTCCTCAGGTCAAAACAAGGAGAAAATTTACTTATACATTTGTCCACAAACCATTTGTTTTTGAGTCAAGTTTAAAATTTATTGTAGACGCTGTTAAATGTACACTCTAAGATACAATTCAAAAATACTTTTTCAAATTTTGTGGGCGCGTTCCTGACATCAAAACAAGGTAAAATGTTTATGTAGAGGTGCGAGTGTTTTTTTTTTTGGGGGGGGGGGGTTTTTTTTTTGTTATTTCTTCATCTGTGAGTAGAAGGTTCTATGGTAATTGTCATAAGGAAGATTAGATATGAGATTATTTTATTGATTTTTTGATTCTAAGATTATTTTCCGATTTTTTAATACTTTAATAAAGAAAAGTTCAATTACTTGGGAAGTGTTTTGACAGAGGATGGCAAATGCTACACGGAGATTCAAAGAGGCATTGGCATGGCCAAAGACGCATTTCAAAAGCTAGCCCGAGTTCTGAAAGACAAGAAAATCTCATTAGAAACAAAAAAAGCGTTGGATTACTACGTGATATCTGCCCTTTTGTATGGAAGTGAATGCTGGATGATCTCATCAAAGATCAAGGAAAAGCTTGGGGCAGCAGAAAAAGTGGTTTTACAGAAGGATGCTGAGGATACCATGGAAAGAGCATGTGTGCAACAATGGGGTGTTGGAAAGGATGCAAACGAGTAGAAAACTGATAATAAGTATCAGGAAGAGACAAATGAGGTTTCTGGGACAAGTAATGAGGAAGGAGGGCCTGGAGAACTTGATACTCACAGGTCGGATAAATAAAAGAGACAGGAGCAAGCAGCGCGACATGTACTTGTTAGGTCTGAACAAATGGTTGACGGAGCGGGGCTTGGGAGAGATACCAAGAGAAAAATTACTGAAAGCGACAAGAGACAGAGCCAAGTGGAAGTCCATGATCGCCTACGTCCTGAAGGGACACGACACATGAAGAAGAAGAAGAAGAAGAAGAAGAAGAAGTTTTTCACTATTTCTAGACGCTTTTTGCTATTTTTCTGTACTTTTGAATTGCTATACTATACGTTCCGTCGTTATTTAATACACTATTCAGTTTTCGGACACTCACAACTTTGACATCCCCATTATGTAGCTTGTCAACTGGACTGTCTCTTTTGTAGACAACAAAGCCTTTTCCATTCTTACACTTAATAATGATTAATCACTTTTGTTTATTTTACAATTATCTCATTTTTCATCTCGAATATGCTATCAGCCACATGTTATATACACAATGAACATTGCTAAGATTAGATTTGTTGCTAATAAATTCTGGTAGGATTTCTAGTTATCTCATCTCGCTTTGCAGCTTAAATACATCTTTAATGATTTTTTTTCCATCGTGTGTCTCGAAACTTTGATTGTTTCTTTCTGATTGTTGACAACACCCACTTTGTTGTTCCTCTTCTCTTTAAAGCTTCCTATTATCTCGGATGTGCGTTGTGGTACAGTGGATATCGGCTCGGAACGAGAAGCCGGGGAGCCGAGTTCGAATTCCAGTTGTATCCATTGTATTCACTTACGGGTAAATACCCTTGAGAAAGGTATTAATCCGTCTCTTCCTTCCAATTATGGGTTAAATAGCAGAACAGATTGGGCTCTATAGCCTTGGTCGGCAACCAATCTACCGCAGAAAGCAATGGCAACCTACTGCGGGATAATCTTCTGCCCAGTCAGTCATGTCTATTTCGAGACTTAACTGACTGACTGATTATCTCAGATGCTCTGTCCATGATATTCTCGGCATTTGTTTGTAGAAACACATATCTATCACTTCGATATTCGCCTTCATCTCTAATGAAATTGTCTAATATCCACTACCAAATAAGATTATATGTTGTGTAGCAGTTCAGCATTTATTTCTTTGACTCGAGAAATTTTTTCTTATATCTTCATACTTTCCTCAGTTTCTAAAAGGCATTGTTAGCTATTCCTAATCCTCTGAATGCGTGTGTTGTTTAATGGATAATATCTCGGAATTGTTAATAAGATGGTCGAGTTCTAATTCCTGTTGGGTTCGTTATATTCAATGATACGCAAATAACCTTGGAGAAAAGAATAAACCTATCGCTTATCCTAGCTTTAATTAGTAAAACTTGTATCATTAAAGCACTACTATCTTATAAAATATACTTACAACGTAAAATTATTTTCTTACTTTAAATAACCTTCTAAAGGTTAATAAGTCGTAAAAACAAATCATTCTATCTTTGTCTGCTTTCTATTTTCCTTCTTTCTTTCTTTCTTTTTCTTACTTTCTTTTTTTTTTCTTTCCTTCTTTCTTATAGTAGTTTACCTTCTTCCTTTTTCGCATTTTTTTATAATCATATCGCCCCAAGCAAGGGATTTTACTGCCACTGTTTTGCAGGGGGTTGCATAGGAGGAAAGTTATGAGAAAAAGTGACAGGTTATACGGGGTGTCATGAAGAGGGTAAGAGAAGGATGAGAATACTGATGAGAGTGGACTGGACGGAGGAGGGAGCATGAGAGAGAGAATGTAAGTTAGTAAGATAGGAGATGACTATTGACTTTACATTTAAATTTTTGAAGATTGTAGCCGTCGGGGAAGCAAGTAAACGGAAGGGAAAATGCGAGAAAAGAAACTGTATATCAGAAGTATATATTCTTGGCTCACTAGGTATTCTTTACTTATTCCACTCTGCCTAAGCATTGAGCGCTTTTTTGTTAGTCGATTACTCGTTTCAGGTTTTTTCTTTGAGTTACGTGCTGACTCGGTCCGAATTGCTTTGGCTGATGTTCATGTGCCCAGATCTTTCCTTTTTTACAACCATTTCTCCCTCCACGAAAATACGCGGAAAAGTTTTCGAAACGAGTATAGTTAAAAGTTTGTGTTTATATATATATATATATATATATATATATATATATATATATATATCAACCAAAGCAAAGTTTACTGCCATTGGTTTACAAGTAGTCACATAAGAGGAAAGTTATGAGAAAGAGGTACGGATAACAGGTACGTCAGGAAGTGGGTAAGCGAAAAATGAGAATACATATAACAAGAGTGTAGTGGACGGAGAAAAGAGAATTAGAGAAAGGGTGAAAGTCAGTGAGATAGGAGATGACTATTGACTTTACATTTAAATTTTTGAAGATTGTAGCCGTCGGAAAAGCAAGTAAACGGAAGGAAATTCCACAGACGGGAAGGGCGAGAGAAGAAGCTGCTGGAGTAGAATTTGCGTTTACAATTTATTGGTTTCGCGGTAAACGGGTGGGACCCAGTTGCTAATCTTGTGGCTCGAGTAATATAGGGTGCACCAATGAGCTAAGTTCATCGGAGCAGAAGCAGTGAAAGTATTTGTATAATAAACACAAGGAAGCCACATTGCGCTCGTGAGAAACTGACTGTATCCGAGCTGCCAAGTTGGGATCTATCACATTACAGATTCTCCGTTAGATTTTGTCAGGGACACCTAGGTGGATAGCAGAAGCACCCGACCAGATCTGGCAGCAGTATTCAATGCACGGGCAGATGGTAGATTTCTATATGTGCAGGATTGTTTCAGGCGGAAAACAATTTCCTGGCCCTGCACAGATAACCGACTTTCTTAGCAGCGGATTTAGCTATGGATTCTATATAGTCATTCTACTTGAGGCCTGTTGTGAGAGTTATCCCGAGAAGGCGCAATGTTTTGCCTTAAGGGAGACTAGCCTGATCCATGTTAATGGCGGGTAGGAGCGATTTTTTTCGCATTTCTTTCATTCATTTTTGTCTCGCCCCCATTTTCCTGTCGCTTTTTATTTTTATTTAACGTCGCTTTTTATTTTTGTCCAATTTATCATCCATAAATTTTCTTCATTTTATCCTTCATCTATTCTTATCTCCCGCCATTAATATTTTTGCCGTCTATTTTTCATTTTCCTTACATTTTAATTTTTTAATCTTCGCCAATTTCTCTCTCTCTCTCTCTCTCTCTCTCTCTCTCTCTCTCTCTCTTCTGTCCCTTGACTTGTTTTTAAATTTGTTATACTTTCTCTCCAGCCATTCTTTGGCATTATATTAATCCTTTTATTTTCCCCTCATTTTTGATTGATTTTGGCTTTCTTTCTTTTTCCAGTCTAACTTCATCGATTTTTTTTCTCAGTTTCCTTGCATTCATTACACTTGCTTTCATATTTTCTACCCTCGTATTCCCTCTTCTTTCCGGAATCCATTTTTGATTCCTCATCTTCTCGACTTTCTTCCATTTTATTTTATGGCTCTTTTTCTTTCGCCTTCCTTTCCATTTCGTTTGAATTCCTTTTCTTCTTGTCTTTCAGGATGATTTCCTTTTTCTCGTATTCCTGGTTTTCGTTTTTTTTTTCTTACATTTTCCTGCTTTTTTTTTCATAATTAATTGCGTACCTTCTTCGATTTGTCCTTCCTTTTTGTTTCTAAAGTGACTACCGCTTTTTTTTTCTCATTTTGACACTTTTTTTCCACATCATATTTTTCCTGGAATTCATTCTTTAGTTATTTGTACTTTTTGTCTTGACCCGTCGTTTTCGATGTTTTTATTCATCTTTTACTGCATTCTTTAAAAGTCTTCGGATTTCACAGTCATCCACTTACTGATGTTAATTCATTTTGACATGCTTATTTTTGAACCCTCTACTTATGTTTTCCGAAATTTTTTTCATACATTTTCGTATATCATACTTCCGGTTGTATGCCTTCCTTATTTTCTCTATTTGACTTTTTTCGACTTCATATATTTTTTTATTATAAATTTCCCTAAAACTTTCTTCGCACATTTTTCCCGATTTTCGTTTTTGCTTTTTTCTTTCTTTCTTTGATTTTCCTTTCTTTCTTTCTTTCTTTCTTTCTTTCTTTCTTTCTTTCTTTTTCTTTTGTCTTTTGTATTGTAAGCGATTAATTTTCCGTTTGCTTCTTTCTCTTCCGTTACTGTTCCTTGCTTTTAACATCCTCCTCTTAGCTTCCACATGATCAGTAATTTTCCTTCACTTGACAAATATCTATTTCGTCAGCTATTTTTCTGGGAAGGAAACCTTTCAATGCAAAAGAAATTAGCTTAGCTGAGAAAGTAATATATATATATATATATATATATATATATATATATATATATATGCACACAGAAATCTATCTCATTCTCTCTATATATATATATTCACAAATATATACAAATCTATACACACACACACACACACACACACATATATATATATATATATATATATATATAGATATCGACAGTCTTGATACAGGAATTAACATTGTTTTACGCCTCGAACTATCTTCATATTAAGAATACTTTCTTAATAAATATATCAAATGTCAATCAATCAATCAATCAATCTATATATATATATATATATATATATATATATATATATTGATTGATTGATTGATTGTTCAATACTTAGTTTTTGGTCATAATAAGGTTAGACCAGTACACATTTTATTAAAAAGTGTTCAATACAATTATATTATAGATCTTTTGAATATTTTCCATTTTCAAACGAGTTATTTCGTTACCCAGGTTTCTACACCCATGGATGAAAACGCCATAATCCGTTTTAATTTAAAAAATTGCGCGTTCATAAATTTCCTGCCACGTGAACGTTCAAATAAAACACCGTTAGAAGAGCGTTCTTAAGAAGAAAAACGGTAAACGGTAAAATCAGTTATTAAAAATCCCCTGAAGACACCACTTATGGTATAAACCTTGGTAGCGAAATAACTCGTTCAAAAATGGAATATATATATATATAAACCTTAAATCCATTTCCTTGAGGCGACCGAAGAAAGAAAGAAATATAGAAAAAAAGAAAAAAAACCTGTCCTGCCGGCGTGCGTCGGACTGCATTTTTTGACCCCCCCCCCCACCTCATGATCATTTTTTTTACTACACCTGGGAACAACAACATCTCAAACACTATTCCATGATTCGGAAAACTCTAATTACCTGATCAGATAACTTGATGACGAATGTAGTTTATCGTCATACCCAAATCCATCCCCTCATCGAAAAGAATATATATATATATCGGTCGGGTTTCAATCCTGGGTAAAAAGCAATCGGCTGTCTAACCGTAGTGATGAGCTGTGATACAGCGAAACAGATCTGTCTGCGGATGATTATTTACGCTCTCACACCCTGATTGAGCACTTTGGAAGAATGGTAGACTTTGAAAAACAGTAGCTACTCTGGCATCTACGCATCGTTCATTCAGCAATGTATTAGATCACACTCAATTATTGGGCGTGTATAATGATAATATACACGCTAAAAAAGTCTGTCTCCTTCTACCGAGCGCCCGTAGCTCAGAGGTAGAATCGCCGACTGACGCCAAATAGGTCGGATTTCAATCCTGGGTAAAAAGCAATCGGCTGTCTAACCGTACTGATAAGCTGTGATATAGCGAAACAGATCTGTCTGCGGATGACTATATATATATATATATATATATATATATATATATATATATATTACGCTCTCACACTCTGATTGAGCACTCGAGAAGAATGGTAGAATTTGAAAAAACAGTAGCTACTCTAGCATATACGCATCGTTCATTCAGTAATGAATTAGAACGCTCTTTGCTACTGGCGTATGTTTAAATGGTATATCACACACTAAAAGTCTGCGTTCGTCTACCGAGCGCCCATAGGTCAGATGTAGAATTGCCGACTGATACTAATTCGGTCGGGTTTCAATTCTGGCTAAAAGCAATCGGATGTCTAATCGTACTAACAAGCTGTGATACAGCGAAAGAGATCTGTCTGCGGATGATATTATATATTAAAATTTGTGTATATAGGCAGCAAATTCAATTTTAGGTGTGTCAGATTAAATAAATTTCAAACATTTTATTAAAGATAAGCAAACATGCTTATCTTTAACAATATCCGTGCGTACTCACGGATAAAATGAAAAATGGTAAATAATTACTGACATCAAAGGAAAATGAACCTACATAGGAAAAGCTAGAATAATTACAATTTTTTTCTCTTGAGAATCTTCACTCTTATTTTTATTTTGTTATTTTTATCGATTTTTGTTCTTTATTTATACTTAAAAAATTTTTGTGATAGTTAATCAAATTTGACTATAAGTATTTTCGTTTTTTCTATTTTTCTTTTGTGTCTGTAATTCATTATTATTCTTTCATTTTTGTCTTTATGATTATTTAAGTGACGATAAATCTATATTCTTTACCATACATAAAGACTGGTAGAAAAGTAGATCTCTATTTTGTGTATGAGCGGACAGCCATAAGTCCTGACTTTACATCCTGTAATATTTCCAATTAAAGTTGGTTAAAAGAGCAAGTATAGTATACCAAGCAAAGACTTCGGAAGAAGTTGAAGGGTCAATACAAGAAGTAATGGTTTCAGTACCACAAGAGTTCCTGGTGAAATCAGTTGATTTTTGGCCGGCTCCAGAAACTGATAGCAAAATTTGATGCCCTTATTGAATTTTAAATAAACCTCATGTTAAACGCTTTCCTCTCATATCTATTGTTTGTAAAAATTACAATTAATAAATAAATTACATATATTTTAACATGGGGAGTTATTTTTCAATCAAATTATATATATATATATATATATATATATATATAGAGAGAGAGAGAGAGAGAGAGAGAGATTTATATTTGTGTATTTAGGCAGTGAATTTTCTTTTAAACATGTCAGATTAAATAAATTGCCAACACAATGTTTGCTTATTTTTAATAAAATCCGTTTATTCTCACGGATAATCTTTCGCCTATTCCAATCAAAAGATGACAGAAATGAGCTGTAACGTTGACAGATGTTATTTTCGTTCATTTCTTAAGGTACCCAAGTACTTTCAACCTCTTTCTATGATCAACTTCAGGGGTGTGACTTATGGTAACAAATGTAACCGGAAAGCTGTGTTGCTACAAATTACCATACATTTTTTCTTGCTTCAAATATAACGGCTGACAAATTGCTTAGCGTTCATTAGAACGTGAAAATTATCCAAAATGGAATTTTTTTATATGTTGTCATGTCATGGTCGTGCACTTGTTAAAGCATGAAAAACTGTTCTTTTAAGAAACATTTTAGAAAATTACTACAGCATTCATAGCTGATTCTATTAATTGACGGCCTAAGTGTTTTTAATGAATATTGCCTCGAGAATCTGTAGTTTGCTTTTGTTGTTTTCTTGGTGTAGGATAATTATATTATCGATCATTATTTTTTTGTATTATGAATGTACATAGATAGATAGGTAGATAGATAGATAAAAGAAATAATAACTATACTCGTGTCGAAAAACCTTCCACGGATCTACGAAGAAGTGAAAAACGGTTTTAAAAAAGAAAGAGCTAAGTACATGAACATCAGTCAAAAGAGTTCGGACCGAGTCAGGACGTAGCCCAAAGAAAAAAACCCGATACAAGTAATCAACTAATAAAAAGCGCTCAATACTTAAGTAGAGCGGAATAAATAAAGAATACCTACAGAGCCAGACAACCTCCCTAGATTTCACCTAAACGGATCGTCAGGGAAATAGATAGATATTTATATATATACATGTATATAAATAATAAAACGCGTTTATATGATATCCCAAAGTTATCTATTATTTGCACACACAGAATAAATGTCTGCTGTTCCTGCAATAGATTTAGAGATTCTTGATAAAATACAAAAAATAAATTTGCAACGGTATTGACTTTAACCTGGCATCTCAGCTTCAGTCCCTTTCCTACCACCAGGACTTTTTTTTTACTAATACTTTCATGGTAACTGTTCTGCTGCACTTTCCTCTATAGTCGCTAGACTTTATGAATTTAAGGACAGTATTTGATTGATCATTTTACAGTTGAAAGGATGAGATGTAACCGTAACTTCTATGTTAGCAGTTTCTTCTATTGTATTTCTCGTTAATGGATATGTTTCCTATCTTCTTGCTTCCTTGTCAACTACAATATACAGGAATCTAAAGGCAATATCAAACATCAAACGTTATCTTAATTCTTGTTCCGTTAGTATTAACTATATATATATATATATATGTATATATATATATGAAATGGTTTGTTTGGACATTATTTTTGGTCAATACTCATATTTAAGTTGATATTCTGTTTTTAATTAAACAGTATTATATATTTATATCTACTGGCCTGACTATTTACGATAAATTTTTATTACGCAAATGTGTGTCATTCGGCAGGATTCGAACCTGCGACCCCTATCCACATAGGGAAGCTATCATTTGATGTGGCAACGTCTTAGACCTCTCGACTACGAATGACCTCCCTTCTAAACGAGGTTTAGATTATCGTCATAAAAATTTATCGCAAATAATCAGGCCGATAGATATAAATATATAATACTGTTTAATTAAAAACAGAATATCTATTTAAATATGAGTCAGTAAGTTAAGTGCCATACGTGATACACGCTTGGGCGATCATGTCTCGAAAGAAACATGATTAACTGGGCAGAAGATTATCCCGCAGTATGTTGCCATTGCTTTCTGCGGTAGACTGGTTGCCGACCAAGGCCATAGAACCCAATCTGTCCTGTTATTTAACTCACAACTGGAAGGAAGAGACGGATTAATACCTTTCCCAGGGGTATTTGCGCGTAAGTGAATGCAATGAATTCAGCTGGAATTCGAACTCGGCTCCCCGGTTTCTCGTTCCGAGTCGATATCCAATGCACCATAACCAAGTTTCGTTAATCTTCGTTAATCTTCGTTAATTTCCGTAATATATATATATATATATATATATATATATATATATATATATATGTATATATATATATATATATATATATATATATATTACGGAAATTAACGAAGATTAACGAATAATATATATATATATATATATATATATATATATATATATATATATATATATATATATAATTCATATCGATGTGACTAGCTCCATGCAAAGTGCTTCTCACTGACACGTGTTCGCTGTATTTTTTCATTCAGAGCATCACTCAATTTGGACAGCGTCATATATTTAACCCTCTTTTGGCACTTTAAAAAAATACGACTGCATACTCGAGAACTCTTGAAACATTCTGGCTACTTGACATCTGTCACTATTTAACCAAATTTTCCTTGTTAGTAAGGATGTAGAACATCTATTAATGCCGATCCCTTTTCCGTCCGATTTTCACTGCACACATTGTTCGTGTATGTGTGTATCACATACCTTTTCTGTTTTCCCATAAGTTTATACCAAAGCGTGTTTCCCTTACACATTTTCTATAAAACCTGCTATATTAATATGGTATTTACTTTGCTCCTCCACTGGAGCGGGATGTAACACAAGGTCTTTTTTTAAGTGGGGACCCGACTGCGTACGGATGGGCACAGGAACAAAAATTCCCCAGTCCCCTCAACCGCCGGTTGAACTGGACCCGGTGACGAGCACTTGGTCCACTCCTCTACTGCAATGGGGTGGCGCTACCGCGGGACACTGTTCTCCAGGACCGGGCATCTATTCGGGGTAATTTTTCTCAGTTACGACCCTGCCCTCGCGGACGGAGCCGCACTCTGTCTTCGAGGACAGAGACTCAACTGAGAGATGATTCGTTACCCACTCGACACAAAAATGCTATATTAATATTATTGTCGTATATTTCAAGTAATTATCCATACTTTTCTCCTGTGTTCTTTTCAGGTGCTACAATCACGAATACCAATAAGAAATTCTGGTAATTTTTTATGCTGCTTTTAAAAGAAGGCTCTAGAGCAGACGAATCTGTTAATAATATTAAGAAAATGTAGCGGGTTAAAAAATTTGGTGACAAAATTTAGAAAATGGAACATTGCGATAGCGAACGATCTCTTTCAAATTTCACATATAGAGGAGAGACTTGTTGCAACAGAAATATGGTTCTACAGAAGGATGCTGAGAATACCATGGGCTGAACATCTGCGCAACGACGACGTATATTTTAAAAATGGAAACAAAAATACTTATCAGAAAGAATCGAGAAAATATATAGAGTCGAGGGGGATATATAAATTTGAAGGATATCTACAGTCGAGGATATATATAAGTATATATATATATATATATATATATATATATATATATCGAGAGAGAGAGAGAGAGAGAGAGTGTGTGTGTGTGTGTGTGTGTCGAGGGGATATATATTGAGTAGAGGGGATATATATATAATCGAGGAGAGCCCTACAACCAACAGCTAACACTTTCAAAAGAGCTGGCTTAATCGAAAATAGTCCTTAGATGTGTACATGAAATAATTTTTGGGGTAAATGTCTGTAAAATATAAAATACTTTCGATATACATTAATGTTTTAACTGATATGCAGACTAGTTTTGGGGTAAATGTCTGTAAAATACGAAATACTTTCGATATACATTAATGTTTTAACTGATATGCAGAGTAGTGTCCGACAATTTCGGCCAGAAATGAGGTCGTCTCTGGGAAACTTCTGCACTATTCGTAATAATTTTTATAAATGTTATTTTCACTTATTTTCTCGTCATATTAAATAATTAAGAAATTGGCGTATGTAAAGAGAGATTAACTCTTCTCATTACTCCAGCAACCTTCTCAGTATTCTGATTTAAAACAATGTGCCATCTAGTCATCTGCTGGACAATCTTACAAAATGCTTCAGAATTGTTCCAAACTCACAAGCATTGATGGGTTATAATCCATATCATTGTACTGAACTTTTTGTTTTAATTTTTTCAATATTATTTTTTTTCAGTTTCAATCTGTGGTTGTTTGGAAAAGTAAGTTATTAATTGCCAAGTCTGATTTTGTTTATTTACAATAAATTAGTTCTAGTATTTAGCTTCCACCGACCAATTCATTTGAATTTCAATGTTCTAGAAAATAAGTTTTGCAACATTTTCAATCGATTTCACCACAAGGAAGACAATAAAGCCGCTAATACATAAGGGGTTACTGTGTGTTGGAAGAATTAGAAACAGAAACATTGCTAGGGGTCAAGAACAAAAGAAGAGTAATCATGAGAACAGTAAATAACGATTGAAATTGCACTTTATTTTTTTTAGACTAAAGTTAGCTGGAAAGCATAGAACCCGAAGGGAGTTCCACAAACGAGTAGTGTGAGAAAGTAAATATTTTGCTTAAGTTCACTTGTTTGTGTGCTTAACACTTTGCACACTTCCTGATACATAACCTTTCCTATTCACTCATATCTATTTTATCCATTTTAAGTCTTGATTAAATATTCTATCTTTCAAAATATAATATTTACTGTTTCGCGGAATTAATGTTTGTTTGTTTCGAGGTTTAACGACCTATCAATCCTTATGGGATCATTTAAGGTCATAACCAATAATTTTTGGGTAAGGTTATTTTATTTTTACAACATTTTTCTTTTCGAGTATCAAGATTCATTGGGATTTGTTTTTAAGAGCAGGGTCCTCAAGTCCTACCCTTGTTATTTAACCCATAACTGGAGGTAAGGGACGGATTAATACCTTTCTCAAGAGTACCAGTGCTTAATTGAATGCAGGGTATTCAACTGGAATTCGAACTCGGCTCGCCAATTTTTCTTTCCGAGCCGATATCCACTGTACCACAACGCACATCCGTCACTATAGGATTACAGCACCTGGACATTCACAAACGGTCACCCATCTAAGTACTGACCAGGCTCAACGTTGCTTAACTTCGGTGATCGAGCGAGAACTGGTGTATTCAACGTGATAGGCCGCAAGCCCGCGGAATTAATGTAATTCCCTTTTGTGTAAAATATATATATATATATATATATATATATATATATATATATATATATATATATATATATATATATATATATATATATATATATATATATATATATATATTTCTGCGAAAATATGTCATTATTATTTCTCTGCTAATTGCTTTGTTTGTCTCTTTTGTTAGCTACTCGGAATATGAAACCGCAAGGGGTATTTCCAATTCCAGTTTGCTTAGTTACATTTACGCAAAGATAACCTTGGGAAAGACATGAAAACCATCTTCTCTTCCGGATATAGGTTAAATAGTAGAACATATATCTGGAAAAAAAAATTGTTACTCAAAGGAAGATTGTTAATGTAATATTCATTGCTAAAAATATTCTTACAAACTTCGGCTATAAGTAAACCAAAAAAGGTTGATAATCCTTAGAATAAAAATCAATTAATAATTTTAGCTCAAACTTTTGGCAATCATTATAAATCTTTCCTTCCTCGAATGTGTGAGATATAAAATGTCTTTTCATAGATTCAACCCAATATACTAAAAGCTCTTATTTTCCTTTTCACATGAAGTCTATCACGTCTCACGAGTAGATGCCGCGGTACAGGAGTCGCAAACACAAAGGTATCTATAGATTCACAGAGAATATATGTGATATGTATGAACGGACTTATTGAAATTATAGACTCATAGAAATAATAATAAAAAATATAACATCAGATCGGCTTTCATTAATTCAACCAATCTTCCTGAATTTATTAATTGTGGCTACATTATGAGAGAAAAGTTTGAAAAAAAATGCTTTTACTACCTTCTTTACATTGTGGCCTGCCTTCCCTCTTAAATTCAGGCTCAAAGCGAGCAGAATTGCTATATTCCTAGAAGAAATGGAAAAATATCGTATGACAAATCATATCTGTCGGTTAAAGCGTATCTGCTGCCATAAATCAAGCGTGCATAATAAACAGAGTACGTGGATGAAAAGTAAGAAAATTAAAAGAATCGGTGTACATCAACATATCGGTGAGATATGTAAGTAAAAAAATACATATGCATTTCAATGCGGTGTAGTTTTACTTGCTCAGCAGGGACACGGTATAGAATTCTATCTTTAACAAAGAAAATATCTGCAGAACACCACGGAAAAATCACTGTACTACGTGCTGGCAATTAAATAAATTATTTTTAATCTTGCATTGAACGTTTGAATTTTCTGTTTGTTGCAATTTCTGTGCTCCTGCAAAAAGAGATCCGCACGTTCCAGACGCCTGAAGAAGTCTCTAAAATGGATTTCTCGAAATGTTGGGAGAATCAGGTAAATAAAAATAGAAAACAAATTTCCTTATTCAAAAACGTTTGCGCCTACATAAATGATATTGAATAACGTGGGTAAATTTATATTTGTACACTACCAGCCATAAATATTAAGCCACCCCATTTCATTTAGAATTATCAACTTGGCAATAAATACTAAAAATAGTATGAAATACATCATATTTTAAAAAACCTCGGGTGACCTAATAATTATGGCCGGTAGTGTATGTGATATGAGGAAAAAACAAACAAAAAAAAACCACTTCTCTCCTTTATTTTATATTTTACTTTCCTTTTCTTTCAGTTCTGTTTTTACTTTCTTTTCAAAGTTGCAAGCCAAGTGATGTTTAAAAAGTAGAAATCACATCAAATTAGATACTTACACGACCGGCCATAATTATTAGGTCACCCCAGTTTTTTTAAAAGAAATTATGTATTTCATACTATTTTTAGTATTTATTGCCAAGTGGATAATTCTGAATGAAAATTGAATGGTTCTTTTGTTAATACTGCACAATAATATATGCACAAAATGAAGTGTTCTGGTGTTCAGTTTGTGTGCTCTCTTCCCCATGCTAGTCTCTTCTTCTAACTGGCTAGCCGAGGCAAAGGCTTTCTGACTGCCTTGTAAATTTTTGTAAAGTAATAATAACAAAAGAACCATTCTATTTTCATTTAGAATTATCCACTTGGCAATAAATACTAAAAAATAGTATGAAATAAATCATTTTTTTAAACTTCGGTGGCCTAATAATTATGACCGTAGTGTACATCATTTATGGGTCCGTTAATATCGGCTCAGAATGAGAAATTGGAAACCGATGTTTGATTTTCCGTTGAATTCGTTGCATTCACTTACGCACAAAAAGCTTAGGAAAGGTATTACTCCATTTCTACTCACTCCAGCTATGAGTTGAATAGCAAGACAGATAAAATCCTGTAGCCTTGGTTGGTCTCCAGTATACTACAGATAGCACTGGCAATCCATAAATTTTCGGGATAGTCGGTCATAGACCGAAAGTTAAAAAATCTGTTTGCGTGATTCGTTTCATGGTTTAAAACTTTATTGGACTAAAATGATATTTACGTCGATAAAATTGCATATACGCATGAGGGAGAGAGGACGTTGAAACTCATATATCAGAAAATTATATTTTATATGTCTTACACTGACAAAAAAAAAAAAAAGAAAAAAAAGAAAAAAAGCAGTATTTACATTATTCGGACTATTCTCCTCATCAATTGTTGCCATTTGTACGACGTTTCGGTCGTTGTACGCTCCAGTCTTCTTCAGGTGCTAGGGATTTTGAACCGAACCATTTATTACATTCACTGGGGTATATCATCCTCATTCCTTGCGTAAAGTATCGATTGGAAGTCATTAGTTTAAAGTTCAGCCTTTAACCCTACAAGTTACTTACTCACCACTGCCGTAGGCTGGTATTGAACTCACAACTCTAAGAGTCAAGTCAGGAACGAACCAACGTTTACATGCACTGGGCCATGTGTCCCGGAACGTCGTATATATAGCAACAAAGATAAGGACAATCGTCCGAATAATGTAAATACTGTAAATACTACCTGATCTCAGAAATATAGAAAATACTAGAGAAAAAATTCGAAAATGCAATTGGAGTCTTTAAGAATAATCATTTAGAATAACGTATTCCCCTCACATATATTTAAGTGGGAAAATATTCTCTCTATCTCTGAGTATATATATATATATATATCGGTCGAGTTTCGATCCCGGCCAGAAGCAAGTGGATGTGTTTAGCCACACTGATGAGCTGTGATACAGCGAAACAGGCTTGTATGTGGATGACTAATATATATATAAGAATGTGGATTGATGTAGAGGACTTTGTCACTTAGCGGCAAAAAAGCAAATGGCTCTGAAGAGTGAAGACAGTAGAATATTTTCACGAAACTTCGAAGTTTACATGAAATGGCTCTGCTCAGCTAAGTGCCAGATTTCCACACATTAATTCTATTAAAGCTCTGTTCTTATCTCGATATCGAGCACATAATGCTTAAAATATCGTTGTACCAGTCAGTCAGTTAAATTGATACATGGGCGCTCATGTCTCGAAGGAGACGTGAATCATTGGGCAGAAGATTATCCCGCAGTAGTTTGCCATTATTTTTTGCGGTAGACTGGTTGCCAGCTAAGGCTATAGGAACTTGCTCTGTTCTTTTATTTGACTCATAACTGGCTGGAAGAGACGGATTAATACCATTCCCAATGGTATTTGCGCGTAAGTGAATGCAAGGAACTCAACTGGTATTCGAACTCGGCTCCCCGATTTCTCGTTCCGAGCCGATACCATTGCACCACAACACACATCCTACCATTTCTACCAGTAAACAACTGAAAAAAATAAAACTCAGCAATTTTAGCACTAAACATCATTACAATTTAATACCATCCACATACAAACCCTCACATACACATATACACATAAACACAAACACATGCGTACACGGACACACGCATGCATACTTACTTGCGTATTTGGAAAACAAAAAGGTCGGCCGAAAGTTCTCGGACAATTTCTACTTAATTTATGTTCAGAAAAAAAGAAAATTATACGAACACAAGAAAAATTTAAAAAGAAAATCAAAACAAATCAAACTTATCCGCAATACCTTGTGAGTCGTTTTTAATGAAGATTATATATATATATATATATAATTTTCATGTATATATATATATATATATACAATTTTCACACACACATATATATATATATATATATATATATGTGTGTGTGTGTGTGTGTGTGTGTGTGTGTGTGTGTACGTGTGTGAGTCGAAGGGAGTCTAATAATTTCTTGTCGGTATTTAATGATCTATAGTTGTTGAATTGTGAAGTGTGACTCAGCCTTGCCTGTATCGTATCTTGATTTATTTTCATCAACCACGCAGGTTCGTTTGAGCGAGAGCCCGAGTTTCCGTTAATCGAATATGGTAATGTGTAGTTAGAATTTAATGTTATTGACAGATTCATTGTTGTGATAAGCAGATTCCTAACAAATGTCCCGGATCGACAATAAACTTTCAGCGGCTAGTGGTGGCTCAGTAGGTAAAATGTGTTTATTTATCTATTTTTTTTTTAATCATCTCACCCCAAGCAAGGCATTCCACTGCCACTATTGCGCATTGGGCTACATAGGGGAAGGTAAAGAGAAGGAGTGGTTAGACATAGGGAATGTCAGGAGGAAGTTGACAGATGAGTAAGGATAGCGAGGATGAGGGTTGGGCAGATGAGAAGAGTGTTTGATAGAATGGGAGCAGGTTAGTGTTTTAGGAGGTGTCTATTGACCTTACATTTAAACTCCTGGAGATTGTAGCCGTCGGGGAAGCAATCGTGTGGAAGAGAATTCCACAGTCGGGAAGTGCGAGGAAAGAAACTGTTGGAGTAGAAGTTACGGCTGCATTTTATTTTATATTTTTATGAAAGCCGTTTGGTTTTTACATGTTTCTCCCTGTTGGTTTATACATATTTATCACTGTTGGTTTCAATTGAATTTGACATTAAGTCAAATTCAATTTTATTTTATTATTTGAGTTTATAAATATTTACTTAGGGGGCAGGTAAATAGAGATTTACATTTGAGATTTGGTTTTGGACTAGCTAAATAGTTTGAATATTTGAATCTGTAATAATCCAATCAGGAAATGACAGCTGAAATTTCTTGGACGCAGCGAGGAAAGACGGCTTGTAAAATTTAATCCTTTATGGGCATACTGAGTGAAATGAGGGAAGGCAGTCAACTATTTACATGACATATTTGTGTAGAGGGACGGCGGGCGGAGTAGGAAGTCGTAGCAAAGGCAGAAAACCTGTTAAGAGCCTCAAAGGACAGGAAGTTTTGATTGCATGACCTCAAGGGTCGCGGTAAGTAGAACAAAGGAGCAACTTCTTCGTTTGAGGATAAGTAAATAATGGTCGTTGCTATTTGAGTTTGTAACAAATTGTCTTGTTTCAAATATAGTAAATATTTATAGCGTTTATTTGAGTCTCTAAGTTTTACTTGGTTCAAAGATATTAAGCATTGAACATTTATATTTGAGTATGATTTTAATCCTCATAGCTACAGATATAACTCGGTTTTTATCGGTTATAATATTATGTTTTGCTTAGGTACTTGTGACTTGAGTCTTCTATAGGTTATAATATTGTCTTGCTTAGGTACTTGTAACTTAAGTCTTCTATCGGTTATAATAAATCTTGCTTAGGTACATGTGACTTAAGTATTCTATCGGTTATAATAAGCTTTGCTTAGGTACTTGTGACTTAAGTCTTGTATCGATTATAATATTAAGTCTTGCTTAGGTACTTGTGACTTAAGTCTTCTGTCGGTTATAATATTAAGTCTTGCTTAAGTAATTGTGACTTAAGTCTTCTACCGGTTATTATAGTCTTGCTTAGGTACTTGTGACTTAAGTATTCTATCGGTTTTTATAAGTCTTGTTTTGGTACTTGTTACTCAAGTCTTGTATCGGTTATAATATTAAGTCTTGCTTAGGTACGTAACTTAAGCAATACTCTGACGACTGACTCCAATGGTTTTAACTTTATTGTGGTTATTTATGTTAGCTTCTAGTGTATTTTATTTGAATCACCGGGACTGTATTATTTACGATAAACAAATTTAACTTTTCGAAAAAAACTTTGTCGTTGCTCACATGACCAGTTCAAAATATCTTTAGTAGGACGACTTTTCAATTGCTTCAGGCCTCGTCTACATTTGTGAGGAGATTGTTCCGCATTCCATGCTACATAGGTTGACTGATATTATGTAGCAGTTCTAAATTCTTTTCTTTGTTTCTAATGAATATTTCTGGTTCTTAATACTGTGCTTATCTTTTGGAAGGCATCGTTTACTATCCAAGTTCCGATTTCAGTTCTGTATTTTCTTTTCTTTTTTTTTTTTTTAATTACTTTTAGAGCATAAGTTGCCTAAATGTAGAATTCGCCCATTGTAAGATTACCATCAGCCAGCAAGATAGATGAGAGAAAAATGTTATAGGTGTATACCGTAATTAATTTTTTTATTATTGAAACCTTCAGGCTGAATCTACTGCCTCTGTTGTTCAGCCTGAAACCTCGCTTTAGTCACAGCTATGTCACTGGTGATTCCCCCAGGTGAACTCTACACCCTGACCGTTACAACTAAGAATATCGTTACTTCCAACTGAGATCGAAGTCTATCAGTCCTCTGATAAGTTTTATTTCTAATTCTGCTGGGTGTCTACTAAACCGCTATAGTAGAAAGATTTGAAGATAGAACCGGTTTAATCACCGGTAGCCCGTCGATGCCTGATTTAAAACAGTGTTATATGGTACCAAGGACACTTGTAGAGTCGCCTGTTAAAGAATTCAATAATATTTAAAATTTCCCTTTAACGCATATTGAAGAAATTCAGAAACAAGAATGTGAGGTTTTATGATCGCTTATTGTTGTGGGACCAATACTCACCCCACCCTTGACTCACCCACTGCTATATTAATAGGTGTGTGATAGCAATAGAGGGTAAACAGACAATTGCACTATGGCTCGGATTACCCACATTAAAAAAGCCTTTTGTCTTAAGTGGGGAGGTAGCTAAATACTGATATTGCCGCCTAGAGATAAACTTCCTTCAGATGTAATTCTGACATTGTCGGATTCTTTGCAAGAAAGCAAAGAGTAACCTTCGAATTACCCACATTAAAAATGTCTTGTGCCACATTTTGTATCAAGTAGGGAGCAGCTAAATATCTCTATTGGTGTCTAGCAATTCACCACTATCAGTGGCTATCTACTTAACGCAGCTGGTGAGTATTTAACTTTGAGGACGTGATAGAGATTACTGTTTCGTTTTTCAACCTTTGTTTTGGTTATCTCTCATTCAATAAACATCATCATCATCATCAATCCATCAAACCATCAAACCCAATGGTGCATAGGGCAGCAACTTTTTGTTGCTGTTTCTGTAACAAACTGTTTTCTACGGGGCAGGGTTGTTAGCCCTGCACCCAACCCCCAGACATGGACCATTCTTGGTCCTTACGTCTACAGCACCTGGTATTCCCAAATGGTCACCCATTTAAGTACTGATCAGGCTCGATGTTGCTTAACTTCGGTGATCGGATGGGAACCGGTGTATTCAACACGATATAGCCGTAGACAATAAACTTTTTAGGCTACCACAATTATGTTGAAGTGTGAAGTGTGTCGAACTCACGACAAATATAATGTTAAATTACTATCTTATCGCAAGATACTGATTATTATCAATTTATCAAATCAGAGCTAAATTGAGGCGAATTTTTGTTTTGTTTGAAATACACTGTTTTGCTAGTATTGACGTTAATATTAACCCTTTGATTTTGTTTTGAAATAAACCTCTCTTGTGTTCCATCAGTTTGAGAGTTGAAAAGGAAACAATAATAACACATCACTCAACATTTCCCGGGCCTGACATATAGATGGCGCTGGTAATAAAACATCCATATAATTTTCATGAAGTACTAACCTTCAAATGGCATGTGACAAAATTTCGGCTTATTCGGATTATTAGTTTACGTATTATAGTTATTTAAGTGAAGTTACTCTTGCAAATCTTCAAAACAATCGAAATTTCTAAATTTCCTGTGTTAATAAAGCATTGCTTTCTGACGGAAAAATGCTGTTCAAGCAAAGCAATGGATTGATAAGCGTTATTTTGACTCTGCTCCTTCGGAAACAACAGTTAAGAGGTGGCATGCTGCCTTTAAACGCAGTCGTACAGACACAAGTGGTGCTGAACGCTCAGGTCACCCAAAATCGGAAGTGGTCCCGGAAAACACACCCTATTTCCGCAAAAAAATCTACAAACACATTTTGGCCGATCTTAAATTAAAGTTACGTCAGTTAGCAGAGGAGTTGAACATATCAGAAGACAGTGTATTCACCATTTTTCATAAACATTTGTCAGTGAAAAAGCTGTGTTCAAAGTGGGTGCCGCGTTTGCTCACAGTCGGTCAAAAACAATAAAGCGTCGATGATTCAGAGCGTTGTTTGCAACTGTTTCAGCGCAACAAGAACAGTTTTAGCGTAAATATGTGACAATGGATGAAACATACATTTCCTACTTGACTCTGGAGTTAAATCGGTAGTCAGCTAAGTGTACAGCTGCAAGTGAAAGTCGTCCAAAGCAACCAAAGGCGAAAACATCAGCAGGCAAGCATTTGGCTCCCATATTTTTGGATGCGCAAGCTATTTTATTAATTGCTTATCTTGTGAAAAGAAGAACCATCAATAGCGACTATTATATAGCATTATTGTTGCGCTTGAAGGAAGCGATTGCCAAACAATGGCCACAAATGAAGAAGAAAAAAGCGATCTTTCACCAAGATAACGCACCGAGTCACAAGTCAATCTTAACGATAGCAAAACTACATGAACGATACCGAAGTTACACAGTGAATACCGGCGTCATAGTAGCTCTGAGCTCCACTCAGCCAGAATAATATTACACGCATATACTATTTCCAGCTAAGCATCACTTCAAAGACTTATATATATATATATATATATATATATATATATATATATATATATATATATTCCTTACAAATCGTATTCCTGGATTACTAACCTGCGTTCCAGTTGTATATTTACGTTCAATATAACCTATTTTTTTTAATCTCTAATATCTGTTTTGTTCATTATTTTGTGCAGTTCCTCACCCGGAATTCACAACAGTAATATAGATAATTTTTGCTGATTGTAGCTTAATTGTTTGAAATTGCCACAAAATTTAGGCACACAGTGAGAATCAAACGCATTGCTATCATTAATCTACAAGATTATTTTAGCAATCAGGCTGAGTTAACACGTATCATCAGTTAGAAAAATAAAGATTTCCATCTCAAAATATTAATACCCTTGAGTGTTTGAACCTCATTGTTTATCCTATTATTTTTCTTGTGCCAGACTTCGATTATCTTAGTAAATAGATTTAATATCAAATGTTAATGTTGGTGAACAATGTCTTTGTTAAGGTTTATTTGTATGTAAGCTGAAAGCAATATTGCTAATGCATTTACAATTAGATTTTTGTTTTCCTTCTCCGGTTGGGCATTTCTTTTGACTATTAAAAAAAAAAAGTTCACCGTGTTCTGTTTGTCTTGGATCCGATAGAAATAAGGTATTTCCTATTTGTTTACATGACGTCTCTCTACAGTAGGTCCCGTTAGTGAATTGGGGATAGATACCTTGAATGACAAATAAAAATCTTTCTTTGTTATTGCTAAATGATTACTACTTTCTTTCTTTGTCTGTCTTACACTCTTTTTTTTTTATATTCATCTCTAACTATTTACATATTCTTTTTTTTTTTTTTTTACTATCCATTCTTTATTTCTTTCTGTTGTTAATGCTAGATTTTTATCCATTCTTCATTTTTTTGGTTGTTCTTACATGTTGGCTATTATTTTAATTCATACATTCATCTGTTACATTTGTCTTCTATTTTTTTTTTGTTAAATCTAGACTTTTAACTTTTCATTCCCTTATTGTTTATTATTTAATTCATTCAGTCGTTATTTTCATTCATTGTTCCACCCTTTTTTGTAATTCTTACATTGTACTATTTCTTTCTTTCTTTTTCTTTCTTTTTTTTTCTATCTTTCTTTCTGCTCTTTCTTTCCTTCTGTCTTTCTTTTTCTTTCTTTCTGTCTTCCTTTCTTTCTCTTTTCTTTCTGTCTTTCTTTCTTTCCTTCTGTCTTTCTTTCTTTCTTTCCTCCTTTCTTTCTTTTTCTTTCTTTTTTCTTTCTTTCCTTCTTTCATTTTTCTTTCTTTCTTTCTTTTCTCTTTCTTTCCTTCTTTCTTTCTTTCCTTTTTTCTTTTTTCTTTCTTTCTGTATTTCTTTCTGTATTTCTTTCTGTCTCTCTTTCTTTCTTTTTTCTTTTTTCTTTCTTTCTGTATTTCTTTCTTTCTTTCTCTCTTTCTTTCTTTCTTTTTTCTTTTTTTCTTTCTGTATTTCTTTCTTTCTGTCTCTCTTTCTATCTCTCTTTCTGTCTCTCTTTCTTTCTTTCTTTCTTTCTTTCTTTCTTTCTTTCTTTCTTAACTCTAGGCTTTTTAACGTTTTTTCATTTTATTATCCTTACATATTGATTACTTATTTCATTAATTCATTGGATCATTTCTCTTCTTTTTCTTTTTTATAACGCTAAATTTTCTTTCCTTCTTTATTTTTCTTGTCTTCTTTCTTTTTTTCTGTCTGTCTGTCTGTCTTTCTTTCTTTCTTTCTTTCTTTCTTTCTTACTTCATTTCTTTTTTTTAAGACTTTCGTAGCAATTTTTCTATTTTCTATTTACATGCTCATTATTTTAATTAATTAACTCGTTCATTCATTCACTCTTTGTTTCTTTGTTTCTTTTTCCATACATGTTTATTATCTTTTCTTTCTTTTTTTTTTTTTTGGCTTTTTTGCTTTTTCCATATATGTTTACATTTTTTTTTTTCGTTTTTATTGCTTGCATAACATTACTCTCTTTGTTAAACACGTTTAGTATTTCAATTAATTCTTTCTTTCTTTCTGTTTATTCTGACATGTTTAGTATTTTTCTTTCTTTTTCCATACATGGTTATTATACATTTATTTATTTATTCCCTTCTTTTTATTTGTTTATTTGTTTTTTTTTATTCCTATATATTTACTGTTTCTTTCTTTCTTGCTTTCTTTCGTTCTTTCTTTCTTTCATTGTCTTTCAATCATTAATCTCTTGAAATTGATAGGAGTCGCCACCGTGACCATTTTGATTCGACTGATTTCCCAAAAAGTTATGCATCCATTACTCAATCTAAACAAAAGACAATAAACGCCCTTATTTGCTTACAATGATTGGTTAATAATGAAACATTCAAACAAGAAAAATAAAAAAATACAAAACATCATTAAGTGAATAACGGCTTTTTTTTTACAGTTCAATAACAATTTTGCAAAATGTAAAAGCATCTTTTTTTGACATTTAAACTCATGCACGCACACAAACAAATGTCGGAAGTAATAATTATGAAAAAAATATGCAATAAAATATAACAAAGCCTAGGAATCATTATTCAAAATAATTCTTAGAAAAAAAAATTCGTACGTTAGCCTGTTTAATCGAAAATCTGATGGTGAGAAGATTAAAATCAAAATATAGTGTCACAACACATGATACGTGAAAAAATAATAAGTATAAAATAATACACTTATCACAATAATGACTGTCAAATTAATAGGCGGGAGAAAGGAAAGATCCGATTGAAAACTGCTCTAAGCTATGGTGATGTTTGAAGTCATTGGAAGTATTTAAGAGAAAAAATATCGGGAAAGACATCAATTAAATTTACTAATCAGTTAAAGAATTGTCAGAAAACAACTACTCTTGACAAAAAAACCTCCTAAATATTTCCGTCGTCTTCAAAATACGCCCAAAATTGAAAGTTGTTAGCAACTGAGAAATGTTTGAAATATAGAATATTCAAGCAAGTTGGCTCTCTGTGCAGGGCTCGAAAATTGTTTTTGCCTGAATCTATCCAGCACTTATACAGATCTACCATCCGCCCGTGTTTTGAATACTGTTGCCACAACTGGTCGGGTGCCCCTGCTATTCTCCTCGGGCTTTTTGACAAAATACAGCGAAGAATCTGTAACGTGATTGATACCGACTTAGCAGAACGCCTGCAGTCACTCTCTCACCGGCGTGATGTGGCTTCCCTGTGCCTCTTCTATAAGTACTTTCATGGCTTCTGCTCTGACGAACTTAAATCACTGGTGCCCCATAGGTGGGAGTTTGCATGAGATACTAGATGGGCAACTAGGTCCCACCCTTTTACAGTGAAACCGATGAAATGTAATCGCAATTTCTACTCCAACAGCATTTTTTCTCGCACATCACGCCTGTGGAATTCCCTTCCGCATGCTTGTTTCCCCGACGGCGATAACCTCCAGGAGTTTAAATGTAAGGTCAATAGACACCTTCTAACACACTAACCCTCCAATTCTCTCCAACTCCCCCTCTATGTACATCCTAACTCGTCTATCGCCCAGTGTAACCCCCTGCGCTATAGTGGCAGTGGAATGCCTTGCTTGGGTGACATGATTAAAAAAAAAAAAACAGCGAAGTTGTTATCACTATCTATCTATCTATCTATCTATCATCTATCTATCTATCTATCTATCTATCTATCTATCTATCCCATTTTGTTCGTTATCTATCTATCTATCTATCTATCTATCTATCTATCTATCTATCTATCTATCTATCTATCTCATTTTGTTCACTATCTATCTATCTATCTATCTATCTATCTAGCTTCATTTTGTTCACTATCTATCTATCTATCTATCTATCTATCTATCTATCTATCTATCTATCTATCTATCTATCTATCTCATTTTGTTCACTATCTATCTATCTATCTATCTATCTATCTATCTATCTATCTATCTATCTATCTATCTATCTATCCCATTTTGTTCGTTATCTATCTATCTATCTATCTATCTATCTATCTATCTCATTTTGCTCACTATCTATCTATCTATCTATCTATCTATCTATCTATCTATTTCATTTTGTTCACTATCTATCTATCTATCTATCTATCTATCTATCTATCTATCTATCTATCTATCTATCTATCTATCTATCTATCTATCTCATTTTGTTCACTATCTATCTATCTATCTATCTATCTATCTATCTATCCCATTTTGTTCGTTATCTATCTATCTATCTATCTATCTATCTATCTATCTATCTATCTATCTATCTATCTATCTATCTCATTTTGTTCACTATCTATCTATCTATCTATCTATCTATCTATCTATCTATCTATCTATCTATCTATCTATCTGTTCACTATCTATCTATCTATCTATCTATCTATCTATCTATCTATCTATCTATCTATCTATCTATCTATCTATCTATCTCATTTTGTTCACTATCTATCTATCTATCTATCTATCTATCTATCTATCTATCTATCTATCTATCTATCTCATTTTGTTCACTATCTATCTATCTATCTATCTATCTATCTATCTATCTATCTATCTATCTATCTATCTATCTATCTAATTTTGTTCACTATCTATCTATCTATCTATCTATCTATTCTATCTATCTATCTATCTCATTTTGTTCACTATCTATCTATCTATCTATCTATCTATCTATCTATCTATCTATCTATCTATCTATCTATCTATCTGCCTGTCTACTATCTATCTATCTATCTATCTATCTATCTATCTATCTATCTATCTATCTATCTATCTGTTGTGGATTCCGGGTGAGGAACCGCACTATATAATAAACAATAAAAAAACAGATATGGAGACAGAAAAAGATGGATTATATTGAACGTAATATACAAACTGAAACATGGGTTAGTCAATTTAGGAATACTATTAGTAGAAATAAATAAATACAACTCTAGAAATGAAATAGTATGTCCGGGTAACTTATTCAAGTTGAGCTCAGAGCAACTGTAACTGCAACTCTTATTCCAGATCTAACCAACTAAACTCCATCCTCTTTTCTCTAGGCATTATTATATGTACACTGAGTCGAGTCCATTATTGTACACAAAAAGGGGAGATCCCACAACACACTCTCTCTCTCTCTCTCTCTCTCTCTCTCTCTCTCTCATTAATATAAGTAAAAATTTGTGAAATAGCTGATTATTGTCACCCTTAGCATCCCGACACTACAATTTTGTAGGCAGATCTGTTCGTAAACTCTGCTGGGCTTATCAGCAATTTTAAAGACAGAGAGTTCGGGATGTTAAAGGTGATATCAATCAGCTAAGTAACAAAACTTTTACTTATATTAATTCTATTATGGCTCTATCCTTATTATAGAGCACTTTATTGCAAAAAATACTTGCCACAAACATTTTTCACTCAGTATTTCATTGACTGTAAGAATTTTTGGCTCATACTATCTTTCTCATAGCTATTGTCTTCCCCCCTCTCTCTTATGTATGTATATATATATAGCTTTTGAGATTTCACTCGCCCGATCGACTCAGTCGATTGAAACTTAATTGGGTGATTAAAGTTTATTGCTTTACTAGCCCGCTGTCAATTAAAAATCTCGCAATGAAACGTGTCCCCTCAAATATAGAAAAAAGAAATCTGATTTCCTTTACAACCCAAAAGTATGCCATTGAAGATTCACAAGTTACTTAGAATAATCTACAATGACATTATTGAACTCTTAGTTTTTATAATTCGGGTCAGTGTAAACATTCGTTTAATTAACGCTTCCAGAGTTTACCCAAAATGTCTCTGTCCCCCAGGTTAAAGACGCTCACAGATTTTAAGAAACTTATTTGGAAAAATATTATCCTATATTTCCTCATCGCCTACGGAAAGTAAAAATGAACATTTGAAAGAAAGAAAAAAAAATACGCATACTTCTGTCAACCCCGCACCGAAAAACAAATTATACAAGTAATTTTTTAATAGAAAATTTGTTGAGAAAATCAGATTTGTTATATTTTATCATCTATGTAGTCAAACATTTTATCATCTTTTCATCATCATTTTATCATCATTTCATCATCATTTCATCATCTTTTCATCATCACATATTTTATTATCTATGTAGTCAAACATTTTATCATCTTTTCATCATCATTTTATCATCATTTCATCATCATTTCATCATCATTTTATCATCTTTTCATCATCATATATTTTATCATCTATGTAGTCAAACATTTTATCATCTTTTCATCATCATTTTATCATCATTTCATCATCATTTCATCATCATTTTATCATCTTTTCATCATCATATATTTTATCATCTATGTAGTCAAACATTTTATCATCTTTTCATCATCATTTTATCATCATTTTATCATCATTTCATCATCATTTTATCATCATTTTATCATCTTTTCATCATCATATATTTTATCATCTATATAGTCAAACATTTTATAATCTTTTCATCATCATTTTTATCATCATTTTATCATCATTTCATCATCATTTAATCATCATTTTATCATCATTTTATCATCTTTTTCATCATCATATATTTTATCATCTATATAGTCAAACATTTTATCATCTTCATCATCATTTAATCATCATTTTATCATCATTTATCATCTTTTCATCATCGTATATTTTATCATCTATATAGTCAAACATTTTATCATCTTTCTGTCATCATTTTTATCATCATTTTATCATCATTTTATCATCATTTCATCATAATTTTTATCATCTTTTCATCATCATATATTTTATCATCTATGTAGTCAAACATTTTATCATTTTCATCATCATTTTATCATCATTTTATCATCATTTCATCATCATTTCATCATCATTTTATCATCTTTTCATCATCATATATTTTATCATCTATGTAGTCAAACATTTTATCATTTTTTTCATCATTATTTTTATCATCATTTTATCATCATTTCATCCATCATTTCATCATCATTTTATCATCTTGCCATCATCATATATTTTATCATCTATGTAGTCAAACATTTTATCATCTTTTCATCGTCATTTTATCATCATTTTATGATCATTTCATCATCTTTTCATCCATCACATATGTAATTATCTATGTAGTCAAACATTTTATCATCTCCTGCGTCATCATTTTATCATCATTTCATCATCATTTCATCATCATTTTATCATCTTTTCATCATCATATATTTTATCATCTATGTAGTCAAACATTTTATCATCTTTTCATCATCATTTTATCATCATTTGTCATCATTTCATCATCATTTTATCATCTTTTCATCATCATATATTTTATCATCTATGTAGTCAAACATTTTATCATTTTTCATCATTATTTTATCATCATTTTATCATCATTTCATCATCATTTCATCATCATTTTTATCATCTTCATCATCATATATTTTATCATCTATGTAGTCAAACATTTTATCATCTTTTTCATCATCATTTTATCATCATTTTATCATCATTTCATCATCATTTTATCATCTTTTTCATCATCATATATTTTATCATCTATGTAGTCAAACATTTTATCATTTTCATCATCATTTTATCATCATTTTATCATCATTTCATCATCATTTCATCATCATTTTATCTCTCTTTTCATCATCATATATTTTATCATCTATGTAGTCAAACATTTTATCATTTTTCATCATTATTTTATCATCATTTTATCATCATTTCATCATCATTTTTTCATCATCATTTTATCATCTTTTCATCATCATATATTTTATCATCTGTAATTAAACATTTATCATCTTTTTCATGTGTTTTATCATCATTTTTATCATCCATTTCATCATCATTTTCATCATCTTTTTCATCATCACATATTTTATTATCTATACTTAGTCAAACATTTTATCATCTTTATCATCCATTTATCATCATTTCATCATCATTGTCATCATTTTATCATCTTTTTCATCATCATATATTTTATCATCTATGTAGTCAAACATTTTATCATTTTTCATCATCATTTTATCATCATTTTATCATCATTTCATCATCATTTTCATCTACATCATTTTTATCATCTTTTCATCATCATATATTTTATCATCTGTGTAGTCAAACATTTTATCATTTTCATCATTATTTTTATCGTATTTTATCATCATTTCATCATCATTTCATCATCATTTATCATCTTTTCATCATCATATATTTTATCATCTATGTAGTCAAACATTTTATTATCATCTTTTCACATGTCATTTTATCATCATTTTTATCATCATTTTCATCATCATTTCATCATCTTTTTCATCATCACATATTTTATTATCTATATGATCAAACATTTCATCATCTTTTCATCAATATTTTTTCTATCCATTGTCATCATTTCATCATCATTTTATCATCTTTTTCAATATGTATATTTTATCATCTTATGTAGTCAAACATTTTATCATCTTTTCATCATCATTTTATCATCATTTGTCATCATTTCATCATCATTTGTCATCTTTTCATCATCATATATTTATCATCTGTAGTCAAACATTTTATCATCTTTTCATCATCATTTCATCCTTTTTATCATCATTTCATCATCATTTCATCTTTATCATTTTATCATCTTTTTCATCATCATATATTTTATCATCTATATAGTCAAACATTTATCATCTTTTCATCATCATTTTATCATCATTTTATCCATCTTTTCATCATCATTAATCATCATTTTATCATCCATTTTAATATCAATATTTTCATCATCGTATATTTTATCATCTATATAGTCAAACATTTTATCATCTTTTCATCATCATTTTATCATCATTTTATCATAATTTTATCATCATTTCATCATCATTTTATCATCTTTTCATCATCATATATTTTATCATCTATGTAGTCAAACATTTTATCATTTTTCATCATCATTTTATCATCATTTTATCATCATTTCATCATCATTTCATCATCATTTTATCATCTTTTCATCATCATATATTTTATCATCTATGTAGTCAAACATTTTATCATTTTTCATCATTATTTTATCATCATTTTATCATCATTTCATCATCATTTCATCATCATTTTATCATCTTTTCATCATCATATATTTTATCATCTATGTAGTCAAACATTTTATCATCTTTTCATCATCATTTTATCATCATTTTATGCTCATTTCATCATCATTTCATCATCTTTTCATCATCACATATTTTATTATCTATGTAGTCAAACATTTTATCATTTTTCATCATCATTTTATCATCATTTCATCATCATTTCATCATTATTTTATCATCTTTTCATCATCATATATTTTATCATCTATGTAGTCAAACATTTTATCATCTTTTCATCATCATTTTATAATCATTTTGTCATCATTTCATCATCATTTTATCATCTTTTCATCATCATATATTTTATCATCTATGTAGTCAAACATTTTATCATTTTTCATCATTATTTTATCATCATTTTATCATCATTTCATCATCATTTCATCATCATTTTATCATCTTTTCATCATCATATATTTTATCATCTATGTAGTCAAACATTTTATCATCTTTTCATCATCATTTTATCATCATTTTATCATCATTTCATCATCATTTCATCATCTTTTCATCATCACATATTTTATTATCTATGTAGTCAAACATTTTATCATCTTTTCATCATCATTTTATCATCATTTCATCATCACTTCATCATCATTTTATCATCTTTTCATCATCATATATTTTATCATCTATGTAGTCAAATATTTTATCACTTTTCATCATCATTTTATCATCATTTTGTCATCATTTCATCATCATTTCATCATCATTTTATCATCTTTCATCAATATATATTTTATCATCTATATAGTCAAACATTTTATCATCTTTTCATCATCATTTTATCATCATTTTATCATCATTTCATCATCATTTAATCATCATTTTATCATTATTTTATCATCATTTTATCATCATTTCATTATCATTTCATCATCATTTTATCATCTTTTCATCATCATATATTTTATCATCTATGTAGTCAAACATTTTATCATCGTTTCATCATCATTTTATCATCATTTTATCATCATTTCATCATCATTTCATCATCTTTTTCATCATCACATATTTTATTATCTATGTAGTCAAACATTTTATCATCTTTTTCATCATCATTTTATCATCATTTCATCATCATTTCATCATCATTTTATCATCTTTTCATCATCATATATTTTATCATCTATGTAGTCAAACATTTTATCATCTTTTTCATCATCATTTTATCATCATTTCATCATCATTTCATCATCATTTTATCATCTTTTTCATCATCATATATTTTATCATCTATGTAGTCAAACATTTTATCATCTTTTTTCATCATCATTTTATCATCATTTGTCATCATTTCATCATCATTTTATCATCTTTTTCATCATCATATATTTTATCATCTATGAGTCAAACATTTTATCATCTTTTTCATCATCATTTTATCATCATTTTATCATCATTTCATCATCATTTCATCATCATTTTATCATCTTTTCATCATCATATATTTTATCATCGCGTATAGCCCATTTTATCATCTTCTTTTCATCATCATTTTATCATCATTTTATCATCATTTCATCATCATTTAATCATCATTTTATCATCATTTTATCATCTTTTTCATCATCATATATTTTATCATCTATATAGTCAAACATTTCATCACCTTTTTCATCATCATTTAATCATCATTTTTATCATCATTTTTATCATTTTTTCATCATCGTATATTTTATCATCTATACAGTCAAACATTTTATCATCTTTTTCATCATCATTTTATCATCATTTTATCATCATTTTATCTTCATTTCATCATCATTTTATCATCTTTTTCATCATCATATATTTTATCATCTATGTAGTCAAACATTTTATCATTTTTCATCATTATTTTATCACTATTTTGATTATCATTTCATCATCATTAATTATCATTTTATCATCTTTTCATTTGTCATATAGTTTATCATCTATGTAGTCAAACATTTTATCATCTTTTTCATCATCATTTTATCATCATTTTATCATCATTTCATCATATCATTTCATCATCTTTTCATCATCAATATATTTTATTATCTATGTAGTCAAACATTTTATCATCTTTTCATCATCATTTTATCATCATTTCATCATCATTTCATCATCATTTTATCATCTTTTCATCATCATATATTTTATCATCTATGTAGTCAAACATTTTATCATCTTTTCATCATCATTTTATCATCATTTTGTCATCATTTCATCATCATTTTATCATCTTTTCATCATCATATATTTTATCATCTATGTAGTCAAACATTTTATCATCTTTTCATCATCATTTTATCATCATTTTATCATCATTTCGTCATCATTTCATCATCATTTTATCATCTTTTCATCATCATATATTTTATCATCTATATAGTCAAACATTTTATCATCTTTTCATCATCATTTTATCATCATTTTATCATCATTTCATCATCATTTAATCATCATTTTATCATCATTTTATCATCTTTTCATCATCATATATTTTATCATCTATATAGTCAAACATTTTATCATCTTTTCATCATCATTTAATCATCATTTTATCATCATTTTATCATCTTTTCATCATCGTATATTTTATCATCTATATAGTCAAACATTTTATCATCTTTTCATCATCATTTTATCATCATTTTATCATCATTTCATCATCATTTTATCATCTTTTCATCATCATATATTTTATCATCTATGTAGTGAAACATTTTATCATTTTTCATCATCATTTTATCATCATTTTATCATCATTTCATCATCATTTCATCATCATTTTATCATCTTTTCATCATCATATATTTTATCATCTATGTAGTCAAACATTTTATCATTTTTCATCATCATTTTATCATCATTTTATCATCATTTCATCATCATTTCATCATCATTTTATCATCTTTTCATCATCATATATTTTATCATCTATGTAGTCAAACATTTTATCATCTTTTCATCATCATTTTATCATCATTTTATCATCATTTCATCATCATTTCATCATCTTTTCATCATCATATATTTTATCATCTTTGTAGTCAAACAGAAGAAAGAAACTACGCATTTAGGTACCTGAACTCAATTGCTACCCCCCCCAAAAAAGCATATAATGATATTAATAGACTAAAAACTTACTAAAAACAAAGAATTATCATTAAAATGTTTAAGCTATTGTTTAGAAAAACGATCAAATTTTGTTGTTATTATTTTAAAAAAAATTGTAAAACCTTTCTAACACGTTCAAAATTTTAATTAAAATTTCATTTTTTGTTTTCCGTCAGCGATTCACGCTATGTTTACGTAAGGCGACTATTAAGAAAATGGAGTCGGTCGAGAAAAATGATTTTAGAGCGAGTAAATTTTCCGTCGCCCTCGACCGCCGATCGAGGGATTTCTTTTTCAAATCTCAAAGGCTATATATATATATATATATATATATATATATATATATATATATATATATATATATATATATTGTCTTGCTATTAGAGGCCATGTATATCCAACATTTCTCTCCTGCTGTTGTGGCGGACCTACCCATTAACATTGTAATGGACTAACTCAACCTGCATAAATACCATGTGACTAGTTGTCACCTGGAGAGCATCAGTCTGGTATGAGTCAGACACTCGTAGAGTCACTTACCGAACAGAGACTTTGATATCCAACACCGCTTGCTCGTCAGCTAGTCGAACATCTGGCATATTGTGCCTTTACTCGTTATTTTGTTAATACAATTGTTTACACTAATCCCGTGTTCCTGTTTTTATTTGTGACCCCTTAAACAGGTTTACAACACTTGCTATCAGTCTCACATTACTTAACAATAGAAATGGAGTGTTGATATTTGTTTCAGTGGAAAGATGTTTGCGCGAATTACATCCGCACGTAACTCGCGAAGGCTCGGAATGAACGCTCTTATTCAAAACAATACAAAAATAAATTACAGTGTAACAGTTAAATCATGAGGAAAAATAGCGTTAGAGGCAAGACACCCTCGGAAAAAGCTATAGAAGTGATCGAAAGCGCTTGGGACAATAAAAATTATATCTACAAAACGGAAATATGTCAAGTGCTGGAAATTAATAAAATTTAATTAAATCTTCTTTGTCGACCGTATTTAATGAAAGATGTTTGAATGAAAGGGTGCTGCCCAAATATATATATATATATATATATATATATATATATATATATATATATATATATACACAAAAATCTATAGTGAGCCAAAACCTACCGCGGTTTCACACTACGGATCGTCAGGGTAAAGGCTGGAACACTAAAGATAAAAGCAAATAAATACATATACACCAAGGTAGGGGGGAACCATACCAACACAAGAAGGGGGGGTTAAGAACAAATGAAGCAAAACAAACTATATTAGGAATAACTTTTATTAGACATATTAGCAAAAAAAAAAAAGTTAACAATTACTAAGCTCTCACACTAAGCAATGAATTTATATTTGTGAAACTTACATTTGTTTAAAATCTCAGTCTTAGCATTAAGAAGATTATAGGCGGGTTCGAATAAGGCTATAGCTAGTTTTTCCTCGCCGCATAAATTACAGAATTTACTGCCTTTATTATAATCAGTACATTTTTTTATTATTTCCCATTTCAAAATGGGGTCTTTTTTAATTTTAGATTTTATGTTCCAAATATAATCCGCTAAGGTTGTACTAAGTCTATATTTTTCATTTTTAAATGAGGTTTTGTGATTGTAAAATCTAACTTTAAACGTATCGTGCGTTGCACCTATATACGTTTTAGGATACTTATCTTGCTCATCTTTATAAACTTTAACACTATAGACTACGTTAGATTGGTTGCAATTGCCTGTCATAGGACATTCAGCTTTTACTTTACAATTACATTTATTATTGGTGTTTTTATTGGTAGTACTTGTTTTCAGTTTTCTTTTATTACAGTTATTAATAATTTTGCCAATATTTGGAAGGCAAGAATAACTAAGTTTAATAGTATTTCTATTGAATATTTTTTTAAGAGGACTATCGTTATTAAAATGTTTATCGATAAAGTTAAAGAACATATTTCCAATTTTAGATTTAACCTCTTTGTTAAATGGGGGGTTGAACCATATTATATTTCTGTATCTAGTTTTATTAATTTTATCGGTATTATGGTTTAAGAATTTAAGGGCCTGAGAATATCCACTTTTAATAAGCGCTGATTGGTAAATTTTTTTATATTTATCAAAAATTTCAAAATTAGATGAAATAGTAGAGAATCTATACGCTATACCATTAGGAATACTATGAAGTATATGGGAGGGGTGGTTAGAATCCTTGTTTACATACCTAAGATATAATTATTTTTAATAAAAAATTGAGAGTTTGGTTAAACAAAACAGAACAGAACAGAAAGGGAAGGGGCGGGATATATATATATATATATATATATATATATATATATATATATAGGCATTCCTTCACCAATCCTAGTTTAAGATATCAAACATCCCTTTCTCGAAAATATTGGGAATTAAAAGAAAATAACTTTAACATGGAAATGAATAGGCAAAGCTAGAACCCTTAATAAGCTATTAGATGTAATATATACTTGATAGGAAAAAATTAAAATTTTGAAACTTCAATACCAGAGAATACTCCTAAATAAACGGATGGAGATCATTAGTATGTTTCGTCCTAGAAATAAGTATAAATTGCAATAATTATTCTATTCTTCTAATTAGTCACAATAAGTTTTTTTTAACAAATATTGCTTAAGTAGTTACTTCCCCCCACCTACCACTACTGACTCAAGGGTCAAGCCACATACCTCCCACTACCAAAGAAGTAGTAATACTAAAATTCCGCTAGCTTAACCTTATAAAAACCAATACTTTCCAACCCCTTTCTTTACTCGAGCAAATCTCTGGGATTAGAATTTGTCCTCATTCTTTGTTTAAATGGGTCTGAGAATGCATGTCTTAAAATGACATGATAATAATGGCAATTTCCCCTCTGAGTTTTACCTGAATTTACACACACACACACACACACACACACACACACACACACACATATATATATATATATATATATTATAAATGTGGACGCTATGATTAATAACAATCTTTGACAGTCGGTTTCATGCTTAAAGGCAATCGTATGTTCTGAAGTCTGCACAATCTCAAGAACAGGTTAATTTTTTTTATCGTATCACCCCGAGCAAGGCGGTAACGCCACTGAAGCGCAGGAGGCTACGTAAGAGTGAAAAGTGAGAAGATTGGAAAAGTGAAAGCCGGAAACCACATCCTAAACAGGGAACAAGGGATGAGCCTCTTAACCTGTTCAATAGACATGGGTGGCGTGTGAACCGGGCGATAGATAGATCTATCTGCTCCAATTGAAAAAAAAACAAACAAAGTGAGAAGACTGGAAAAGAGAAAGCCGGAAACCACATCCTAAACAGGGAACAAGGGATGAGCCTCTTAACCTGTTCGATAGACATGGGTGGAGTGTGAACTGGGCGATAGATAGATCTGTCTACTAACGCTGCGTTAAAATAGGTGCGGACTTTTATACTTTATATTTAAATGAGCTCTATCTCTGATATTGAGCACTTGCAATCATAAATATCGCTCAACTTAAAACTACATGTTTATCATAGAGGATATGATGGGTAAATTTTCGCTATTTCTATTTTTATTTTTGCATATAACCGTTGTTTGTTTTTTAATTTGACAAATACACTATAGTTGGGTCAGTTGGGCAGCGTTTCTGAGAAAAAAATGCACAATGACCCAATTTTTTCTTCCACAAAAATTTGGAAACGGCATACTATACCGCTTGGAAATCGAGCCGAAATTTCCAATACGAACTTTTGCAAGTGTTTAGGTTATCAACCTGAGTACAGTTCAGAGAATTTGGGAAGAGTTAATTAAGTCTAATTATAATTACGTACCGTAGCTCGGAAAACTTTGTGTCAATATTCTGACAGAAAAAGAATTCTCGAAATTATTGGCGAGGGCCTCAGACTCAACACATCAGGTACCTTGAAGAGGTAGTGCGGCTCTGATCAAAAGACTTTCTTCTGGAAGACCCTATATCTGGCAATAAGACTGCACAAACAGTCGAACCTAGTCATCGCAGTTAGACAATTTCTTCCCTTACATCTGGGAACCTAACTCAACAGACTGCAACACACTTGATTATTGTATGTTTACTCTACTATATGTGAGGCGCAGCCGAGCGAGCAACCAATAAAAGTCCTTGTAACACCAAAGATGATCTGAAGGCAAGGATTTACCAGCTTAAACAAAGAGACCGTCTGAAGTGATACCGAAAATTGTTCTCTGGAGGCTGTGGTTAAACCAATGGCGATGTTATTGAATAAATTTACTCTTTAGCATTTCAAGATATTTTTGTGACATTTTGGCAAATATATCAAGTTAAAATAAGATGTCAATATTATTTCTGTTTTTCCTTATTTCAGATGACAATTTTCCCAGCGCACTATTTATATACATATTCATCATGAGGTGTAATTGATATCGGCTAGGAACGAGAAATCGGAGTGCCGAGTTCGAATTCTAGCTGAATTAATTGTATTACTTAAAATACTCTTTGGAAATGAATTACTCCATCTCTTCTCCCTTCAGCTATGGGTTAAATAGCAGGACAGATTGAGTTCTGTAGTCAACAGACTACGCAAAAATTAATGGCAACATACTGCAGGTCAATCTTCTGCCCATTCAGTCATGTCTTTTTCAAGACGTGTATCACGTCTTTTTCAAGACGTGTATCACGTCTTTTTCAAGACGTGTATCACGTCTTTTTCAAGACGTGTATCACGTCTTTTTCGAGCATGTATCACGCGTATGGCATTTAACTGACTGAGTGAATGCGGAATAGATGTCTGATTATTTTAGGGTATTATTGTAGAGTTTGTGGTGGGCAAGAGGGTCAAAGGAATGTAAGGGATCATGAAACGAACGAGTTTGTAAAAATGGATGGGTAATAGGAAATACAAAGACTAGCATGGTGTGATCCGGCTCGTACACGTCCTGAAGGGATACGGCACATGAAAGGAATAGACTTGCAGTTGACGGTTATAAGGCGACTCTAGTCTACCAGAAAATGAATTAACATGTAATATTTTGTTTATATATTTTATTGAATTTGTATAAGTTTGTTATGCAATGTCAATCGTCTTAGATGGCAATGATAAGATAATCTTCTCACAGACGAAGAAAAATCTGTAGAAAACAGAAATGTGGCTCCACAGAAGAATGGTACTCAAAATGCCATGGATGAAGTGAGTAAGTATCGAATAAAGAAAAACGAAATCAAAAAAGAAACTTACTCTCAGAATCAGAAAGAAGTTCCAGTAATGTGTATACACCTAGGAAGGAAAGGTGTCCTAGAATATTTTATACAGGGATAATAGTTTTAAAAAATATTTGAAAAAAATATTTTTATTAACCAAATTGCAAATTTGGTAACAACAAGAATTTTGTGCACAAATACTCATCTGGCGTCTCGGCTTCACTCACATTATCACAGATCTGTGCCTTTTCTATAAATATATAGGGATCTTAATTACGAACGCGTCTCGCACGAGAATGATAGATGCAAGACTTACGCTGATCGGGCCTCAAAATTATCTTCGATTCCTATACAATGTTTATATTAATATAATTCGTCCAACATAAAACAATTCAAGACTCAAGGAATAAGATTACAATGACGACAGTGTAAACACAGTAAACATGTATTAACGAATGTCCAAACGAATGAAGAAAAGCATGCAATTTACTGTTGACAATAGTTAATTAGGAGAAAGAGTTTTCTCCCCTAGACTGCAGAGAAAGTCAAATGTTCTTTGGAAGAAAGTCACTTGTTGAATGAAAATTTAGATTCAAGTTGAATGAAATAAAGTCTGTTTCAAATGAAAGAATTGTTAAAACAATGTTCATGAATTTGTTGTTTGAATCTACAAGTGTACTTATGTCTAGAATAGATCAACAGTGCTTATCAGAATGTTCAGTATGGTGTCCAAATGGCAATTTTGGTAACAACAAGCATTTGGCGTACAAATACTTATCTGGCGTCTCGGCTTCCTTAACCTTCCCACAGATATGTGCATTTTCTATAAATACGTTAATGGGAATTGTCCAGACTACCTCTTCGCTATGATACCTAGACTCTTTAAATTTTAGCGCAGTTTCTTTCTGCTTCTATGTGTCTTGTCCTTTGAGGACGGAGGCGATCATGGCCTTTCATATCTCCCTATTCCTGGTGGCTCTTAGCACATTTTCTACTGTAACAGCACGTAACCCCCGTTCTGTCATCTACCTGCTCAGGCCCTTCAAATACGTTATCCGCTGATTTCCTCTGTTTCTTTTCACCTCTATCTGGCCTGTTAGTATCAGGTTCTCCAAGCTTTTCTTTCTCATTGTATGTCCCAGAAACTTCAGTTGTCTTTTCTTGATGCTCAATATTAATTTCCTGTTCGTTTCCATTCTTTCCAACACCTCGTCATTGTTCACATGCTAGGTTCACGATATCCGCAGCATCCTTCTGTAGAACCACATTTCAATTGCTTTAAGTTTTCCCTCCATCTTTGTTGATATTGTCCAACATTCACTGCCATATTGAAGAACTGACATCACATAGCAATCCAGTACTCTCTTCTTTGTTTCTAGCGAAATTGTCCTGTTTCTTAATACATTACTCAGCTCCTGGAATTCATCTTTGTGCTGTTGGATCTCAGGAATATAAATGTATAGAAACTGCTGTGACCAGAAAGTGAGGGGTCAGTTTACATATTGATTGTAATATGGAATTGATCCCCCACTTAATATCCAGTATGCTTCTGTAGAACCACATTTTAGCTGTTTCAAGTTTTTCCGTTATCTTCGATGATATTGTCCAGCATTCACTGCTATATTGAAGAACTGACATCACATAGCAATCTAGTACTTTGTTTCTAGCGAAATTGTCCTGATTCTTAATACTTTTATCAGCTTCTGGAACGTGTCTTTCGCCATGCCAATTCACCTTTGGCATTGCGTCTTCTGTTAGAACACTTTCCAGGTATTTCAATTTTTGTACCTGCTTGATTTTAGTAAACCCCTCATGTATTTGGCACTTTAGGCTGCTCTTTTTGCTGATGCATTCAGTTTTCTTGCAGTTTATCTGTAGTCCTTAGCGCAGTACTTGATTTATCATCTGTTTAGAGTTGAGTTGGTTAAATGTATTCATACATTTATGGTTTCTTTTCTTGCACTTCCCGCTTTGGAAATTTCCGTCTGGCTTCATGCTTTCCTACCAACTTTCATCTTCAAATATTTAAATGCAATATCAATCGCGATTTAAAGTCTCCTCATTATTCTTTTTGTTATCGCACATTGGTAATGTTTCGGCTTCTAATTCTTGCACACCTAGTAACCCGTTGCATCTTAATTGCTTTAGTTTTCCAAACTCTCTTAATAAAAGTTCTTTTTACTGTAAAGTTATCTTAAATAGTTCAAGGAAAAGTTATTTTTTGTTTCTAGTAAATCTCTGTTCTGTCGCATAAAATCATGGAAAAGGAAAACGACTGTATCAATTGAAACATGAAATAACAAATCAATGAAGCTTGGATTAAACATAACAGATTTTCTGAAATAAATTCTTTCAAAGGCGAAGTCGCGCATTAATTACAAACGTATAAACAACTAAGCTTCACTCATTTATTTGAGATGATTCCTACTGATATTTAGAAGCACAAGAAAAAAAAGAGAGGCAATTTGTAGTAGGGGATTGTGTTACTTCAGTTTTTCATGTGGTTAGAGCCTGCTTACCAAGGATATCCAAACTCGAAATCCTGCCGTCAGTGACACGGTTGTGAAATAATTTGGCTTTTCAACGAGATTATATATAACGGTTTTACCCCTGTCGTCAAAAATGAAGACAACATATATACAAATAAATACACGATGGTCACATCAATCAGTTAAATGCCATACGTGATACACGCTTTAGGCGATCATGTCTCGAAAGAGACATGACTGACTGGGCACAAGATTATCCCGCATTAGGTTGCCATTGCTTTCTGTGGTAGACTGGTTGCCGACCAAGGTTATAGAACCCAATCTGTCCTGTAATTTAACCCATAACTGGAAGGAATAGACGAATTAATACCTTTCCTAAGGGTATTTGCGCGTAAGTGAATGCAATGAATTCGGCTGGAATTCGAACTCGGCTCCTCGATTTCTCGTTCCGCGCCGATATCTAATGCACCACAAGACACATCCAGTGCGTTGGTCTTATAATGGTCATAATCATTAGGTCATCCCTGTGTTTTAAAGAATGATGTATTTCATACTATTTTTTAGTATTCATTGCCAAAAAGGACCTCCAATCCGTAGTGGACTGGGGTAGGAAATGTCTCGATAATTTCAATGTTTCCAAAATGAAGCTGGTATCAATTAACCACCACAGACAATCGCATCTACCTCCCATTAGCATCGAACAGGCTTGCCTCCCAGAGAGTAAAACACTACGCCTCCTTGGCCTCACACTCTCAGTGGACCTCAAGTGGAATAACTATATCGTATCCATTGCTAAATCCGCCGCTATGAAAGTCGGTTCTCTGTGCAGTGCCCGGAAGTTTTTCCCGCCTGAATCTATCCTGCACATATATAAATCTACCATCCACCCGTGTATTGAATACTGCTGCCACATCTGGTCGGGTGCCCCTGCTACTCTCGGGCTTCTTGACAAAATACAACGGAGAATCTGTAACGTGATCGATACTGACTTGGCAGACCGGCTGCAACCACTCTCTCACCGGCGTGACGTGGCTTCCCTGTGCCTCTTATATAAATACTTTCACGGCTTCTGCTCCGATGAACCTAGATCACTGGTGCCCCTTAGGTACGAATTTGCACGAGATACTAGATTAGCAACTAGGTCCCACCATTTTACAGTGAAACAGATAACATGTAACCGTAATTTCTACTCCAACAGCTTCTTTTCTTGCTCTTCCCGCCTGTGGAATTCGCTTCCACATGTCTACTTTCTCGACAGCTACAGGAGTTTAAATGTAAGGTCAATAGATACCGCCAATCGCACTAACTTGCACCTATTCTCCCAACACTCACACCATCTTCCCAACCCTCATTCTCGGTATCCTTATCCGTCTATCACCATCCTCCTGACATTTCCTATATTTAACCATTCTTTCTCACCACTTTCCACACTATGTAATCCCCTGCGCAACAGTGGCAGTGGAATGCCTTGCTCGGGGTGAAACAATTATAAAAAAAAAGGGAATAATTGTAAATGAAAATAGAATGGTTCTTTTGTTAATACTGCACATTAACATATGCATCAAATGAATTTATAAATATTTAATAATTATATTTAATAATTTTGCAGTTTAATCAATGTAAGAATGAAGAAAATTTAGGGTGATTTAAACGAGTTCATCTTTGCTTCCTTGCCTTGTAAAAGTTTGCAAAGTAATAATAACAAAATATATATATATATTTTCATTTAGAATTATCTACTTAAAATAGTATGAAATACATAATCTCTTTCAAAATACTGGGGTGGCCTAATAATTATGGCCGCTAGATAGACCTGTATAGAGAGCTCAATGGATATTATCCAGAGCAATATGAGATTTATAAAAGAAAACTTAATACATCATCTAAACGTGTTATATATTATAATTACTGTTTTGATCCAAATGAAAATACATTATAATTATCGGTTTTAACAGAATGAAATCGAGGACTAATGAAATGGCTATTTTCGCCTGTCGAAATAAATTATGATTTATAACCAATTTTCCTGATATATATATATATATATATATATATATATATATATATATATATATTGCTTTTAACCTAGGATTGAAACCCGATTGAATTGGCGTCAGTCGGCGATTCTACCTCTGGGTTATGGGCGTTCGGTAGAAGAAGGCAGACTTTTGTCATTATACCCGCTATTATTAGAGTGCTCTAATCCATTACTGAATGAGCGATGCGTACATGCCAGAGTAGCTACTGTTTTTCAAAGTCTACCATTCTTCCAGAGTGCTCAGTCAGGGTGTGAGAGCGTAAATGATTAGTTAATTAATTAGTTTTGGGTCATAATTAAATTAGACCAGTACACAGTCGCATTAAAAAGTGTTTAATAAATTTATATTGCAGATTTTTAAAAATTTTTCATTTGCAAACGAATTATTTCGCGATGTGGATTTCTACCTTTCGGTGTCTCCAGGTGATTTACAATAACTTGTAAATAATATTGTAAATCGCTTGAAAACACTGAAATGCAGAAATCAAGGTCGCTAAATAACTTGTCTCCAAATGAATATATATATATATATATATATATATATATAGCTATTGGGCGCGTATCATGATATGCGCTAAAAAGTCTGCCTACTTCCACCGAACGCCCATAGCCCAGGGGTAGAGTTGCCGACTGACGCCATTTCGGTTGGGTTTCAATCCTGGGTAAAAAAGCAATCAGAGTCTAACTGATGAGCTGTGATACGGCGAAACAGATCTGTCTGCGGATGACAATATATATATATATATATATATATATATATATATATATTCTTTCCTACTCGACGACATAATCATTGCAAAAAAATAAAATAATAAGGCACTGTTAGAGGGTGAACATGTGGAAAGAGCTGGTAGTAAAGTTTAATAACTGGGAGTAAAGAGGGAGTGAACTTATCCGTCGCTACTTTGTAATTGTTTCTCTCTCACTCTGTCGCTGGTTAAGCGTAACTGAAAGGATATATATATATATATATATATATATTTCAATAAAACATTAATTACCATCATTATTACCTATTTGATGCGACATTGTTCTTTCAATGTGGAAACAAAATGTACAATTTTATAATAGTTTCAAGTTTCTAGTTGCTATATGCTCTAAAGTAATAATTATATATATATATATATATATATATAGTCATCAGCATGCAGTTCTGTTTCACGGTATGGCAGCTCATCAGTACGGCTAAACATCCGATTGCTTGCAGCCGGTATTGAAACCCGACTGCATTCACATTAGTCTGGTGTTCTACCCTAATCCCTCGACGCATGGCGGAGAAAGGCAGATTTTAGCGTGTTGTATACACAATGTAAACAAACGCCAGTAGTAAAGATTGTTCAATTTCTTGACGAAGAACGATGCGAAAATAATGGTGTGTAGCTACTGTTTTTTAATTCTACCGTTTATACATATTGTAAAATATAAATTTTAAAAGCTATCATTTCTATCTGTTATAAACGTGGCTTTAGTTATGAACTGCTTTTTACGGTTTATCACCCGTAGCTTATGTTGTTTTAAAGACAGAAAATATTTTTAGATTCTAAGCATTTTTTCGGGGTAATTACCGATAAAATTTGTAATGATCACGGGTAGAAGAGGTACATTTATACCTTTCATTCAAGGTTACAGTACCCAGTAATTTCTAGTCGCCATTCATCTAAGTCATTCATTCCCAAACTTTTATTGCTCCGGCCACAATTTTCAGAATTAAATTTGCTCATGCCTCCCAAAATTTTAAGTGATATGAAATTCATAAAAAACGAGTGAGGATGAAAAGGAGATATTCGGGGATTCGAGTCAGAACATTATCATTGATAACTCTCTCCTCCTACTTGCCGGAACCTAGTTACAATATTTTTAATCTATATATATAAAAGGCAATCTGTGAGTCTGTGTGTGACTGTTTCCTATGCACGCCTAGATTTTTTAAGCTACACTATTCAAACTTTCTAGAGACACAAATCTCCAGGGAAGCCAGGTCGACACATAATTTTTGAGTTTAAGTTCAGCAATTTTTACCTTTCGCACATTTTGGCCAACGGAGCCGATTGTTTACATTTGCTCTGTAAAACATCTAAGATCTAAGATGGTTGCTAGATTACGTCACAGAAATCAAATCACACGTGTCAAACGCGACGAAATATGAGCCTTTATATTTAATTTTTGTTTTGAATTTTAAAAATTCATTTGGTTAACAAAAAATGTGAAAAATTTTCCTAATAACTTTGAAACAAAAGTAACGTTAAAAAAAGTGTTTTTTCAAACAAAAAAACATATGTAAATAAAAAAAGGTAAGTTTTCGTTATAGGACCCGAAGGCTAATATTACTTCAGATCTTTCCAAAATAGTCTTATTTATGTGAAAATGTATATGCTGAACTTAAATCAGCAATTAGATATTGAAGAAACCAACCTTTTTTATGTTAACGACCAGAAAAAAAATCGGACTTCTCGCACTTTTTGTCAGCCATTACCGGCTTTGTGAGATTCATTCGCTGCTGAACGCTTTTAGGCGTAGAAAGAAAATTTAGGCCAACTTACTTCCCTTACAGAAAAGTCCTTGCAGAAATTAGTACGGGATTTTTTTAGGGACTTACTTTCAGAAGAAAGTTATTGACATTGAAACAAGTGAAAAAAAAAAGAGTTATTTGCCTGTATAAAAAGTTATTTGCATGTGTTTGCGTATATAAAGGACATTAGTCTTCGAGTCCTAAAACGAAAATTTACCATGTCTACATGTTTCATAAATAATATTTATTTTTATGTTAAATTCATTTAGTCAACAAAAAATGTAAATATTTTCCCCCATAATTTTGAAACAAAAACAAACGCAATGTTGTTTACAATGTCCCACAAAACATCAATTCACGTTTACGCAAAACAAAAGAAAAGAAAATAGTTTTTTTTAATGGAATTTTTGAACAATTTTTCAACAACAGTTTTTTATATAATTATTTTTTATATAACCGAGTCCTACTACTAAAATGTTCTGAGTTGCACGGGCAACGCCGGGTTATGATGCTAGTATATATATATATATGTGGCTTTTGTTATGCACTGCTTTTGACGTCTTATCATCCGTAACTTATGTTGTTTTAAAGACAGAAAATATTTTTAGATTCTAAGCACTTTTCGGGGTAATTACCGATAAAATTTGCAATGATCATTAACCAATAGCTGTTGGGTAGAAGAGATACACTTATACCTTTCATTCAAGCTTACAGTACCCGGTAATTTCTAGTCGTCATTCATCTAAGTCATTCATTCCCAGACATTTATTGCTCCGGCCCCAATTTTCAGAATTAAATCTGCTCATGCCACACAAAATTTTAAATGATATGAAATTCATAAAAAACGAGTGAGGATCAAAAGGAGATAATCGGGGATTCTACGTCAGAACATTATAATTGATAACTCTCTCCTCCAATTTGCGGAGCCTAGTTACTATATTCTTAATACTTGATATCATAATGATAAAATCAATCAATCGTTATTTAAACCTATTTATACTGGAACTCTTGCATGCAACTACAAGTAATCCATAATAATAAATTTTGAAATCATATATATTTTGAAAAAATGAAATTTTAAAAACTGTTTCTAAATCTTTGATTCACTTTCTATCATTTCGCCTCACCTGCTATCCACTACCAACCCATCTGATATCTTTTTCCGCACCACCTATGAGGTACTCCGCACTTATTGGGAACCACTGATCTACGTACTGACCAGGATCGACGTTGCTTATCTTTGGCGATCGTAAGAAAACCGGTTTTTTTTAACGTGATGTGACTGTAAGTTCTACAATTATAGAGGAACAATTCATGGTCGTGTTATTGTAAATATAATCAATGTTGTAATATATATATATATATATATATATATATATATATATATATATGATGCCTCCTCAACAGGTGTTTACTCGTGCAACCAGACTAGCAACTGGGTCCCACCCATTCACAGTCAGGATAGCCAAATGCAGACGACAATTCTACTCCTGCAGCTTCTTCTCTCGCACTTCCCGCCTGTGGAACTCACTCCCGTATTCTTGCTTTCCTGACGGCTACAAACTCCAGAAATTTAAATGCAAAGTCAATACTCATCTACTAACCACTGGACTCTAGCTCTCTCCCCATCCCCGTATAACCTTCCCTTTCTCTCCACCTATGTATCTGTCATCGCACCTGCTTTCTCACCTTTCTATTGTTCCTTTCTAACTAGTTTGTACTCCTCACTCTATTCTAATTAATCTTTTTACATTTATGTAGCCCCCTGCACATCAGTGGCATTTCCGCCTTGCTCGGGGTGAAATGATGAAAATATATATATATATATATATATATATATGTGTGTGTGTGTGTGTGTGTGTGTGTGTGCAGGCATTGAGGAAGTTTTGTGTTAGGCCATTCCTCACAAATAAAATATTCCCTGGCGTCCGTGAAGCATCATTTGAAAGACTCTCTTCACCTGGGTCCAGACATTGATCTCTAACCTCGTTAAAAAATACTTCACTACCTCGTAAACCAAAAAACAGCCCCTAAATATTTATCTATCTGTGTGAGTGCGTGGGCTTAAATTGAAATTCATTTCTTGTGTTTGATCAACTGATTGGCTGGTTGGGTGTTTTTTTGTTTTTTGTTTTGCTATCGTTCATTATTTTTGGGTTTTGTTTTGTTTCATTCACCGCTTCGTTGGTGATAAATGCAAAACTTGCTCCAGATGATGACTTGACGTTGGAAGGCGTTGACAGGAAGAAAACACACACACACACACACACACACACACACACAAAAAAAAACAAAAAAAAAAAACAGCGGATGTAGATGCGAAGAATCTCCGGTAAATATGGATGAAGGAAAGAAAAGTACTCGATGAGTATAATGAAAAAAGTGAAGGCCACACAAGGATGGAAATTGAAATTCGAAAAGAGGAGATGTTGTAAATAGGAGAACCTGCCCCCACTTCCGAAAAAAAAAAAGACAAAAACAGGGGTACGAAAAAGAAGAAGACTTGGAAAATGAAAAATAAATGAATAAAAAATACAATTAATATGAAAGAAGGCGAAGGAGGAGGAAGAAAATACGAAATAAATAACAAATAAATACGAAATATATAACAAAATATAAATAATAATAATAATGATAGTCATAATGATAATTATAATATTGATAATAATAAAAAAACGTCAAAATATAAAGACCTCAAAATTGAAATATAAAAAAAATTGGAAATTGAAAACAAGTATCGTACAGTGATAATAGGTGCATTTGGAATGATAAAAATGGAACAAAACAACACACTGAAAGAATATCTAGAACTCTTAAGCTTAAGAGATATACTCTTAAGCTTAAGAGATATACAAAAAAAATTGTCTTAAGTGCAGCCCACACACTGAGGAGAACTTTGTCTAGGGATTTTGGGGGAGATAGAAAAAAAATGAAATGGAGCCATAGCAACAAACCACGAACTGCCTTAGGCCTTTCGCACAATTGCTAGGTAGTGCGACCATAGCAAAAATCGAATTATGATGAATGACATAATAACAATAATAACAAAAGCCACAAAAACAGAATTGATATGGCACTGCTTAAAAATGGTAATTTATCTTTGAAGATTTTCAAAAAAATTATCAAAATATATGGATCTTGAAATGGAAATTTCAAAAATATATATCACAGGAGGACATCACTGTTACCAGTTGTAGTTAGAGCGCCCGAATGGATTGGAAAAAAAAGTTCCAATAAACTCATTAAAGAGATTCCCACTAGCCCATGCCTTAAAAAATACGAAATAATTTAGTTACAAGTACAGATGACACGAAGAGTGTATGTAGTTTTCAGACTGTTTTTTTTTTTTTTTTTTTTAACATAAATGATTAGTGAAAAATGTCACGAAGACATGTGTGATCTTAAATGTTTGGCTTGGACACGGAAGGAAATGTGTATATAACATAAATTAAAGGAATCAACAGCATCATCATCAACAACAACAACAACAATGATAATAATAACGAGCACTCTGTTATTTTTGAAAGCAACGGAGCATTTGCAGTTAAGAGTTCTTCTCACAGCTATAGTATTACTACTTATACATTTTGGGGGAAAAAAACTTATTAAAGCTTACAAGAAAATACAATTTCAGCATTAAATGACCCATAAAGAGTTGATATGCCGTTAAACAACCAAACCAAACAAAATCGTAAATAATTCTTTTTTCTCATATTCTTTATCGCTCAGTAATCCTTGCGTCTTAGTGACTTTATTACCTTGCTTGTAGTGAAATTATTTTTTTATTTTTTTTTTTTAATCATTTCACCCCGAGCAAGGCGGAAATGCCACTGATGTGCAGGGGGCTACATAAATGTAAAAAGACTAATTAGAATAGAGTGAGGAGTACAAACTAGTTAGAAAGGAACAATAGAAATCTGAGAAAACAGGTGCGATGACAGATACATAGGTGGAGAGAAAGGGAAGGATATACGGGGGTGGGGAGAGAGCTAGAGGACAGTGGTTAGTAGATGAGTATTGACTTTGCATTTAAATTTCTGGAGTTTGTAGCCGTCAGGAAAGCAAGAATACGGGAGCGAGTTCCACAGGCGGGAAGTGCGAGAGAAGAAGCTGGAGGAGTAGAATTGTCGTCTGCATTTGGCTATCCTGACTGTGAATGGGTGGGACCCAGTTGCCAGTCTGGTTGCACGAGTAAACACCTGTTGAGGAGGCATCAATTTGATGGTGATGATAATGATGATGATGATGATGAAGAAGAAGAAGAAGAAGAAGAAGTCTTGCCGCGCAAACGAAAGCAGTGAGAAATGGTCCCGAAATGTTTATATAAACGCCCGGAGGAACTGAAAACCCGGAGAAAAATTATAATTATATAAACGATTGCATTACGTATATCCGCTCGTATATAAAAAAGAAGGTTTGAATATTGAGTAGACTTGGTGTCACTTGATCGCGATTATAATCCACTGGCTGCGACTAATTTTGACACCCATTGAATGAATGAATGAATGAATGAATGAATGAATAATAATAATAATAATAATAATAATAATAATAATATCAAAAGCAAGAACAACAATAATAATATTAAGAAGAAAAGTGGAGAAAAATAAAGGATGAAAAAGATGAATTTAAATTGAAAAATGAAAAAAATAAAAAATAATGCAAGAAAAAAATAGCACGAAAACGAGTAAGAAAAAAACAAGAACCTTTTAATATGAAACGAAATACGAAAATAAAAAGTGTGAAAGGCTAATATATATATATATTTATATATATATATATATATATATATATATATATATATATATATATATATATATATATATATATATATATATAAAAGAAATAGAGTAAAAAGAAAATTGGAAAGAGAACAACTCCAGTAGGAAAAAAAAGAAACCAATAGAAAAAGAAAAAAAAAAAGAAAGACTTATAAAAATAAAAATAAAAACAAAAAAAATGAGGAAAACTTCTTGAAAAATAAGTCGACAAAGGTGATCAAAAAATAAATGAAGACGTTGCTGATGTTTTTTTTTTTTTTTTTCCTGGAAAGATGGCACGAAATTTATGGTCTACGAAGACTTCGGTCGCCATTTTTCATGTCTCTTGCTCTGCATCCGATTTAGATGCTTCCGCCCGACACAGCGGAACCTTTTTTTTCTGTTTTACTTATCTTGTTCATATTTTATAAATTGGAAAATTCCGATTTTTTTTTATCCAACACGTCAGTGTCTTAGGTGTTTTTCCTATATTTGTTCGGCCAGTTCTTGCAATAAGTCTTTCCTATTTCCGAGTTGCTTCCCTGACTTTTACTTTTCCATTTTCATTATTTCTTCACACTTTTTCGTTTCAGCTAGATTTTTTTCGACTTTTTACCTAGATGCTTTTCGATGATTTTATCAACACAGTTTGACACAAGGACACAAGCTACGGGTAACACTCGTTAGCGTCTCACTTTACTCACTAAACTTTGTATTCTGGCAATTCTGGCGCAAGGCCTCAAGTTGCTTACATTATCTAAAGTTTTTAAATATTAACTTTTTTAAAAATCATCTCACCCCAAGCAAGGGGGTTACATAGGGGAGAGTGATAAGAAAGAGGGGTTAGTTATAGGAAATGTCAGGAGGCGGGTAATAAACGAATGATGATACCGAGAATGTGGATGGAGTAGATGAAAAAGAGCTTTTGAGAATGGATGCGAGTTAGTGTGATAGGAGATGTCTATTTACCTTACATTTAAATTCCTGGAGATTGTAGCTGTCTGGGTAGCAAGTATATGGAAGGGAATTTCACAGGTGGGAAGTGCGTGAAAAGAAGCTGTTAGAGTAGAAATTGCGGTTACATTTTATCGGTTTCACTTTAAAAGGGTGGGATCTAGTTGCTAATCTAGTAGCTCGTGTAAATTCATACCTAGGGGGAACCAATGATCTAAGTTCAGAAGCCGTGAAAGTATTTATAGAAGCGACACAGGGAAGCCACGTCACGCCGGTGAGAGAGCGACAGCAGCCGAGCTGCCAAGTTGATATCGATCACATTGCAGATTCTTCGTTGGATTTTGTCGAGAACCCCGAATTGATATGTCTCGGGAAGGGATATTTTCAATAAGAGTTAGTTAAGTGGTTTGGACAAATATAACCGGGCAGGTCAATCTAGTACGTAGACGTAATCGTCGTATGCAGTAACCTGGGACATAGGCGTAGTCAATAATCGTAGTGGGAGACTAATAGACCTCTAGTGAAGATTTCTCTCTCTGCCTCTCTCTCTTTCTCTAGTGGAAGATCTCTCTCTCTCTCTCTGGACGTCCTTGCCTTCGTCTGTATTTATGGTTGACACCAGCCAATCACATTCAAGTGAGGGGGATCCAAGGTGTATACATATTCATTATCTATTCATTACATCGCTGATATAAAAATAAGAATCGATACTTGCAGTAAACCGTGTCCATAAGGACAGGAAATGAGTTCAGCCCATATACGACAATAAAAAGGGGTGAAAGACAAGGAGGTGTTTTCTCACCGGATCTATTAAACTGTACAGTGAAACAATTATAAGAGGGAAGACCTCCCAGGATTCGTCAGTATCAGCCAAAATCTGACCAATATAAGAAACACAGATGGTACAGTGCTAATAGCAGTTACGGAAAAGAAAATACAGGGCCTCCTACGGAAGGTAGCAAGGAAAAGCGAGAAGAAAAGGCTTAATATAGACATAAAGAAAACCGAATGCATGTTTTCTTGCAGGTGTTACATGGTAAGCATAACGACTCCGCCAGCAGAATGAGGAACAAAAAGACGTGATACAATATATCTGGTCGGAAGGTGTGTGAGAGGCTGAAATTCATCGAAGGGCGAAAGTGCGCTACCGCGTAGAAGTATGTATGAGTGCAGGGCCGTAGCTGATGCTAAAAAAAAAAAAAACACCGGGCACAGAGAAAATTGCCCGGATTAATTAGTTGACAATATGATGACGTCATCAGTGCCATCCGCTTCCAGAAACTATGATTTTTGCGGATTTTTTCGGATATTCCAATGGAAATTAGGCACAGAACGTGAACGAAAGCAGGAAATCGGGTTCGGACTTTCTGAGTATAACCAGTCTTTTCTCCCAAAATTAATAAATAAACAGATTTTTACTGCGTTCATTCGGATGTTTTCTTCGTTTTTTTTTTCTTTCTTTCTTTCTTTCTTTCTTTCTTTCTTTCTTTCTTTCTTTCTTTCTTTCTCAATTCTTCCTGAATTGTTTAGTTTGATTTCTGACCAAGACATTTTTCCTTGCCCGGATTTTCACTATGATTGCACGGATCGGCCCGGACCTGTGCCCGGTGTGCCCGGTGGTCAGACACGGCCATGTAATGAGTGGATCGAGAAATTTAAAAGAAGGAACGGTGTAGGATAGGAAATTAAAAATTAAAAGCAACCTTCTTCTTTACATTTTACAGAAATTCACGTGTGAAATCCTGGTTTTTCTCAAACAAAAAATAGATTGACCATGTGCTTAAAGATAAATGTCGAAACCGGGTTTCGCGAGTAGATATTAGATTGATTTTCTAACCAATGGAAGCGATTTGCAAGACCAAAAGGACTTAGCGATCCAGTATGAAAAATCTAGATGACTATAAATGGAAGCAGCTAGATGACAAATGTAACAGGAGAAACTTCAACCACGATCCGGACGTAAGGTCGTGTCGCACATCGTCCTCCTTCTCCTTCTTTCTGGTGCTGATTCATTTTACTTCTTCTCCTCCATCCAAAGACATTCCCACCAAACAAACGCTCATACATACTTACGTAAATGCATATTTTTATTCTTCCATTATTCTCCACAATTCTACACATTCCAACCTGTCGACAACCATTTTTCTGATAAAAATCTTCTGATAATTCTGATGATAACTTTGTACAAAACTTGTAAGTTGTAGGGAGTTTGGTTATGTATGACACAGGTCGAATTAATAAAATATTAACCATTACCCGAAAACTTCAACAGGAAGCCTGTCAACCTCCACTACTGACGTAAGATTTAGCAAGCTCGTGGTATAGTAATAGTTCACAAAGAGTACAACGTTTTAATCTATCTAACGAGGGGTTAAACTATATGGCAAATGTTCCATCCTAATATGAGAGGCGGATTCTTTGTCGTTTGTATTCTTCTAAAATCTAATCTCACATTCACATGTCAGCAGTCTTTTTCACCTGTGAGATAATTATCCAACAGTCGCTGTCATGTAGGAGATAAGATATTAACAACAAGAAACCCATCACTTTTTTTAAAAAGTGTTATTCTTTCCTGGGAGGTAAATTAAACGAAGAAAGTCGTAGTCGAAAATGACGAGAATTCTTTCCAATGATGAAAAGCTGGTTTCGCTTGTGGTCACAATAATTACCGCTTATCTAGCTGTTTAGTACGAAAATCTGGCTAGTTTGAATTTCAATAAATATTTAGAACTTCTTTATGTGCCTTGTTCTTTGAGGACGTAGGGATCATATCCCTCCACGTCTTCCTATCTCTTTTGGCTCTTAGCACGCTTTCTACTGTAACATCTTGCAACCTCCTTTCTGTAATCCACCTGCTTAGGCCCTTCAAATATATTATCCGCTGTTTTCCTCTGTCTTTTTTCCCCCTATCTGGCCTGTTAGTATCAAGTTCTCCAAGCCTTTCTTTCTCATTGCATGTCCCAGAAACTTCAGTTGTCTTTTCCTGATGCTCAATATTAATTTCCTGTTCGTTTCCATTCTTTCCAACACCTCGTCATTGTTCACATGCTAGGTTCACGATATCCGCAGCATCCTTCTGTAGAACCACATTTCAATTGCTTTAAGTTTTCCCTCCATCTTTGTTGATATTGTCCAACATTCACTGCCATATTGAAGAACTGACATCACATAGCAATCCAGTACTCTCTTCTTTGTTTCTAGCGAAATTGTCCTGTTTCTTAATACTTTACTCAGCTCCTGGAATTCATCTTTGTGCTGTTGGATCTCAGGAATATAAATGTATAGAAACTGCTGTGACCACAAAGTGAGGAGTCAGTTTACATATTGATTGTAATATGGAAGTTATCCCCCACTTTATATCCAGTATGCTTCTGTAGAACCACATTTCAGTTGCTTCAAGTTTTCCCTTTATCTTTGATGATATTGTCCAGCATTCACTGCTATATTGAAGAACTGAGAACACATAGCAATCTAGTACTCTCTTCTTTGTTTCTAGTGAAATTTTCCTGTGTCTTAATACTTTACTCAGCTTCTGGAACGCGTCCTCCGCCATGCCAGTTCGACTTTAGATCTCTGTGTCGCACTTTTCGTATTTGGTTAGAACACTTCCCAAGTATTTAAATTGTCGTTCCTGCCTGATTTTAACACCCCCCTGTATTTGGCACTTTGGGCTGCTTTCTTTACTGATTGACCATAAATTCGGTTTTCTTGCAGTATATAGAACTTAGTAGCAAGCTGCTTCTGTATACGGCTGTATCGCGTTGAATGCACCGGTTCCCGTCCGATCACCGAAGTTATGCCACATCGAACCTTTTTAATACTTAAATGGGTGACCATTTCGGAATACCAGCTGCTGTAAACGAAAGAACCAAGAATGGTCTGCCGGTCCTCCAGGTTTGAGGGGTTGGGTGCAGGGCTAACCACCTTGCCCCATAAAAAGCAGTTTGTTACAGAAGCAGCAATAAAAAGTTGCTGCCCTATGTACCATCTGGGTGTGATAAATGATGATGATGAGCAAGTTATTATTAATGGTAGTTTTCATTCTACTTTTAACTCTATTATCATGCCAGTTATATCTTCAGCTCACTAAATATTGTCGCTTGCTACATGCTTATCATGTTGTGGTGTAATGGATATAGGATCGGGATGACAAATCGGAGAGCCGAGTTCGAATTTTAGTTGAGTTCACTTACACGCAATTAACCTCAGGGAAATTGTGAATTCATCTGTTCTGCTGTAGCAGGACAGATTTGGTTCTAAAGCCTTTTTTAGCAACCAGTCTACCTCAGAAATGGCAGCATATTGTTGAAAAATCGAACCGAAGAGAAAGATAGTGAAACATGTGACTTGACCCTAAGAGTTGCATGGTTAAAGGGAGATAACCCACGACTTCCAATCGTGGTACTACTAATACGCAAGGAATGAGAATGAATAAAGTGTTCGGTTCGAAAGTCCTATCATCTGAAGAAGGCCGGAGCGTACAACTGCCGAAACGTCGTACAAAATGCAACAAAGATAAGGACAATAGTCCAAATAATGTAAATACTGTAAATACTACCTCATCTCAGAAATATTGACAAATATTGATATATTGTATATAATATAATATATAGACATATACTTATTTTCTACATCGTAAAATGTATTGCTGACAATTTAACCCTACAAAATGTACGGCTGATTTTTGTTTGGGGACTCACTGTTTGCTCATTGCTGGAACCCTGTCCCTCGAGGACTGGGAATATCAAAAATTAAGATGGGGTTCCTCACTCCTAAAAACTTTCAATCTTTCGATCAAAGATATTGCTGCCGGATATCGTTTATCATTATACCCAGGACGATGTAAAAAGTATAGAAGAATTTAGTTTAAGCATTTAGATATCATTGACTAATTTGAAAACCATGGAGCAATCATGCATTGTGTCTTGTTCAAACGAAATGTGACAGAGACAATCCCTATCCAGTAAATATAACAAATCTAAAAAAATTAAAATTTATATATATAATCCACACCGCCTGATGAGACATTGAAGTTTCAATGTCGAAACAAATGTACTATTTTTAGTGGATATATAAAAAAATTAGGTACATGTTCTAAAATATAATTTATAATAAATATATATATATATATATATATATATACATTTAATCTAAACTTATTTATAAATGGAACTTTGTCTGTGTGTGTGTGTCTGTGTGTGTGTTCGTTACCTATAGACTCCGAAACGGCTGAACCGATTTTCTTGACAATTTTCACAGTTGTACTATAAGCGTCTGCGAGTGTTCTTAGCTAGGTTTTGTGTCGAGGTACCCCCGATAAATATCGAAAATCGATAACCGAAAAAATCGGCTTATAGAAGGAGTGATCCGATTTTAATCAAATTTGATAAACTCATAGACAAAGACATAAGAACCGATATTCAGAAGTTTCAAGGTTGCAGTTCTTACAATAGTGCAGAAAATCGATAATATGTATATATAAGGCAAGATGTTTGTGTGTGTGTCTGTTTATCTGTCTGTATGTCCTTTATACAAATCTAAAAATGTTTATCCGATTCTCAACAAATTTCACACAAATATTCTTTAGGCTGAGCTCCAGGACCGTGGATTAGTTTTAAAGCTTTCATTACACCCGAGCAACGCCGGGCTATACTGCTAGCTAGTATATATATATATATATATATATATATATATATATATATATATATATAAAGTAATTCGAAAATTTCGAAATTAAACTCCCTTAGATGGATATTTCAGCGATAAAAATTCTCGCTTCATCAACGACGGTTGAAAACAAAAACTTTATTAATTCAAATATGTTACAAAATTTCAATCCCCCCACCTGATCAATTTTAATATTAATAAAATTAATATAAAAAGGATCGGGTTTTAGGATTTTACCTATTTGCTCATTATTTTTTGGATTTAAAATTATATATATATATATATATATATATATATAGAGAGAGAGAGAGAGAGATAAGGAGAGAGCAATTTATCCAATAGATTTTTACTATTGCAATACTGTTTTTAATCTTGAATAGACGTTACATCTGTATGAATTTTATTTGGTGTCAGTGTTCTCCACAGCTTCCCATTCTTTCTACATCTAAATAACCGTTGCCTTTTACCATCCTTCTCAAACCCTGATTTGCTATCCATTTGCATAAACTAGGTCGATTAGTCGCTGTTTTTATTTCTCTACCTCTCCTGCCTTCAATAAAATCTGTACCAATCTATTTTTTTAAAAGCCATGTCCATTTCGTACTAAGGCCACCATCACTTGCCGCAGGTTTTTCATTATTACCTTCAAGTTGCCACACATTTTTTGAGAAGATAATTCAATGGTTTTTCGTTTGTCTAAACGGTTTGGAATTCAGTATTTTCCTTCTCTTTGATTGGTTGCCACTCAAGGCTAGAAAAGCCAGACTATCCTGATATTCAACAGACTGTGAGAACAGACCTGGAATTAGAACTTGGCCGTCGATTTCATTCTTCGCTCCGAAATCCATCCCACCATTCATATAAATGTTGCCTGTCTTTACTCGATAAATATTCTCACAGAAGATCTAATCACAATTTAAAATTAAATTGTTGCGAAAATTATATATAAATTTTACGCATTAAAACTGAAAGTTTTGACCCAGACCCCACCCTACTCCAATATATCTTATCACCTGTCATCTTGGTTTTCTTTCCAGTACTCATGAGTGCATTGTAATTGTTTTTTTTACGGTTTGTCAACACTTTGTCGTTATTTAGAGCCGGATCATATTATGCATTGCAAGAATAGTTTTATTTTTTTTATGAGTAAACATGGCGTTAAGAATTTATTTGGAAGTAACAGTGATTTTTCTAGATACAAGTACTTTTTTACCCATAGATGAAGAGATAGATATATACTATTTCCAATGTGAATGTGACGAACACGACTGGAGTTCGAATTCAGATCTCCGATTTTTTATGTCTATCAGCACGATGACAGACAAAATTATGTGAATGAAAAAGTAAATGTACAATGAAATTGTTGTTTTACAAATAATGTTTACACTGTAAAAGTCCCACACGCACTCGAGGTAGAGACTTAGAAAATAAAAATCAAGAGGCTCATTTTACGAGGCTACGTGAGAAAGATAACAGTTAGCCCTAGACTTGAACAGGTTAAGATTGTAGTGATCAGCGAAGCATTCTCTGAAGAGTCGGTTTCATAAATTATCAGTTTGTGGGAAGAAGCTGTTCGAATTTAAATGTCACTAATGGTATAAAAAGTGAATGAAGGTGCTCTGCCACCTTAGCTATCCTACTAAAGCAATGTCAACGATATGATTAACATATACATTGTCACTCTTGACAAACAAAACTTGTGTTAGGGTATTCCTCTTTCTCTATTTATCTATTTTTGAGTTTGTGTGTGTGTTTTTTTTTAATCATATCACCCCTAGCAAGGCGGTAACGCCACTGAAGCGCAGGCGGCTACGTAAGAGTGAAAAGATTGGAAAAGAGAAAGCTGGAAACCACATCCTAAACAGGGAACAAGATATGAGCCTCTTCACCTGTTCAATAGACGTGAGTGGAGTGTGAACCGGGCGATAGTTTAGTCTATCTACTCCAATTAAAAAAAAATAAAGAGAGAAAAGAGTAAAAGGATTGGAAAAGAGAAAGCCAGAAACCACATCCTAAACAGGGAACAAGAGATGAGCCTCTTCACCTGTTCAATAGACATGGGTGGAGTGTGAACCAGGCGATAGTTTAGTCTATCTACTCCAATTTAAAAAAAATAAAGAGAGAAAAGAGTAAAAAAGATTGGAAAAGAGAAAGCCGGAAACCACATCCTAAACAGGCGATAGTTTAGTCTATCTACTCCAATTAGGTTCATATGTGCATTGTGGTGCAGTGGATATCGACTCGGGACGACAAAAGGGGAGTTGCGTTCGAACTCCAGTTGAATTATTTGCAGTCCAAGGACGCATTTCAAATGTTAACCAGAGTGCTGACAAACAGGAACATCTCAATGGTAGCAAAGAAGAGAGTGTTGGATTGCTATTTAATACCTGTCCTACTGTATGTCAGTGAATATTGAACGATCTCCTCAAGGATAAAGAAGAGACTTGAGGAAGTAGAAAATGTTGTTTTACCGAAGGATGCTGAGGATACAATCAACTGAGCACGTGAGTAATGACGAGGTTTCGGAGAGGATGGAAACGATGAGAAAACACATACTTAATATAGGGAAGAGGTAGATGAGATTTCTGGGACATGTAATTAGGAAGTGCGGTAGAGGATGTTCATTCTGGTGCAGTGGATATCGGCTCGGAACGAGAATGCGGAAAGCAGGGTTCGAACTCCAGTTGAATTCCTTGCATTCGCTTACGCACAAATACCTTTGGGAAAAGTATTAATCCATCTCTTCCCTCGATTTATGGCTTAAATAATAGGACAGATTGGGTTCTGTAGCCTTGGCTGTCAACCAGTCTACCGCAGAAAGAAATGGCAACCTACTGCAGGATAATTTTCTTTCGAGACATAATCGCCTAAAGCGTGTATCACGTATGGAACTTAGCTGACTGATTGAATATAATAATTGAAAACATGATTAAGACTTCTAATGGGCACAAAGTGGGGGATCAGTTTTATATTGTTATGAACTAATGAAATGATCCCCCACTAATTACTTCTTAATAATATTATACATCTCTTCCCCCTCTAGCTATGAGTCAGATAACAAAACAGATTGGGTTTTAAAGTCTGGGCTGGCAACCACTCTACCCCAGAAAGGAATGGCAACCTACTGCGGGATAATCTTCCCAGTCCGTCATGTCTTTTTCAAGACATGATCACCCAAACTGTGTATTAGTGTGTGTACGTGTCGATGTATTTGCAAGTAAATTTTATGTATTTTTGTGTACAACCAAGAATTACGTTTGCAATCATTTTGATTTTACTTAGAATCCTGAAACACAATGCCTATTCGTCATAGTGTAAAAGAAATTTTGAAATATTTGTTGCAAACTTTTGACGGTTCCCATGTATGTGAAAATATATCCATCATCATTTACATATATAAGGTTTTAGATTTGAAATATATCCTTCCGAGGATTGCACCTATTTCATTCTCGCAATGACTTGAAAAATAAACAATGACGGAACAAGAAACCTAAGACAGTGCCATATTTTTGTGCCAACGCATACCGTAATTCATGTTTTATATTCTTCTTTAGTGCCAACTTTACCAGATGGTTCCACTGAAAGAATCCAGACAAAGAACGACAACAAAGCGAAGAGACAAGTTTAGTTCATTCTCAGAAATATGAAATATCGCTAGTATGAATCATTTCAAACAATTTCTTACCAGTGCAATGTTCATTCACCCAAACCATCTTTTGATACCGGACATCTTTGCTAGAATAATTTTTTGCTCGGATTGAAGATGAGAAAGAGAAAAAAAATCAAATGAATGGTATGAAATATGTAAGACTGGATCGGGTATCAACATAAAAAGAGAAGCTAAAATTCAAATCTGAATGATAAAATATTAACTCTGTCAAGACTTTCTTTGTTGTGTAGAACTGTTTTGTTTGTACCTTATTCTAAGACACGGTTTGATTATTCTTTAAGCTTATTAAATAACGTCAAGCTTCTTTGGTGCGGTTTGTGACTCTTATATTGATTGGGAAGAAAAATATCTACAGTTCATTTCTTTTTGTGTTTTGTTAAATTCAGTGGGAGCAAGATGACCATTTGAAAATACCGGATCTTTTGGGAGTCGGTGGCCCTAAAAGTGTGGCATTTCATTAAAGACAAAGAGAACTTAGATGTGGAGTTCGAATGTTGGTTCCGAAAAAGAATAAGGGAACTCCATCAATATGTCAGTGAATGCTGGACAATATCATCAAAGATGAGGAAAAAAAGCAGTTCAGTATTTTCTTTCTCTGAGTGGTTGCCACTCAAGGCTAGAGAAGCCAGGCTATAACAGACAGTTTTACACCTGGAATTAGAACTCGGCTCGTCGATTTCATTCTTCGATCCGAAATCCATCCCACCATCCACATAAATGGTGCCTGTTTGTACTCGATAAATATTCTTGAAGAAGATCTAATCAAAAATTAAAATTAAATTGTTGCTAAAATTATATATAAAATTTACGCACTAAAATTGAAAGTGTTGACCCAGACCCTTACCCCGCGCCAATAATATTTTATCACTTGTCATCTTGTTTTTTTTTTTCAGTATTCATGTGTGCTTTGTTTTTTAAGGTTTATCAACACTTTCTCGGTTATTTAAAGCCGTAAAATATTTTGCATTGTAAGAATAGTTATTTTCTTTTTTATGAGTGAACATTGCATTAAGAATTTATTTGGAAGTAACCGTGATTTTTCTAGATACAAGTATTTTTTAACCCATAGATGAAGAGATAGATTTATAGTATTTCTAATGTGAATGTGAGGTTCTACAGAAGAATATGGTTTTACAGAAGAATACTGCGAATATCATAGATCAAGCATGTGAGCAATGATGGAAGTGAAAGGGAAATTAATACTGAGCATTAGGAAGAGACAGCTGGGAAGTTCTTGGGACATGTAACGAAGAAAGAAGGCTGGGAGAATCTGATACTCACAGGTCAGGTAGAGGTCCAAGAGACAGGGGAAGCAGTGGATGACATATTTGAAGGGCCTGAGCAGGTGAATGACAGAGCGCGGTTTGGGTCGGTTTACAGGAGAAAGCGTGCAAAGAGCTACCAGTGATTGGGGAAGGTGGAAAGCAATGATCGTGAAAGGACATGGCACATAGAAGAAGAAGATGATGCAAATTGATGAGGTAGCATGAAACGGAGAGAAAAATGTAACTGGGGTCATTACACGGAGAGAAATCTATGAAAGATAGAAGCACGCATTAGTTTCAGTTTTTAGCATTTCTCATATTTTAGTAACCGGAAATTTGATTCATATATCTGTTTACTTCTCTTGATAGTGTTATCAAAATCCCAAGAAACAACAAATAATCTTGTGGCCTTAAAATGTCATATTCTACTGATTTTAATCTCTAAAGCGTGGTGAGAGCTACCAAGTTTAAGGAGACGTGGAAAGCCATGATCGCCTACATCCTGAAACGACAGGGCACATAGAAGAAGATATATGCCAAGTGTTTATAAGAAATTATAATGTGGACATAAAGTGGGGGATAGAATCTCTATTATATTCAATATATGAACTGATCCCTCATTTTGTGGCCATGTTAGTTTCCATACATTTATATTCTAGATTTATGGTCTTGAGCTAGTGGATGGCAGAGCGGGGTTTGGGTGTTGTAACAGGAGAATGCGTGCTAAGAGCCACCAGGGATAGGAAGACGTGGGAAGTCATGAATGCCTAGGTCCTGAAACGACAGAAGATATATACCAACTGCTTATAAGAAATTATAAGGTGGACATAAAGTGGGGGATAGAATCTCTATAATATTCAATATATAAACTGATCCCTCATTTTGTGGCCATGTTGGTTTCTATACATTTATATTCTAGATTTATGGTCTTGAGCTAGTGGATGGCAAAGCGGGGTTTGGTGTTGTAAAAGGAGAAGGCGTGCTAAGAGCTATCGGGGATAGGGAGACGTGGAGAGCCATGATTGCGTACATCCTGAAAAGGGCATGGGCCATAGAATAGAAAGAATGTTTTAATGAATGTACTCTTTATAATTCATTCTGCAAAGAGAACGCACTGGCACTTGTGATTCGCCTGTAGTTTGTTTCAGTCAGTTAAGCGCCATACGTTGGGCGATCATGTCTCGAAAGAGACATGACTGACTGGGCAGAAGATTATACCACACTAATTTCCCATTACTTTCTGCGGTAGACTAGTTGCCAGCCAAGGCCATAGAACCCAATCTGTCCTGCTATTTAATCCATAACTGGAGGGAAGATACGGAGTAATACCTTTCCAAAGGGTATTTTTGCGTAAGTGAATGCAAGGAATTCAACTGGAATTCGAACTTGGCAACTCGATTTGTCGTTCCGTGTCGATATCCACTGCACCACAACGCACATCCGGTAGTTTGTAACTGACTGATTGGTACCAGTTACGAATTTAATAACATTTGAATTTCTGATACTAACAGAGAAAAGACACACATAGACACACATGTCTCTCTTACTAATTTTCACTTTTTCTCTTTCCGTCTCTATATACATAAGTGATTGTAAAATCTTCTGATGGAGGATATCTTTTTTTTAATCGTATCGCCCCAAGCAAGGCAGTCTACTGCCAATGGTGAGCAGGGGGTTATATAGGAGGAAAGTTATGAGAAAAACTAACAGGTTATAGGGGGTGTCAGGAAGTAGGTAAAAGAAGGGTGTGAATACTGATGAGAGTGGAGTGGACGGAGAAAGAAGAAAGGAGCGTGAGAGAGAGATAGAGATAGAGAGAGAGAGAGAGAGAGAGAGGGGATGCAAATTAGTGAGATAAGAGATGACTATTGACTTTACATTTAAATTCTTGAAGATTGTAGCTGTCGGAGAAGCAAGTAAACGGAAGTGAATTCCACAGGCGGGAAGTACGAGAAAAGAAGATGATGGAGTAGAATTTGCGTTTACATTTTGTTGGTTTCACAGTCAAGGGGTGGGACATAGTTACCAATCTTGTGGCTCGAGTAAATTCATACATAGGGGACACCAGAGAGCTAAGCCGGGAAAGTATTTGTTGAAGAGACACAGGGAAGCTACATTGCGCTTCTGAGAAATTGACTGTATTCGAGCTTCTATGTCTGGATTGATCGTATTACAGATTCTCCGTTGGATTTTGTCAAGGACACCTAGGTGAATAGCAGGAGCACCTGACCAGCTATGGCAGCAGTAATCAATGCATAGGCGGATGATAGATTTATTTATGTGAAGAATGGTTTCAGGCGGGAAAAACTTCATGGAACTTTACAGAGAACCGACATTCTTAGCAGCAGATTTAGTCATTCCACTTGAGGTGTGCTGTGAGAGTTAACCCGAGTAGGTGCAGTGTTTTGCTTTCAGGGAGATTAGCCTGATCAATATCTGTAAAAGAACAATATGAATATAGAAAAAATTTAAACTTATCTAAGTCGACTCTGCCTTGACAAAGTCTCCCCTACCAAGGTCAGCCAGCCAATTAAGTGCCATACGTGATACACGCTTTGGGGGTTCTTGTCTCGAAAGAGATATGACTGACTGGGCAGAAGATTTTCCGCCAGTAGGTTGCCATTGCTTTCTGCGGTAGACTGGTTGCCAGCCAAGGCTATAGAACCCAATCTGTCCTGCCATTTAACGCATAGCTAGAGGGAGAAGCGATAGGTTACATTACATTATATATTAAGTATAATTAATGGGGGATCAGTTTATTACTTCATAAAATTATAAAGCCGATCCCCCATTTTATGCCCAGTAGAAGCCTTAATCATGTTTTCAACGACTATATTCAATCAGTCAGTTAAGAGACATATGTGATACACGATTTGGGCGATCATGTCTCGAAAGAGACATGACTGACTGAGCAGAAGATTATCCCGTAGTAGGTTGCCATTGCTTTCTGCGGCTGCCAGGCAAGGCTACAGAACTCAGTCTGTCTTATTGTTTAATCCATTACTGGGAAGAAGAGATGGATTAATATCTTTCCCAAGGCATTTTGCTGTAAGTGAGTGCAAAGATATATATAAATGAAATATATAACACATATATTAGTGGAGTTAATAAAACATTTCTCTATGTAATAAAACAGTGCTATTACTTGTATTTTTATAAATATTATAAATATTATTATTTATATATTATTATTTATATATTATTATTATTATTATATAATTACTTGTATTTTTTATAAATATTATAAATATTATCCTTTACCAGTAGCCCGACTCGGAGTTTCAGACACAACCCAATCTTCAGATGCGGAGTATACACTAAAAGTATCTAGTTACCTCAATATACAGTGGGGTGAAACAAATATTCGTACACATGAAAAATTGTATTTTGATAATTGTAAAACACTTAACTGAAACAAAATTCGATATATTTTATGTATAAAGATACATACTACTAAAAAATAATAATAGTCTCAAATATTTTTTATTCTAACAGAAATTAATGCATTATTTTCATTTTAAGGGGTGAAAAAAGTATTCGTACAAACCAACAAAACATTAATTTAATACTTTGTGGAATATCCTTTATTCAGTTCAGCAGCTACCAGTCTATTCCTGTACGTCTCAACTAATGATTTGCACACATTGACTGGTATTTTTCCCATTCTTCATTGTCTTCAAATTCTCGATATTTTTGGGGGCTCTTTTCACAATTTGAATTTTCAAATATCGCCATAAATTCTTGATTGGGTTCAAGTCTGGGGACTAACTTGGCCATTGCAAGACATAAACGTTATTTTCAACGAACCATTTCTTTGTAGATCTAGATATGCTTCGGGTCATTATCTTGTTGAAGGTTCCTATCAGGAGGTAGCCGAAGCTTCTCAACAGAAGTCATTAAATTGTCTTGTAGAATTTTTTGGTAGCTTTCGGCATTCATCTTACCATTTATTACTGATATTTTACCAACACCTTTTGCAGAAAAACAGCCCCATATCATGATACTGTCACCGCCAAACTTTACAGCTGGCACAGTGTTCTTTGGTAAGTAGGCTTCACTGTCTTTCCTCCACACATGATTTCGATAATTATGACCAAACAACACTCTTTTAGTTTCATCAGTCCATAGTACCTTTTCCCAAAACGTACATTCTTTATTCTTATGCTCTTTAGCGAATTTTAGCCTAGCATCTCTGTTTCAAGAGTAGTGGAGTCTTCCTTGGGCTACGTGATTTCAGACTGTTTCTGTTTCATTACTTATTGTCCGTTTGGTTACTTTAATCCCAGATGCACTCAGATGTTCCTGCAGCTCTTCTCGGGTAACCTGTGGATTTTGTTGGATCTGGCGTCCTAATATCCTTGCTGATCTTGGAGAAATCTTGATCGGAGCACCTGTTTGTCTTAGGTTTTCAACGCTGTTACGAGTCTTAAACCGCGCAATGATCAAAGCAATTGTAGTAAAAGTAATGTTCAGGTTCTATAACTATTCCCATCTTTCCAAAGAGACAAAATCAGTTGTTTTTGTGAAATAGTCAATTCTTTCCCTTTAGACATTATTAGAACCTTCTTGTAAGACTGTCTATTACAAAATGCTCTGATAGTCGCTAATAGCATTAACTATAGTTACTGATAACATTACTTGAAAATTCTAGAAAATACTACCATAAAATATTCGTTAAAATTGATTTGTACGAATACTTTTTTCACCCCTTAAAATGAAAATAATGCATTAATTTCTGTTAAAATAAAAATTGTTTGAGATTATTATTATTTTTGAGTAGTATGTATCTTTATACGTAAAATATATCGAATTTTGTTTCAGTTAAGGGTTTTACAATCATTAAAATACAATTTTTCATGTGTACGAATATTGGTTTCACCACACTGATGGTTGTATTTATTCAGCAATTATTTATTTGTTATGCTTTTTACTTAATTTTTCAATACTCATAAGACTGTTTTTGATTTCTGTTGGCAATAATTTCAATTTAAAAACTAGGTACATTCACTATTTTGCGGGAAAAACAGCATAGCGTAATGAAAACGGCCACAATCTTAACGAAAATAAAGATTTATTGTCAAAATGTTGATGTTATTATTTAGCTGAATGACCAAAGTATTTTGTAAATATTTAAAAAAAAAATTCATACTTTCTAAGACATCCGAAATTTTGGTTAAAGTCTTGTTTTGTTTACGTCATCGCCTTGGCCAACTTTTAACATTGACTTGTTTTGCGCTTGTTTTTTCTTGCAAAAACAATGATTTGGAAATTCTTGTAAAAATCAAAATAATTGTCAGATTTTAATGAAATTTTTAGGACTAATTTATAAATGAATAAAATTATTTTTGAAATGTTTCTTTTTAGAAAATTTAAAAAAAATTTTTTTTAATTATGTTACCCCCAACTTAGTTTCATGAAATTTCGCACAGAACCTACCTATTCTCTGACAATTTTTTTGGTTAAAAGTAGAAGTCTTTCTTCTTCTTCTTCTTCTTCTTCTTCTTCTTCTTCTTCTTCTTCTTCTTCTTCTTCTTCTTCTTCTTCTTCTATGTGCCTTGTTCCTACAGGACGTAGGCGATTATGGCCTTCCACTTTTCCCTATCCCTGGTGGCTCTGAGCACGCCTTCTCCTGTTAAACCATGCAATCCTCGTTCCGTCATCCACCTTATTAGGTCCTTCAAATATGTTATCCGTTGCTTTCCCCTGTCTCTTTTTCCTTCTATCTAGCCTGTTAGTATCAGGTTCTCTAATCCCTCCTTTCCTTTTCCCTCTAGTCTTTGGAGATTGTAAATCACCTACCTTTTTTTCAAATTAGTGCTATCTAATTGAAAATCTACTCTGAAGTGAAAAATAATGAATCTAATAAAACTATGATATTACTTAATTAGAAAAGCTTTTAATTGGTTTTGTAAATAAATAAAATTAAGGACATTATTGTCTGAAAAAATAATTTTTTTCTGATGAATAATGAATGTTTAGAAGAATGTTTCAATTTTTTTACATGTTATAATAATTTATAATAGTTTATAATCTTGTAAAATTCTCTATTAGGCTATTCCCTGGAGATTATATAATGATTAAGTGGAAATGAAATTTAGGAGTCCAAAATTGCAAAGATTATTAAACGTCGTGATAATATTAATTTTTAAAATAATTTTTATTTACTTAATATGTTCCTTATTTTCATGTATGGTTGACTAAAATTGCCACTATTATGAAAAGGTTACGTAATTTAAGAGTTTTGTCCCTTCCTTTAGATTTATGAAAATTGTCATTTTATGGTCATGCCTAGCAGCTGTCATCGTCCGTCAAACGTTCGATCAGATGAACACGACCAATCGTTAATAATTGGTTGTATATTACGAATTTATGCTATAAGTAAGTAATTGTTTGCAGTCAAATTAATTTAACTTTCGATTTTCAAATTTTAATAAAGTAAAGTGTCAGAAATCCTTTGAAATATTTTTTAAAATCGATGCATTTATGTTTGTTAAGCGGCTTTTAAGAAAATTTTAAGAAATCAAAATTAAATGTGACATTCCAATCTATATAATTTTTATCTGAAATAAACCAGAATTTCTTACTTAATGGAAATAATAAATTTACTCATTAAGCTTTTGATTAAATCTAAAATGAAATCTTCGAGAATGATTTTTTCATTTAAAAAATTTCATTTTAAACTTAGGTATCGAAAATTTATGCCGAATAAGTGGTGGTCCCTATTAAAAGCTAGGCGCTTGTAAAAGGGACTAACTGGAGGCTGGGATCGCTTTAACCGTAAACAAATTATTTACTGTTTCGAATGACCTTTTTGGTTTCAAGAGCAATTTTTTAAAAAAGGGTCACTTTCAGTTTTATACAAAATTTGCTAAATCATCCTTCGCACTGAATTTGCGATACATTTTTGACCGTGTCAATAACCACTAGGTCAACATGTTCCTCATTAAGAACATACAGACAAAAATAAAAAATCAGTATTGATTAACAAATATTAAAACTTGCCCAAGTCGTGTCTTTTGTATTTTCTCAGTTATTCGTCGGCGTCAAATTTTCATTTGCTTGATTTGATTTCTGGCACATTTCCATTCTTTATTTCTGCAACCCTATCGAGGTTGTTGTAATTTACTTAATTTAGTTTGTGTTCGAGTTCCGGTTAAGGTTATAATATCAAAAACTGATTTTGGAAAAGGTAAGAAGGTTCTCCTCATTTCGAAATCAGTTATGCAATACTAGAAGTATAGCCCGGCGTTGCTCGGGTTTAATGAAAGCTTTAAAACTAATCCATGGTCCTGGAGCTCAGACTCAGCCTAAAGAATATTTGTGTGAAGTTTGATGAGAATCGGATAAAAATTGTGGATTTGTATAAAGGACGTACAGACAGATGAACAGACACACACACACAAATAACTTACCTTTTACATATATATATTATCGATTTTCTGCTCTATTGTAAGGACTGCAACCTTGAAACTTATGAATATAGTTTTTTATGTTTTTGTCTATGAGTGTATGAAATTTGATTAAAATCGGACCTCTCCTTCTATAACCCGATTTTTTCGATTATCGATTATCGGTATTTGTAGGGGGTACCTCAACACAAAACCTAGCTAAGAACACTCGCAGACGCTTATAATACAACTGTATAAATTTTCAAGAAAATCGGTTTAGCCTTTTCTGAGTCTATAGGTAATGGACACACACACACACAAACACACACACACACACAAAGTTCCATTTATAAATAAGTTTATATTAGATATTGCCATTCCTTTGTTTTTAATATGGAGCGGCATCAGAGATTATTAACTATTGTGTGTGTACGGCAAAGACAAATATCGAGGAAGAGAGAGAGAGAGAGAGAGAGAGAGAGAGATAGAGACAGACAGACAGACAGACAGAGACAGATGGAGAGTGAAAAGAGGGATTGGAAGAGAGAGTTACAGAAAGAGAATGAGAAAGCGACAAAGAGATCGAAACAATGATTGAGAGAGAGAGAGAGAGAGAGAGGGAGAGAGAGATAAAAGAGAGGAGTGAAAAAAATGAATTAGAGTAAGAAATTTAGATAAAGAAAGTAACAGTGCGAGAGAGACAGAAAGAAAGCAAAAAAAGAATGAGTGAAATAGAAAATGAGAATCAGAAAAAGGTGAGGGAGAATGCGGGGAAAGAAAGTGAAAGAGAGCGAGGGAGTAATGAAAAGAAAAGAGAGCGGGTGAGAGATAGAGAGAAAGAGAAATAGTGAGAAAAAATAAAGAAAATAATTGTTTGGGAGAAGATTTTCGAGTGGATAAAAAGCAATTAGCAATGAATAATTCTCTTTAAACTAATTTTAGCCGCTTTATTTTTTACAGTTAAGTTTAAAACACGCATATGTATATTTTACAAACACACACACACACACACACACACACACACACACACACACACACACACACTCTCTCTCTCTCTCTCTCTCTCTCTCTCTCAGTCTGTCTGTCTCTTTCACAGACACGCTTTTCCTCTTCTCACCCACAAAATAACTGAAACCTATTTACTCTCTCTCGCACACACACACACACACACACACACACACACACACACACACACACACTCTCTCTCTCTCTCTCTCTCTCTGTCTCAGTCTGTCTCTTTCACAGACACGCTTTTCCTCTTCTCACCCACAAAATAACTGAAACCTATTTACTCTCTCTCGCACACACACACACACACACACACACACACTCTCTCTCTCTCTCTCTCTTTCTCTCTCCGTCTCTGACTGTCTCTCTCTTTCACAGACACGATTTTCTTCTTCCAACCCACATAATTGCCAAAACCTGTTTATTCTTTTGGATGTCCGTTGTGGTGCAGTGGAGAGCGGCTCGAAGCGAGAAATCGGTGATCCGTGTTCGAATTCCAGTTAAATTCATTGTATTCACCTACGCGCAAATACCCTTGTGTGAGTGAGTTTAGCTTAACGGTATATCGACCTCTGTGGGTCATTTAATGCCAAAAAGGTGAGGTTTTAAGGTGTTTTTTAATTTTCTGTTATAGTGAAAAGGTTAATTTATTCAGATTTTAACGAAAATTTTGTTTTTTATTCTCTTTCATTTTAGAAAACTAAAAATGTATTCTAGTTTTGTTTAAAAATGTTTTGATGAGAATTTCCCTTCAAAAATGTATATTTTTCTATAGAAGCCTATTTTTATGTATATATATTTCTATAAAAGTGTTTTAATAATTTCATAGAGATTTGGTCCCAATGTGGGGGTTAACTATTTGCCCATAGCTGGGACCCTAACAGGTGCTACCACTCCCGGTCAGGGTGGACCAGGGAACAACAGCATTTAAGAGGTGATTCCATGCTCCTCACAACCTCCCAATCAGAGGCCTTGGGAAAAGTATTAATTCGTATTTTCCCTCCAGTTTTGAGTTAAATAACAGAACAGATTGGGTTCTATATTCTTGGCTGGCAGCCAGTCTGCAGCAGAATGTAAAGGCAGCCTACTGCAGAATAATCTTCTGTCCAGTCACTTATGTCTCTTTCGGGACATGATCGCCCGAGCGTATTTCACGTATGGCATTTAACTGACTGACTAATTTACTCTCTTAGAAACGTTGACACACACACACACGGAGGCGATTTTTCTTCCCCCCCACTCCATCAGTTTCTCTCTCTTGCGTACATTTGCTTTTTTTCTGTCCTACGCACATATAGATACATTTTATCTCTTACAAACTCAGACGCCGTTTCTCTCTCTCTTTCTTACACAACTAAATATTCTCACCCTCTCTCGCTCACACACTCTCCCACAACTACAATTTCTCTCGCACACACTCATTTGCACTCTCTCTCAAACACTCATTTCCTTTCATATACACACACAAAGGACGTTCTCTCTCTCTCTCAAACGAAATCCCAAATTCTCTCTCTCTCTCTTTCATACACAAATATGCACATTTCACTCTGTCTCCTTAGAACAGACTGTATCTTTTTCTTTTTCCCACACACTCACATTTTCATTCTCTCATATATTCATACACACTTTCTCTCTCCCACACAAAGAAACGCATATATCTGCACACACATTCTTTATTTCTAACAAAAGTATAGACATACATGCTCTTACGGAAAACATTGATTTCTAAACTCGAAATTATATTTATTTCAGTATTTTCATAGAATATTTTATTTTGCAAAATATTGAAATTTGGCGCAGTACAATCATGCTCTTTCATTTAATCTTTTTGCTTAAAATAAAATTCGGTTTAAGTATCTGACCAGCGAAAGTTACAATAAATCATCTCAAACAATCGTCTCCAAATTTTTTTTCTCATTCTGGGAAACGTTATAACAGAAGACGGAAAGTGCGAGACAGAGATCCGAAGGCGAATTGGCATGGCGAAGGAAGCATTCCAGAAGTTGAATTAAGAAACAGGACAATTTCACTAGGAACAAGAAAGAGAGCACTGGACTGTTACGTGCTGTCCGTCCTTCAATATGGCAGTGAATGCTGGACAATACAATCAAAAATGAAGGAAAAACTTGAAGCAACTGAAATGTGGTTCTACAGAAGGATGCTGCGAATATCATGGATCGAGCATGGGAGCAATGATGAGGTTTTAGAAATGATGGAAACGAAAAGGAAATTAATACTGAGTATCAGGAAGAGACAGCTGAAGTTCCTGGCACATGCAATGAGGAAAGAGGGCTTGGAGAATTTGATTCTAACAGGCCAGATAGAGGGAAAAAGAGACAAGGGAAAGCAACGGATAATATATTTGAAGGACATAATCAGGTGGATAACGGAATGAGGATTGCATGGTGTAACAGATGAAAGCGTGCTCAGAGCCACCAAGGACAGGGAAACGTGGAATGCCATGATCACCTACGTGCTGAAGGGACAGGGTATATAGAAGAAGAAGACCTTATATCAGCCAGTTAAGTGCCATACGTGATACACGCTTTGGGCGATCATGTCTCAGAAGAGACATAAGTGATTAGACAGAAGATTATCCCGCAGTAGGTTGCCATTACTTTCTGCAGTAGACTGGTTGCCAGCCAAGGCTATAAAACCCAATCTGTCCTGTTATTTGACCCATAGCTAGAGGGAGAAGAAATGTATTATATTATTACGTAGTAATTAGTAGGGGGTCAGTTTATTACTTCATAACAATAGAAAACTGATCCTCAACTTTATGACCAGTAGAAGCCTTAATCATTATTCCCATTTTATATTCAGTCAGTTAAGTACCATACGTGATACCCGCTTTAGGCGACCATGACTCGAAAGAGATATGACTGACTGGGCAGAAGATTATTTCACAGTAGGTTGCCATTACTTTCTACGGTAGACTGGTAGCCAGCCAAGGATATAGAACCCAAGTTGTCCTATTATTTAACCCATATCTGAAGGGAAGAGAGACCTTTCCCAAGGGTATTGTGATTGCAAGGTATTCAACAGGAATTTGAACTCGGCACGCCGATTTCTCGTTCTGAGTCGATATCCACTGCACCTCAACGCATATCTTATATCAATCGACTTGAATGCAGCTCTCTATTTGTGCCTTTGATAGGGAAGGAAATATCTGCTTGGTATTTAAAAATAAGAAAAAACGGATGTACATTTCAAAATCGTTAACAACAAATTGAAATATAAATAAAAAATACGAAACACGTGCAGTTCTTTATATTTAGGCTGGATAAAAAAAACTATATTTATATATCAGTCGAACTCCACTGATTCACACGTAAAATAGAGGATTTTTAAAAAAAAGTTTTTTTTTTGTTTTTGATGATTTAAAAATATTTAGTTTTTAACTAAATTTCACCAGAAAGTACGGTATGCTTTTATTGGAAAAGCTGTCATATTAGAGGGCCTTTAAATTTATCAAAATTGGACTGCATTTATTTATTGAATATAAAATAAAATAAAAAAGAAAGAAAATAAAAGATATGTTTGGTATAATACAAGATCTTATTTTAAAGTGGGTGCCTTCACTATTTCGGCATAAATTTTTGATACCTACGTTTAAAATGAAATTTTTAAAATGAAAAAAAATTCTTGAAGATTTCATTTTAGATTTAATTTAAAGTTTAATAATTAAATTATTATTTCCGTTAAGTAAAAAATTCTGGTGTGTTTCAAATAGAAATTATATAGATTGGAATGTCACATTTAATTTTGATTTCTTAAAATTTTCTTAAAGCAGCCATTTTCTTAATTTTAAGAAATTTGCAAGCAAACAAAACTTCATCGATTTAAAAATTTTTCTAAATATTTCTGACACATTATTTTAGTAAAATTTGAAAATTAAAAGTTAAATTAATCTGATTGTAAACAAATATTACTTACTTATAGCATAAAAAAAGTCATATACAACCAATTATTAACGATTGGTCGTGTTCATCTGATCGAACGTTTGACGAACTGTTGAATGACGAAGCGATGACAGCTGCATTTGAAATGCGTCCTTTGTCATGCCAATCCGTTTATTGGATCTCAGTGTCGCACTTTCTATCCTCTGTCAGAACGCTTCCTAGGTATTTAAATTTCTTGTTTTATTTAGCTTCTCCGGCCTGTAATTGGCATTTTGGGGTCTTCTTTTTTCTGATGACCATACATTCAGTTTTTTTAAGTTTATGCTTAGTCTTTTCTTTTCACTTCCTCTCACTACCTTCTGTAGGAGGTCCTGCATTTTCCTTTCTGTGTCCGCTATCAGCACTGTGTCATCTGCGTATCTTACATGGTTGAGATTGTGGCCACCAATTTACGAATCCTGGCAAGGGTCTTATATCTTTTAGAATTGTTTCTCTGTATAAATTGAATAGATCCGGTGAGGAAACACATCTTTGTCGGACACTATTATCTATTTTTTATAATATATATATATATATATATATATATATATATATATATATATATATATATATATATATATATTCTAAACATATACTATTAAATATAAGAGACAGTGAATGTATATTATGCTTAATCATGAGCCGTTGTAACCGTCGTATTTTGGCATTAATTTCAGTTGAAAATAAAGACAAAAATTTTCCAACATTTGGATAATTAATTTGTTTCTAACCTTTCGGCTCACATGAGCCATCTTCAGAGAGATTATTAAAACGGTAATACAATAACATCCACCATCACCGACGATTTCATTTTGTGTTGACATAAAACTCCGCTTGGCAACGGCAATAGTTACCAAAAATAACAAACGCAGTTCTCAAATTTGCAATGCGGTTCTATGACGTCACAGCGTCAAATTGCATTTGAATACATGGTTTTGTTGTCAATCGTTCAATTCCGACGACACATGGTGGCCCGGGCACATACCAACAAGAAATGATCCGTATCGAACGTACCTTTCAGAATAACATCTACCCTTAAGTTCAGGTTCTGCAGGCAGAAACAGAAAGGTCAACGATGACCAGAAAACTATTGTGTTCTTTATTGCCTTATCCGAAAATTTTCTGAAGAATTGCGGCCCGTATTTTAAAAAAATACGCAGAAGCAACGACATCTGATGGAGAAATTACTGCCGTGTCAGCCCTCAGACAGAAGAGAATATGACCAAGATGTAATTGTATTAAATTCCTTGCAGAGGTGTCAAAGTATGTGGAGGTGAAGCAGGAGGAACATCGAAAGACCGTAATTAGGGGTGAAAAAATGAAATAAGGAAATACTATACTGAGGTAAAATGGCAGACAAAACCTCCTAAGAAAGTAAAAATAGTTGACAGAATGAAACTCTTGCCAAAGACATCTAAAATAAGCGAATCATATAGAAGGCTATGAAAACCCCTGCAGACACAGCATACCAATACATACGATACTTGAGTTATGGGTATGACAATAAAGTATATCATGGAGCAAGGCCTCTGACCGGGGAATCGGACGCTTTGAAGAGCGTGAAACTATCTCATAATTTCCCAGGTTCACTCTGGGGTGTTAGCATTTGTTAGATTCCAAGCAAATAATGAACCTCACAGAAGAACAAGACACTATGAATATAAAAAAAAATTATCAGCAATACAATGGTGTAATATCAGACGACCTAAGCAAGTCGATTTTCATAGCACTGCCCTAAAAACCAGGTGCTAACGAGTGCGAACTCCACCGAACTGTCAGCTTAATGAGTCATATCACAAAGCTGATCGTCCGAATACTGATGAATAGAGAGAAGAGCAGAATCAGGCCAGAGATAGAACAAGGACGGTGCGTGTTCGTCAAAGACACCGGAAATAGGAACGCCATATTTATTATTAAGATGCTCCCCGAAAGGGCAATACAAATGAAGAAAGACGCGAACTTATGCGAAGAATAGATAGAGATGATCAGCAGCCTCGATATATTTTTGGAAAAGACGTAAAAGTAATCAAAATTCTCTACTGGCAGCAAACCGCCTACATACGGACAGGTAACGAATTTAGCAAATATACAAAGATAGAAAGAGGCATAAGACAAGGATGTGTCTTTTCACTGGATCTATTCAACTTGTACAGCGAGACTATTCTGAGGACCCTAGATGTTATGTCTGGATTCGTCATCGTAGGCCACAATTTGAACAACATGAGGTACGTAGATAATACAGTGCTGAGAGCAGACACGGAAAGGAAACTACAAAGCCTCCTAAAAAAAGTACATGAAGAGAGTGAAAAGAAAGGACTAAAAAAAAAAACTGCAAGAAAACCGAATGCGTGGTCATGAGCAAAAAGAGCAGCCCAAAATGCCAAATACAGATGGGGAATACTAGAATCAAGCGGGTACAAAAGTTTAAAAACCTAGCAAGTGTTATAAGATGGACTGTGTGGCACGGAGATGCGAATACGAATTGGCATGGCGAAAGAAGTATCCTAGAAGCTGAGTAAAGTATTAAGAGACAAGAAAATTTCACTAGAAACAAAGGAAAGAGCACTGGATTGCTATGTGATATCAGTTCTTCAATACGGCAGTAAATGCTAGACAATATCATTGAAGATGAAGAAAAAACTTGAAGCAACTGAAATGGGGTTCTACAGAAGAATGATGGATCGAGCATGTGAACAATGATGATGTTTTGGAAAGGATGAAAACAAAAAGGAAATTAATACTGAGCATCAGAAAGAGAGAGCTAAAGTTCCTGGGACATTAGAAATAAGGGCTTTCAATCTCTCCAAGATCACTTTCAGCGGTGTGTGTTGTGGTAAGAAAACATAACTGCAAAACTGTGTTGTTAAAAATTACTGTAAAGTTTCTTCTTGCTTTTGTTATATGTGAAAGAAGGCGAACTTTAACGTATTATAAACAATGTAAACACACGCCAGTACCGAGAGTGTTCAAATTCAATACTGAATGAACGATGCGTAGATGCGTGAGTCGATTAGGTTTTTCTCAGTCTACCATTCATCCATAGTGCTCAATCGGGGTGTGAGAGCGTAAATAGTCATCCGCAGACAGATCTGTTTCGGTGTATCACAGCTCATTAGTACGGTTAGATATCCAATTACTTCTAGCCACTATCAAAACCTGAGCGAATTGACATCAGTCAACGATTCTACCTCTGAGCTATGGTAGAGAAAGGTGGACTTTAGTGTGTTATATACAATGTAAACACATGCCAGTGGCCGAGAGTGTTCAAGTTCATTAGTGAATGAACGATAAAGAGAGAGAGAGAGAGAGAGAGAGAGAGAGACAGACAGACAGACAGACAGACAGTGAGAGAGAGAGAGCGATATTTATAAGAATTATTTTGTTATATGATTATATATAATGGTGGAAATAACATAATTTGTTATAGTCTTCCAATCAGCACCCAGAAAACTTTCAACATAGTTCGATCAAAAGTAAATCGGACATTATACCGGGATTCCGGAAATTAGTCTTATGTGCGAGTTGTTGTTACAAAGTTCTCCCGATGAACTACTCAAAATTACAAACAGTTAACAAAAGAATGTCGGATAGGGTAATTTTTGGTCCATTCTCGCAAGTTTGGGTTAACAACACGTGCACCTGATTATACGTATATAAAATATTTCTATTGATCTTCAGAAGAAATGCAAGACGTCTGGATTTCTGAAATATTCAAATTGAGAAATAATAGGAATAAAAAAAACAAATGGTTGAATTTCCCGACATTAAATATTCAGAGAATTTCTTTTTTTTTAATCATTTCACCTCAAGCAAGGCATTCCACTGCCACTATTGCGCTTGGGGCTACATAGGGGGAGGTAAATAGGAAGAGTGGTTAGATATAGGAAATGTCAGAAGGGGGGTGATAGATAGTTGGGTGGGTGGGAAGTGTGATTAAAAGAATGGAAGTTAGTGTGTTTGAAAGAATGGAAGTTAGTGTGTTTGAAAGAATGGAAGTTAGTGTGTTTGAAAGAATGGAAGTTAGTGTGTTTGAAAGAATGGAAGTTAGTGTGTTTGAAAGAATGGAAGGTAGTGTGTTTGAAAGAATGGAAGTTAGTGTGTTTGAAAGGGTGGAAGTTAGTGTGTTTGAAAGAATGGAAGGTAGTGTGTTTGAAAGAATGGAAGTTAGTGTGTCTGAAAGAATGGAAGTTAGTGTGTTTGAAAGAATGGAAGTTAGTGTGTCTGAAGGAATGGAAGTTAGTGTGTTTGAAAGAATGGAAGTTAGTGTGTTTGAAAGAATGGAAGTTAGTGTGTTTGAAAGAATGGAAGTTAGTGTGTCTGAAAGAATGGAAGTTAGTGTGTTTGAAAGAATGGAAGTTAGTGTGTTTGAAAGAATGGAAGGTAGTCTGTTTGAAAGAATGGAAGTTAGTGTGTTTGAAAGAATGGAGGTTAGTGTGTCTGAAAGAATGGAAGTTAGTGTGTTTGAAAGAATGGAAGTTAGTGTGTTTGAAAGAATGGAAGTTAGTGTGTTTGGGAGAATGGAAGTTAGTGTGTTTGAAAGAATGGAAGTTAGTGTGTTTGCAAGAATGGAAGTTAGTGTGTTTGAAAGAATGGAAGTTAGTGTGTCTGAAAGAATGGAAGTTAGTGTGTTTGAAAGAGTGGAAGTTAGTGTGTTTGAAAGAATGGAAGTTAGTGTGTTTGAAAGAATGGAAGTTAGTGTGATTGAAAGAATGGAAGTTAGTGTGTTTGAAAGAATGGAAGTTAGTGTGTTTGAAAGAATGGAAGTTAGTGTGTTTGAAAGAATGGAAATTAGTGTGTTTGAAAGAGTGGAAGTTAGTGTGTTTGAAAGAATGGAAGTTAGTGTGTTTGAAAGAATGGAAGTTAGTGTGTTTGAAAGAATGGAAGTTAGTGTGTTTGAAATAATGGAAGGTAGTGTGTTTGAAAGAATGGAAGTTAGTGTTTTTGAAAGAATGGAAGTTAGTGTGTTTGAAAGAATGGAAGTTAATATGTTTGAAAGAATGGAAGTTAGTGTGTCTGAAAGAATGGAAGTTAGTGTGTCTGAAAGAATGGAAGTTAGTGTGTTTGAAAGAATGGAAGTTAGTGTGTTTGAAAGAATGGAAGTTAGTGTGTTTGAAAGAATGGAAGTTAGTGTGTCTGAAAGAATGGAAGTTAGTGTGTTTGAAAGAGTGGAAGTTAGTGTGTTTGAAAGAATGGAAGTTAGTGTGTTTGAAAGAATGGAAGTTAGTGTGATTGAAAGAATGGAAGTTAGTGTGTTTGAAAGAATGGAAGTTAGTGTGTTTGAAAGAATGGAAGTTAGTGTGTTTGAAAGAATGGAAATTAGTGTGTTTGAAAGAGTGGAAGTTAATGTGTTTGAAAGAATGGAAGTTAGTGTGTTTGAAAGAATGGAAGTTAGTGTGTTTGAAAGAATGGAAGTTAGTGTGTTTGAAATAATGGAAGGTAGTGTGTTTGAAAGAATGGAAGTTAGTGTTTTTGAAAGAATGGAAGTTAGTGTGTTTGAAAGAATGGAAGTTAATATGTTTGAAAGAATGGAAGTTAGTGTGTCTGAAAGAATGAAGTTAGTGTGTCTGAAAGAATGGAAGTTAGTGTGTTTGAAAGAATGGAAGTTAGTGTTTGAAAGAATGGAAGTTAGTGTGTTTGAAAGAATGGAAGTTAGTGTGTTTGAAAGAATGGAAGTTAGTGTGTTTGCAAGAATGGAAGTTAGTGTGTTTGAAAGAATGGAAGTTAGTGAGTCTGAAAGAATGGAAGTTAGTGTGTTTGAAAGAGTGGAAGTTAGTGTGTTTGAAAGAATGTAGTTAGTGTGTTTGAAAGAATGGAAGTTAGTGTGATTGAAAGAATGGAAGTTAGTGTGTTTGAAAGAATGGAAGTTAGTGTGTTTGAAAGAATGGAAGTAGTGTGTTTGAAAGAATGGAAATTAGTGTGTTTGAAAGAGTGGAAGTTAATGTGTTTGAAAGAATGGAAGTTAGTGTGTTTGAAAGAATGGAAGTTAGTGTGTTTGAAAGAATGGAAGTTAGTGTGTTTGAAATAATGGAAGGTAGTGTGTTTGAAAGAATGGAAGTTAGTGTTTTTGAAAGAATGGAAGTTAGTGTGTTTGAAAGAATGGAAGTTAATATGTTTGAAAGAATGGAAGTTAGTGTGTCTGAAAGAATGGAAGTTAGTGTGTCTGAAAGAATGGAAGTTAGTGTGTTTGAAAGAATGGAAGTTAGTGTGTTTGAAAGAATGGAAGTTAGTGTGTTTGAAAGAATGGAAGTTAGTGTGTTTGAAAGAATGGAAGTTAGTGTGTTTGCAAGAATGGAAGTTAGTGTGTTTGAAAGAATGGAAGTTAGTGAGTCTGAAAGAATGGAAGTTAGTGTGTTTGGAAAGAGTGGAAGAAGGTGTAATGGAAAGAATGGAAGTTAGTGTGTTTGAAAGAATGGAAGTTAGTGTGTTTGAAAGAATGGAAGTTAGTGTATTTGAAAGAATGGAAGGTAGTGTGTTTGAAAGAATGGAAGTTAGTGTGTTTGCAAGAATGGAAGTTAGTGTGTTTGAAAGAATGGAAGGTAGTGAGTCTGAAAGAATGGAAGTTAGTGTGTTTGAAAGAATGGAAGTTAGTGTGTTTGAAAGAATGGAAGGTAGTGTGTTTGAAAGAATGGAAGTTAGTGTGTTTGAAAGAATGGAGGTTAGTGTGTCTGAAAGAATGGAAGTTAGTGTGTTTGAAAGAATGGAAGTTAGTGTGTTTGAAAGAATGGAAGTTAGTGCGTTTGAAAGAATGGAAGTTAGTGTGTTGGAAAGAATGGAAGTTAGTGTGTTTGAAAGAATGGAAGTTAGTGTGTTTGAAAGAATGGAAGTTAGTGTGTTTGAAAGAATGGAAGGTAGTGTGTCTGAAAGAATGGAAGTTAGTGTGTCTGAAAGAATGGAAGTTAGTGTGTTTGAAGGAAAGAATGGAAGTTAGTGTGTTTGAAAGAATGGAAGTTAGTGTGTTTGAAAGAATGGAAGTTAGTGTGTTTGAAAGAATGGAAGTTAGTGTGTTTGCAAGAATGGAAGTTAGTGTGTTTGAAAGAATGGAAGTTAGTGAGTCTGAAAGAATGGAAAGTAGTGTGTTTGAAAGAATGGAAGTTCGTGTGTTTGAAAGAATGGAAGTTAGTGTGTTTGAAAGAATGGAAGGTAGTGTGTTTGAAACAATGGAAGTTAGTGTGTTTGAAAGAATGGAAGTTAGTGTGAAAGAATGGAAGTTAGTGTGTTTGAAAGAATGGAAGTTAGTGTGTTTGAAAGAATGGAAGTTAGTGTGTCTGAAAGAATGGACGTTAGTCTGTCTGAAAGAATGGAAGTTAGTGTGTCTGAAAGAATGGAATTAGTGTGTTTGAAAGAATGGAAGTTAGTGTGTTTGAAAGAATGGAAGTTAGTGTGTCTGAAAGAATGGAAGTTAGTGTGTTTGAAAGCATGGAAGTTAGTGTGTTTGAAAGGGTGGAAGTTAGTTCTGTTTTAACTGAAGAATGGAAGGTAGTGTGTTTGAAAGAATGGAAGATAGTGTGTTTGAAAGAATGGAGGTTAGTGTGTCTGAAGAATGGAAGTTAGTGTGTTTGAAAGAATGGAAGTTAGTGTGTTTGAAAGAATGGAAGTTAGTGGGTTTGAAAGAATGGAAGTTAGTGTGTTTGAAAGAATGGAAGTTAGTGTGTTTGAAAGAATGGAAGGTAGAGTGTATGAAACAATGGAAGTTAGTGTGTTTGAAAGAATGGAAGTTAGTGTGTTTGAAAGAATGGCGAGTTACTGTGTTTGAAAGAATGGAAGGTAGTGTGTTTGAAAGAATGGAAGTTAGTGTGTCTGGAAGAATGTAAGTTAGTGTGTTTGAAAGAATGGAAGTTAGTGTGTTTGAAAGAATGGAAGTTAGTGTGTTTGAAAGAAGATGGAGATTAGTGTGTTTGAAAGAATGGAAGGTTGTGTGTTTTGAAAGAATGGCAGTTAGTGTGTTTGAAACAATGGAAGTTAGTGTGTTTGAAAGAACGGACGATAGTGTGTTTGAAAGAATGGAAGTTAGTGTGTTTGAAAGAATGGAAGTTAGTGTGTTTGAAAGAATGTAAGGTTGTGTGTTTGAAAGAATGGCAGTTGGTGTGTCTGAAAGAATGGAGGTATTGTTTGAAAGAATGGAAGTTACTGTGTTTGAAAGAATGGAATGTAGTGTGTTTGAAAGAATGGAAGTTAGTGTGTTTGAAAAGAATAGAAGTTAGTGTGTTTGAAAGAATGGAAGTTAGTGTGTTTGAAAGAATGGAAGTTAGTGTGTCTGAAAGAATGGAAGTTAGTGTGTCTGAAAGAATGGAAGTTAGTGTGTCTGAGAAAGAATGGAAGTTAGTGTGTTTGAAAGAATGGAAGTTAGTGTGTTTGAAAGAATGGAAGTTAGTGTGTCTGAAAGAATGGAAGTTAGTGTGTTTGAGGTGGAAGTTGGTGTGTTTGAAAGAATGAAAGGTAGTGTGTTTGAAAGAATGGAAGTTAGTGTGTTTGAAAGAATGGAGGTGTGTGTTTCTGAAAGAATGGAAGTTAGTGTGTTTGAAAGAATGGAAGGTAGTGTGTTTGACAGAATGGAAGTCAGTGTGTTTGAAAGAATGGAAGTTAGTGTGTTTGAAAATGAATGGAAGTTAGTGTGTCTGAAAGAATGGAAGTTAGTGTGTTTGAAAGGGTGGAAGTTAGTGTGTTTGAAAGAATGAAAGGTAGTGTGTTTGAAAGAATGGAAGTTAGTGTGTTTGAAAGAATGGAGGTGTGTGTTTCTGAAAGAATGGAAGTTAGTGTGTTTGAAAGAATGGAAGGTAGTGTGTTTGAAAGAATGGAAGTTAGTGTGTCTGAAGAATGGAAGTTAGTGTGTTTGAAAGAGTAGAAGTTAGTCTGTTTGAAAGAATGGACGTTAGTGTGTCTGAAAGAATGGAAGTTAGTGTGTCTGAAAGAATGGAAGTTAGTGTGTTTGAAAGAATGGAAGTTAGTGTGCTTGAAAGAATGGAAGTTAGTGTGTTTGAAAGAATGGAAGTTAGTGTGTTTGAAAGAATGGAAGTTAGTGTGTTTGAAAGAATGGAAGTTAGTGTGTTTGAAAGAATGGAAGGTAGTGTGTTTGAAAGAATGGAAGTTAGTGTGTTTGAAAGAATGGAAGTTAGTGTGTTTGAAAGAATGGAAGTTAGTGTGTTTGAAAGAATGGAAATTAGGGTGTTTGAAAGAATGGAAGTTAGTGTGTTTGAAAGAATGGAAGTTAGTGTGTTTGAAAGAATGGAAGTTAGTGTGTTTGAAAGAATGGAAGTTAGTGTGTTTGAAAGAATGGAAGGTAATGTGTTTGAAAGAATGGAAGGTAGTGTGTTTGAAAGAATGGAAGTTAGTGTGTCTGAAAGAATGGAAGTTAGTGTGTTTGAAAGAATGGAAGTTAGTGTGATTGAAAGAATGGAAGTTAGTGTGTTTGAAAGAATGGAAGGTAGAGTGTATGAAACAATGGAAGTTAGTGTGTCTGAAAGAATGGAAGTTAGTGTGTTTGAAAGAATGGAACGTTGTGTGTTTGAAAGAATGGCAGTTAGTGTGTTTGAAAGAATGGAAGTTAGTGTGTTTGGAAAGAATGGAAGTTAGTGTGTCTGAAAGAATGGAAATTAGTGTGTTTGAAAGAATGGAAGGTTGTGTGTTTGAAAGAATGGCAGTTAGTGTGTTTGAAAGAATGGAAGTTAGTGTGTTTGAAAGAATGGAAGTTAGTGTGTCTGAAAGAATGGAAGTTAGTGTGTTTGAAAGAATGGAGGTGTGTGTTTCTGAAAGAATGGAAGTTAGTGTGTTTGAAAGAATGGTAGTTAGTGTGTCTGAAAGAATGGAAGTTAGTGTGTTTTTGAAAGAATGGAAGTTAGTGTGTTTGAAAGAATGGAAGGTAGTCTGTTTTGAAAGAATGGAAGTTAGTGTGTTTGAAAGAATGGAGGTTAGTGTGTCTGAAAAAATGGAAGTTAGTGTGTTTGAAAGAATGGAAGTTAGTGTGTTTGAAAGAATGGAAGTTAGTGTGTTTGAAAGAATGGAGATTGGTGTGTCTGAAAGAATGGAGAGTTAGTGTGTTTGAAGAATTGGAAGTTAGTGTGTTTGAAAGAATGAAAGGTACTGTGTTTGAAAAGAATGTAAGTTAGTGTGTTTGAAAGAATGGAGGTGTGTGTTTCTGAAAGAATGTAAGTTAGTGTGTTTGAAGAATGGAAGTAAGTGTGTTTGAAAGAATGGAAGTTGGTGTGTTTGAAAGAATGGAAGTTAGTGTGTTTGAAAGAATGGAAGTTAGTGTGTTTGAAAGAATGGAAATTAGGGTGTTTGAAAGAATGGAGATTGAGTGTGTTTGAAAGAATGGAAGTTAGTGTGTTTGAAAGAATGGAAGTTAGTGTGTTTTGAAAGAATGGAAGTTAGTGTGTTTGAAAGAATGGAAGGTAATGTGTTTGAAAGAATGGAAGGTAGTGTGTTTTGAAAGAATGGAAGTTAGTGTGTCTGAAAGAATGGAAGTTGAGTGTGTTTGAAAGAATGGAAGTTAGTGTGTTTGAAAGAATGGAAGTTAGTGTGTTTTGAAAGAATGGAAGGTAGAGTGTATGAAACAATGGAAGTTAGTGTGTTTGAAAGAATGAAGTTAGTGTGTTTGAAAGAATGGAAGGTTGTGTGTTTGAAAGAATGGCAGTTAGTGTGTTTGAAAGAATGGAAGTTAGTGTGTTTGAAAGAATGGAAGTTAGTGTGTCTGAAAGAATGGAAGTTAGTGTGTTTGAAAGAATGGAAGGTTGTGTGTTTGAAAGAATGGCAGTTAGTGTGTTTGAAAGAATGGAAGTTGAATGTGTTTGAAAGAATGGAAGTTAGTGTGTCTGAAAGAATGGAAGTTAGTGTGTTTGAAAGAATGGAGGTGTGTGTTTCTGAAAGAATGGAAGTTAGTGTGTTTGAAAGAATGGTAGTTAGTGTGTCTGAAAGAATGGAAGTGCGTGTGTTTGAAAGAATGGAAGTTAGTGTGTTTGAAAGAATGGAAGGTAGTCTGTTTGAAGAATGGAAGTTAGTGTGTTTGAAAGAATGGAGGTTAGTGTGTCTGAAAAATGGAAATTTGATGTGTTTGAAAGAATGGAAGTTATTGTGTTTGAAAGAAATGGAAGTTAGTGTGTTTGAAAGAATGGAAGTTAGTGTGTCTGAAAGAATGGAAGTTAGTGTGTTTGAAAGGGTGGAAGTTAGTGTGTTTGAAAGAATGAAAGGTACTGTGTTTGAAGAATGTAAGTTAGTGTGTTTGAAAGAATGGAGGTGTGTGTTTCTGAAAGAATGTAAGTTAGTGTGTTTGAAAGAATGGAAGTAAGTGTGTTTGAAAGAATGGAAGTTAGTGTGTTTGCAAGAATGGAAGTTAGTGTGTTTGAAAGAATGGAAGTTAGTGAGTCTGAAAGAATGGAGAAGTTAGTGTTTGAAAGAGTGGAAGTTATCGTGTTTGAAAGAATAGATTAGTCTGTTTGAAAGAATGGAAGTTAGTGTGTTTGAAAGAATGGAAGTTAGTGTGTTTGAAAGAATGGAATATAGTGTGTTTGAAAGAATGGCAGGTAGTGTGTTTGAAAGAATGGAAGTTAGTGTGTCTGAAAGAATGGAAGTTAGTGTGTCTGAAAGAATGGAAGTTAGTGTGTCTGAAAGAATGGAAGTTAGTGTGTTTGAAAGAATGGAAGTTAGTGTGTTTGAAAGAATGGAAGTTAGTGTGTTTTGAAAGAATGGAAGTTAGTGTGTTTGAAGAATGGAATGTAGTGTGTTTGAAAGAATGGAAGTTAGTGTGTTTGAAAGAATGGAAGTTAGTGTGTTTGAAAGAATGGAAATTAGGGTGTTCGAAAGAATGGAAGTTAGTGTGTTTGAAAGAATGGAAGTTAGTGTGTTTGAAAGAATGGAAGTTAGTGTGTTTGAAAGAATGGAAGGTAGTGTGTTTGAAAGAATGGAAGGTAGTGTGTTTGAAAGAATGGAAGTTAGTGTGTCTGAAAGAATGGAAGTTAGTGTGTTTGAAAGAATGGAAGGTAGTGTGTTTGAAAGAATGGAAGGTAGAGTGTATGAAACAATGGAAGTTAGTGTGTTTGAAAGAATGGAAGTTAGTGTGTTTGAAAGAATGGAGAGGTTGTGTGTTTTGAAAGAATGGAAGTTAGTGTGTTTGAAACAATGGAAGTTAGTGTGTTTGAAAGAATGGAAATTAGTGTGTCTGAAAGAATGGAATTAGTGTCTGAAAGAATGGAGATTAGTGTGTTTGAAAGAATGGAAGTTAGTGTGTTTGAAAGAATGGAAGTTAGTGTAATTGAAAGAATGGAAGTTAGTGTGTTTGAAAGAATGGAAGTTAGTGTGTTTGAAAGAATGGAAGTTAGTGTGTTTGAAAGAATGGAAGTTAGTGTGTTTGAAAGAATGGAAGTTAGTGTGTCTGAAAGAATGGAAGTTAGTGTGTTTGATAGGGTGGAAGTTAGTGTGTTTGAAAGAATGAAAGGTAGTGTGTTTGAAAGAATGGAAGTTAGTGTGTTTGAAAGAATGGAGGTGTGTGTTTCTGAAAGAATGGAAGTTAGTGTGTTTGAAAGAATGGAAGTAAGTGTGTTTGAAAGAATGGAAGTTAGTGAGTCTGAAAAATGGAAGTTAGTGTGTTTGAAAGAGTGGAAGTTATCGTGTTTGAAAGAATGGAAGTTAGTCTGTTTGAAAGAATGGAAGTTAGTGTGTTTGAAGGAATGGAAGTTAGTCTGTTTGAAAGAATGGAATGTAGTGTGTTTGAAAGAATGGAAGTTAGTGTGTTTGAAAGAATGGAAGTTAGTGTGTTTGAAAGAATGGAAGTTAATGTGTCTGAAAGAATGGAAGTTAGTGTGTCTGAAAGAATGGAAGTTAGTGTGTCTGAAAGAATGGAAGTTAGTGTGTCTGAAAGAATGGAAGTTAGAGTGTTTGAAAGAATGGAAGTTAGTGTGTTTGAAAGAATGGAAGTTAGTGTGTTTGAAAGAATGGAAGTTAGTGTGTTTGAAAGAATGGAAGTTAGTGTGTTTGAAAGAATGGAAGTTAGTGTGTTTGAAAGAATGGAAGTTATTGTGTTTGAAAGAATGGAAATTAGTGTGTTTGAAAGAATGGAAGGTAGAGTGTATGAAACAATGGAAGTTAGTGTGTTTGAAAGAATGGAAGTTAGTGTGTTTGAAAGAATGGAAGGTTGTGTGTTTGAAAGAATGGCAGTTAGTGTGTTTGAAAGAATGGAAGGTAGTGTGTTTGAAAGAATGGAAGATAGTGTGTCTGAAAGAATGTAAGTTAGTGTGTTTGAAAGAATTGAAGGTTGTGTGTTTGAAAGAATGGAAGTTAGTGTGTTTGAAAGAATGGAAGCTAGTGTGCTTGAAAGAATGGTAGTTAGTGTGTTTGAAAGAATGGAAGTTAGTGTGTTTGAAAGAATGGAAGTTAGTGTGTTTGAAAGAATGGAAGTTAGTGTGTTTGAAAGAATGGAAGGTAGTGTGTTTGAAAGAATGGAAGTTAGTGTGTTTGAAAGAATGGAAGTTAGTGTGTTTGAAAGAATGGAAGTTAGTGTGTTTGAAAGAATGGAAATTAGGGTGTTTGAAAGAATGGAAGTTAATGTGTTTGAAAGAATGGAAGTTAGTGTGTTTGAAAGAATGGAAGTTAGTTGTTTGAAAGAATGGAAGTTAGTGTGTTTGAAAGAATGGAAGGTAATGTGTTTGAAAGAATGGAAGGTAGTGTGTTTGAAAGAATGGAAGTTAGTGTGTCTGAAAGAATGGAAGTTAGTGTGTTTGAAAGAATGGAAGTTAGTGTGTTTGAAAGAATGGAAGTTAGTGTGTTTGAAAGAATGGAAGGTAGAGTGTATGAAACAATGGAAGTTAGTGTGTTTGAAAGAATGGAAGTTAGTGTGTTTGAAAGAATGGAATGTTGTGTGTTTGAAAGAATGGCAGTTAGTGTGTTTGAAAGAATGGAAGTTAGTGTGTTTGAAAGAATGGAAGTTAGTGTGTCTGAAAGAATGCAGAGTTGAGTGTGTTTGAAAGAATGGAAGGTTGTGTGTTTGAAAGAATGGCAGTTAGTGTGTTTGAAAGAATGGAACGTAGTGTGTTTGAAAGAATGGAAGTTAGTGTGTCTGAAAGAATGGAAGTTAGTGTGTTTGAAAGAATGGAGGTGTGTGTTTTTACGGAAAAGAATGGAAGTTAGTGTGTTTGAAAGAAAGGTAGTTAGTGTGTCTGAAAGAATGGAAGTTAGTGTGTTTGAAAGAATGGAAGTTAGTGTGTTTGAAAGAATGGAAGGTAGTCTGTTTGAAAGAATGGAAGTTAGTGTGTTTGAAAGAATGGAGGTTAGTGTGTCTGAAAAAATGGAAGTTAGTGTGTTTGAAAGAATGGAAGTTAGTGTGTTTGAAAGAATGGAAGTTAGTGTGTTTGAAAGAATGGAAGTTAGTGTCTGAAAGAATGGAAGTTAGTGTGTTTGAAAGGGTGGAAGTTAGTGTGTTTGAAAGAATGAAAGGTACTGTGTTTGAAAGAATGTAGAGTTAGTGTGTTTGAAAGAATGGAGGTGTGTGTTTCTGAAAGAATGGAAGTTAGTGTGTTTGAAAGAATGGAAGTGATGTGTTTGAAAGAATGGAAGTTAGTGTGTTTGAAAGAATGGAAGTTAGTGTGTTTGAAAGAATGGAAGTTAGTGAGTCTGAAAGAATGAAGTTAATTGTGTTTGAAAGAGTGGAAGTTATCGTGTTTGAAGAATGGAAGTTAGTCTGTTTGAAAGAATGGAAGTTAGTGTGTTTGAAAGAATGGAAGTTAGTGTGTTTGAAAGAATGGAATCTTAGTGTGTTTGAAAGAATGGCAGGTAGTGTGTTTGAAAGAATGGAAGTTAGTGTGTTTGAGGAAAGAATGAAGTTAAGTGTGTCTGAAAGAATGAAGTTAGTGTGTCTGAAAGAATGGAAGTTAGTGTGTCTGAAAGAATGGAGAGTTGAGTGTGCATTTGAAAGAATGGAAGTTAGTGTGTTTGAAAGAATGGAAGTTAGTGTGTTTGAAAGAATGGAAGTTAGTGTGTTTGAAAGAATGGAAGGTAGTGTGTTTGAAAGAGTGGAAGTTAGTGTGTTTGAAAGAATGGAAGTTAGTGTGTTTGAAAGAATGGAAATTAGGGTGTTCGAAAGAATGGAAGTTAGTGTGTTTGAAAGAATGGAAGTTAGTGTGTTTGAAAGAATGGAAGTTAGTGTGTTTGAAAGAATGGAAGGTAGTGTGTTTGAAAGAATGGAAGGTAGTGTGTTTGAAACGATGATTAGTGTGTCTGAAAGAATGGAAGTTAGTGTGTTTGGAGAAAGAATGGAAGGTAGTGTGTTTGAAAGAATGGAAGGTAGAGTGTATGAAACAATGGAAGTTAGTGTGTTTGAAAGAATGGAGAGTTAGTGTGTTTGAAAGAATGGAAGGTTGTGTGTTTGAAAGAATGGAAGTTAGTGTGTTTGAAACAATGGAAGTTAGTGTGTTTGAAAGAATGGAAGTTAGTGTGTCTGAAAGAATGGAAGTTAGTGTGTCTGAAAGAATGGAAGTTAGTGTGTTTGAAAGAATGGAAGTTAGTGTGTTTGAAAGAATGGAAGTTAGTGTAATTGAAAGAATGGAAGTTAGTGTGTTTTGAAAGAATGGAAGTTAGTGTGTTTGAAAGAATGGAAGTTAGTGTGTTTGAAAGAATGGAAGTTAGTGTGCATTTTTGAAAGAATGGAAGTTAGTGTGTCTGAAAGAATGGAAGTTAGTGTGTTTGATAGGGTGGAAGTTAGTGTGTTTGAAAGAATGAAAGGTAGTGTGTTTGAAAGAATGGAAGTTAGTGTGTTTGAAAGAATGGAGGTGTGTGTTTCTGAAAGAATGAGTTAGTGTTTGAAAGAATGGAAGTAAGTGTGTTTGAAAGAATGGAAGTTAGTGAGTCTGAAAGAATAGGAAGTTAGTGTGTTTGAAAGAGTGGAAGTTATCATTTGAAAGAATGGAAGTTAGTCTGTTTGAAAGAATGGAAGTTAGTGTGTTTGGAAGATGGAAGTTAGTCTGTTTGAAAGAATGGAATGTAGTGTGTTTGAAAGAATGGAAGTTAGTGTGTTTGAAAGAATGGAAGTTAGTGTGTTTGAAAGAATGGAAGTTAGTGTGTCTTAAAAGAATGGAAGTTAGTGTGTTTGAAAGAATGGAAGTTAGTGTGTCTGAAAGAATGGAAGTTAGTGTGTCTGAAAGAATGGAAGTTAGTGTGTTTGAAAGAATGGAAGTTAGTGTGTTTGAAAGAATGGAAGTTAGTGTAATTGAAAGAATGGAAGTTAGTGTGTTTGAAAGAATGGAGATTAGTGTGTTTGAAAGAATGGAAGTTAAGTGTGTTTGAAAGAATGGAAGTTAGTGTGTTTGAAAGAATGGAAGTTAGTGTGTCTGAAAGAATGGAAGTTAGTGTGTTTGATAGGGTGGAAGTTAGTGTGTTTGAAAGAATGAAAGGTAGTGTGTTTGAAAGAATGGAAGTTAGTGTGTTTGAAAGAATGGAGGTGTGTGTTTCTGAAGAATGGAAGTTAGTGTGTTTGAAAGAATGGAAGTAAGTGTGTTTGAAAGAATGGAAGTTAGTGAGTCTGAAAGAATAGGAAGTTAGTGTGTTGTGAAAGAGTGGAAGTTATCGTGTTTGAAAGAATGGAAGTTAGTCTGTTTGAAGAATGGGAAGTTAGTGTGTTTGAAGGAATGGAGGTAGTCTGTTTGAAAGAATGGAATGTAGTGTGTTTGAAAGAATGGAAGTTAGTGTGTTTGAAAGAATGGAAGTTAGTGTGTTTGAAAGAATGGAAGTTAGTGTGTCTGAAAGAATGGAAGTTAGTGTGTCTGAAAGAATGGAAGTTAGTGTGTCTGAAAGAATGGAAGTTAGTGTGTCTGAAAGAATGGAAGTTAGAGTGTTTGAAAGAATGGAAGTTAGTGTGTTTGAAAGAATGGAAGTTAGTGTGTTTGAAAGAATGGAAGTTAGTGTGTTTGAAAGAATGGAAGGTAGTGTGTTTGAAAGAATGGAAGTTAGTGTGTTTGAAAGAATGGAAGTTAGTGTGTTTGAAAGAATGGAAGTTATTGTGTTTGAAAGAATGGAAATTAGTGTGTTTGAAAGAATTGAAGGTAGTGTGTTTGTAAGAATGGAAGTTAGTGTGTCTGAAAGAATGGAAGTTAGTGTGTCTGAAAGAATGGAAGTTAGTGTGTTGAAAGAATGGAAGTTAGTGTATTTGAAAGAATGGAAGTTAGTGTGTTTGAAAGAATGGAGATTAGTGTGTTTGAAAGAATGGAAGTTAGTGTGTTTGAAAGAATGGAAGTTAGTGTGTTTGAAAGAATGAAGTTAGTGTGTTTGAAAAAATGGAAGTTAGTGTGTTTGAAAGAATGGAAGTTAGTGTGTTTGAAAGAATGGAAATTGGGGTGTTTGAAAGAATGGAAGTTAGTGTGTTTGAAAGAATGGAAGTTAGTGTGTTTGAAAGAATGAAGTTAGTGTGTCTGAAAGAATGGAAGTTAGTGTGTCTGAAAGAATGGAAGTTAGTGTGTTTGAAAGAATGGAAGTTAGTGTGTCTGAAAGAATGGAAGTTAGTGTGTTTGAAAGAATGGGAAGTTAGTGTGTTTGAAAAGATAAGGTAGTCTGTTTGAAAGAATGGAAGTTAGTGTGTTTGAAAGAATGGAGGGTTGTGTGTCTGAAAAAATGGAAGTTAGTGTGTTGAAGAGAATGGAAGTTAGTGTGTTTGCAAGAATGGAAGTTAGTGTGTCTGAAAGAATGGAAGTTAGTGTGTTTGAAAGAATGGAAGTTAGTGTGTGTCTGAAAGAATGGAAGTTAGTGTGTTTGAAAGAATGGAGGTGTGTGTTTCTGAAAGAATGGAAGTAAGTGTGTTTGAAAGAATGGTAGTTAGTGTGTCTGAAAGAATGGAAGTTAGTGTGTTGAAAGAATGGAAGTTAGTGTGTTTAGAAGAATGGAAGGTAGTCTGTTTGAAATGGAAGTTAGTGTGTTTTAGGGCAATGGAAGTTAGTGTGTTTTTGAAGAATGGAAGTTAGTGTGTCTGAAAGAAGGGAAGTTAGTGTGTTTGAAAGAATGGAAGTTATTGTGTTTGAAAGAATTGGAAGTTAGTGTGTTTGAAAGAATGGAAGGTAGTGTGTTTGAAAGAATGGAAGATAGTGTGTTTGAAAGAATGGAGGATGTAGTGTCTGAAAGAATGGAAGTTAGTGTGTTTGAAAGAATGGAAGTTGGTGTGTCTGAAAAAATGGAAGTTAGTGTGTCTGAAAGAATGGAAGTTAGTGTGTTTGAAAAGAATGGAAGTTTGCGTGTTTGAAAGAGGTGGAAGGTAGTGTGTTTGAAATGGAAGTGGTATGTTTGAAAGAATGGAAGTTAGTGTGTTTGAAAGAATGGAGGTTAGTGTGTCTGGAAAATGGAAGTTAGTGTGTTTGAAAGAATGGAAGTTAGTGTGTTTGAAAGAATGGAAGTTAGTGTGTTTGAAAGAATGGAAGGTCACAGTGTGTTGAAAGAATGGAAGTTAGTGTGTTTGAAAGAATGGAAGGTAGTGTTTGAAAAGAATGGAAGATAGTGTGTTTGAAAGAATGGAAGTTAGTGTGTCTGAAAGAAGGGAAGTTAGTGTGTCTGAAAGAATGGAAGTTGGTGTGTTTGAAGAATGGAAGTTAGTGTGTTTGAAAGAATGGAAGTTAGTGTGTTTTAAAGAATGGAAGTTAGTGTGTTTGAAAGAATGGAAGGTAGTGTGTTTGAAAGAATGGAAGTTAGTGTGTTTGAAAGAATGGAAGTTAGTGTGTTTGAAAGAATGGAAGTTAGTGTGTTTGAAAGAATGGAAGTTAGTGTGTTTGAAAGAATGGAAGTTAGTGTGTTTGAAAAGATGGATGTTAGTGTGTTTGAAAGAATGGAAGTTAGTGTGTTTGAAAGAATGGAAGATAGTGTTTGAAAGAATGGAGATTAGTGTGTTGAAGAATGGAAGTTAGTGTGTTTGAAAGAATGGAAGGTTGTGTGTTTGAAAGAATGGCAATTAGTGTGTTTGAAAGAATGGAAGTTAGTGTGTTTGAAAGAATGGAAGTTAGTGTGTCTGAAAGAATGGACGTTAGTGTGTTTGAAAGAATGGAGGTGTGTGTTTCTGAAAGAATGGAAGTTAGTGTGTTTGAAAGAATGGAAGTTAGTGTGTCTGAAAGAATGGAAGTTGGTGTGTTTGAAAAGAAATGGAAGTTAGTGTGTCTGAAAGAATGAAGTGAGTGTGTTGAAAGGGTGGAAGTTGATGTTGAAAGAATGGAAGGTAGTGTGTTCGAAAGAATGGAAGTTAGTGTGTTTGAAAGAATGTAGGTATGTGTTTGCAAGGAAGAATGGAAGTTAGTGTGTTTGAAAGAATGGAAGTTAGTGTGTCTGAAAGAATGGAAGTTAGTGTGTTTGAAAGAATGGAAGTTAGTGTGTTTGAAAGAATGGAAGGTATTCTGTTTGAAAGAATGGAAGTTAGTGTGTTTGAAAGAATGGAGGTTAGTGTCTGAAAAAATGGAAGTTAGTGCCGTTTGAAGAATGGAGGATTCAAGTGTGTTTGAAAGAATGGAAGTTAGTGTGTTTGGGAGAATGGAAGTTAGTGTGTTTGAAAGAATGGAAGTTAGTGTGTTTGCAAGAATGGAAGTTAGTGTGTTTGGAAAGAATGGAAGTTAGTGTGTCTGAAAGAATGCAAGTTATTGTGTTTGAAAGAGTGGAAGTTAGTGTGTTTGAAAGAATGGAAGTTAGTGTGTTTGAAAGAATGGAGGTTAGTGTGTCTGAAAGAATGGAAGTTAGTGTGTTTGAAAGAATGGAAGTTAGTGTGTTTGAAAGAAGGGAAGTTAGTGTGTTTGAAAGAATGGAAGTTAGTGTGTTTGCAAGAATGGAAGTTAGTGTGTTTTTGAAAGAATGGAAGTTAGTGTGTTTGAAAGAATGGAAGTTAGTGTGTTTGAAAGAATGGAAGTTCGTGTGTTTGAAAGAATGGAAGTTAGTGTGTTTGCAAGAATGGAAGTTAGTGTGTTTGAAAGAATGGAAGTTAGTGAGTCTGAAAGAATGGAAATTAGTGTGTTTGAAAGAATGGAAGTTAGTGTGTTTGAAAGAATGGAAGGTAGTGTGTTTGAAAGAATGGTAGTTAGTGTGTTTGAAAGAATAAGGTTAGTGTGTCTGAAAGAATGGAAGTTAGTGTGTTTGAAAAGGGACGTTAGTGTGTTTGAAGAATGGATGTTAGTGTGTTTGAAAGAATGGAAGTTAGTGTGTTTGAAAGAATGGAAGTTAGTGTGTTTTAAAGAATGGAAGTTAGTGTATTTGAAAGAATGGAAGTTAATGTGTTTGAAAGAATGGAAGGTAGTATGTCTGAAAGAATGGAAGTTAGTGTGTCTGAAAGAATGGAAGTTAGTGTGTTTGAAAGAACGGAAGTTAGTGTGTTTGAAAGAATGGAAGGTAGTGTGTTTGAAAGAATGGAAGTTAGTGTGTTTTGCAAGAATGGAAGTTAGTGTGTTTGAAAGAATGGAAGTTAGTGTGTTTGAAAGAATGGAAGTTAGTGTGTTTGAAAGAATGGAAGTTCTTGTGTTTGAAAGAATGGAAGTTAGTGTGTTTGCAAGAATGGAAGTTCGTGTGTTTGAAAGAATGGAAGTTAGTGAGTCTGAAAGAATGGAAATTAGTGTGTCTGAAAGAGTGGAAGTTAGTGTGCTTGAAAGAATAGAAGTTAGTGTGTTTGAAAGAATGGAAGTTAGTGTGTTTGAAGAATGGAAGTTAGTGTGTTTGAAAGAATGGAACGTAGTGTGTTTGAAAGAATGGAAGTTAGTGTGTCTGAAAGAATGGAAGTTAGTGTGTTTGAAAGAATGGGGGAAGTTAATATGTTTGAAAGAATGGAAGTTAGTGTGTCTGAAAGAATGGAAGCTAGTGTCTGAAAGAATGGAAGTTAGTGTGTTTGAAAGAATGGAAGTTAGTGTGTTTGAAGAATGGAAGTTAGTGTGTTTGAAGAATGGAAGGTAGTGTGTTTGAAGAATGGAAGTTAGTGTGTTTGAAAGAATGGAAGTTAGTGTGTCTGAAGAATGGAAGTTAGTGTGTTTGAAAGAATGGAAGTTAGTGTGTTTGAAAGAATGGGAAGTTAGTGTGTTTTAAAGAATGGAAGTTAGTGTGTCTGAAGAAGGAAGTTAGAGTGTTTGAAAGAATGGAAGTTAGTGTGTTGAAGAGGGTGGAAGTTAGTGTGTTTGAAAGAATGGAAGGTAGTGTGTTTGAAAGAATGGAAGATAGTGTGTTTGAAAGAATGGAGGTTAGTGTGTCTGAAAGAATGGAAGTCAGTGTGTTTGAAAGAATGGAAGTTAGTGTGTTTGAAAGAATGGAAGTTAGTGTGTTTGAAAGAATGGAAGTTAGTGTGTTTGAAGGAATGGAAGTTAGTGTGTTTAAAAAAGAATGGAAGTTAGTGTGTTTTGAGAAGAATGGAAGGTAGTGTGTTTGAAAGAATGGAAGATAGTGTGTTTGAAAGAATGGAAGTTAGTGTGTTTGAAAGAATGGAAGTTAGTGTGTTTGAAAGAATGGAAGTTAGTGTGTTTGAAAGAATGGAAGTTAGTGTGTGTTTGAAGAATGGATGTTAGTGTGTTTGAAAGAATGGAGATTAATGTGTTTGAAAGAATGGAAGATAATGTGTTTGAAGAATGGAGGTTAGTGTGTCTGAAAGAATGGAAGTTAGTGTGTTTGAAAGAATGGACGTTAGTGTGTTTGAAAGAATGGAAGTTAGTGTGTTTGAAAGAGTGGAAGTTAGTGTGTTTGAAAGAATGGAAGTTAGTGTGTTTGAAAGAATGGAAGGTTGTGTGTTTGAAAGAATGGCAGTTAGTGTGTTTGAAAGAATGGAAGTTAGTGTGTTTGAAAGAATGGAAGTTAGTGTGTCTGGAAAGAATGGAAGTTAGTGTGTTTGAAAGAATGGAGGTGTGTGTTTCTGAAAGAATGGAAGTTAGTGTGTCTGAAGAATGGAAGTTAGTGTGTTTGAAGAATGGAAGTTAGTGTGTCTGAAAGAATGGAAGTTAGTGTGTTTGAAAGAATGGAAGTTAGTGTGTTTGAAAGAATGGAAGTTAGTGTGTTTGGGAGAATGGAAGTTAGTGTGTTTGAAAGAATGGAAGTTAGTGTGTTTGCAAGAATGGAAGTTAGTGTGTTTGAAAGAATGGAAGTTAGTGTGTCTGAAAGAATGCAAGTTATTGTGTTTGAAAGAGTGGAAGTTAGTGTGTTTGAAAGAATGGAAGTTAGTGTGTTTGAAAGAATGGAGGTTAGTGTGTCTGAAAGAATGGAAGTTAGTGTGTTTGAAAGAATGGAAGTTAGTGTGTTTGAAGAAGGGGGATTAGTGTGTTTGAAAGAATGGAAGTTAGTGTGTTTGCAAGAATGGAAGTTAGTGTGTTTGAAAGAATGGAAGGTAGTGTGTTTGAAAGAATGGAAGTTAGTGTGTTTGAAAGAATGGAGAGTTCGTGTGTTTGAAAGAATGGAAGTTAGTGTCTTTGCAAGAATGGAAGTTAGTGTGTTTGAAAGAATGGAAGTTAATTGTGAAAGAATGGATGTTAGTGTGTTTGAAAGAATGGAAGTTAGTGTGTTTGAAAGAATGGAAGATAGTGTGTTTGAAAGAATGGAAGTTAGTGTGTTTGAAAGAATGGAAGTTAGTGTGTTTGAAAGAATGGAAGTTAGTGTGTTTGAAAGAATGGAAGTTAGTGTGTTTGAAAGAATGGAAGGTTGTGTGTTTGAAAGAATGGCAGTTAGTGTGTTTGAAAGAATGGAAGTTAGTGTGTTTGAAAGAATGGAAGTTAGTGTGTCTGAAAGAATGGAAGTTAGTGTGTTTGAAAGAATGGAGGTGTGTGTTTCTGAAAGAATGGAAGTTAGTGTGTTTGAAAGAATGGAAGTTAGTGTGTCTGAAAGAATGGAAGTTAGTGTGTTTGAAAGAATGGAAGTTAGTGTGTCTGAAAGAATGGAAGATAATGTGTCTGAAAGAATAGAAGTTAGTGTGTTTGAAAGAATGGAAGGTAGTCTGTTTGAAAGAATGGAAGTTAGTGTGTTTGAAAGAATGGAGGTTAGTGTGTCTGAAAAAATGGAAGTTAGTGTGTTTGAAAGAATGGAAGTTAGTGTGTTTGAAAGAATGGAAGTTAGTGTGTTTGGGAGAATGGAAGTTAGTGTGTTTGCAAGAATGGAAGTTAGTGTGTTTGAAAGAATGGAAGTTAGTGAGTCTGAAAGAATGGAAATTAGTGTGTTTGAAAGAAGGGAAGTTATTGTGTTAGAAAGAATGGAAGGTAGTGTGTTTGAAAGAATGGAAGTTCGTGTTTTTGAAAGAATGGAAGTTAGTGTGTTTGAATGAATGGAAGTTAATATGTTTGAAAGAATGGAAGTTAGTGTGTCTGAAAGAATGGAAGTTAGTGTGTCTGAAAGAATGGAAGTTAGTGTGTTTGAAAGAATGGAAGTTAGTGTGTTTGAAAGAATGGAAGTTAGTGTGTTTGAAAGAATGGAAGTTAGTGTGTTTGAAAGAATGGAAGTTAGTGTGTTTGAAAGAATGGAAGTTAGTGTGTTTGTAAGAATGGTAGTTAGTGTGTTTGAAAGAATGGAAGTTAGTGAGTCTGAAAGAATGGAAGTTAGTGTGTTTGAAAGAGTGGAAGTTAGTGTGTTTGAAAGAATGGAAGTTATTGTGTTTGAAAGAATGGAAGTTAGTGTGTTTGAAAGAATGGAAGTTAGTGTGTTTGAAAGAACGGAAGATAGTGTGTTTGAAAGAATGGAAGTTAGTGTGTTTGAAAGAATGGAAGTTAGTGTGTTTGAAAGAATGAAAGTTAGTGTGTTTGAAAGAATGGAAGTTAGTGTGTTTGAAAGAATGGAAGTTAGTGTGTTTGAAAGAATGGAAGGTAGTGTGTTTGAAAGAATGGAAGTTTGTGTGTTTGAAAGAATGGAAGGTAGTGTGTTTGAAAGAATGGAAGTTAGTGTGTTTGAAAGAATGGAAGTTAGTGTGTTTGAAAGAATGGAAGGTAGTGTGTTTGAAACAATGGAAGTTAGTGTGTTTGAAAGAATGGAAGTTAGTGTGTCTGAAAGAATGGAACTTAGTGTGTTTGAAAGAATGGAAGTTAGTGTGTTTGAAAGAATGGAAGTTAGTGTGTTTTAAAGAATGGAAGTTAATGTGTTTGAAAGGGTGGAAGGTAGTGTGTTTGAAAGAATGGAAGGTAGTGTGTTTGAAAGAATGGAAGTTAGTGTGTTTGAAAGAATGGAGGTTAGTGTGTCTGAAAGAATGGAAGTTAGTGTGTTTGAAAGAATGGAAGTTAGTGTGTTTGAAAGAATGGAAGTTAGTGTGTTTGAAAGAATGGAAGTTAGTGTGTTTGAAAGAATGGAAGTTAGTGTGTTTGAAAGAATGGAAGGTAGTGTGTTTGAAAGAATGGAAGTTAGTGTGTTTGAAAGAATGGAAGTTAGTGTGTTTGAAAGAATGGAAGTTAGTGTGTTTGAAAGAATGGAAGTTAGTGTGTTTTAAAGAATGGAAGTTAGTGTGTCTGAAAGAAGGGAAGTTAGTGTGTCTGAAAGAATGGAAGTTAGTGTGTTTGAAAGAATGGAAGTTAGTGTGTTTGAAAGAATGGAAGTTAGTGTGTTGCAAAGAATGGAAGTTAGTGTGTCTGAAAGAAGGAAGTTAGTGTGTTTGAAAGAATGGAAATTAGTGTTTTTGAAAGGGTGGAAGTTAGTGTGTTTGAAAGAATGGAAGGTAGTGTGTTTGAAAGAATGGAAGATAGTGTGTTTGAAAGAATGGAGGTTAGTGTGTCTGAAAGAATGGAAGTTAGTGTGTTTGAAAGAATGGAAGTTAGTGTGTTTGAAAGAATGGAAGTTAGTGTGTTTGAAAGAATGGAAGTTAGTGTGTTTGAAAGAATGGAAGTTAGTGTGTTTTAAAGAATGGAAGTTAGTGTGTTTGAAAGAATGGAAGGTAGTGTGTTTGAAAGAATGGAAGTTAGTGTGTTTGAAAGAATGGCAGTTAGTGTGTTTGAAAGAATGGAAGTTAGTGTGTTTGAAAGAATGGAAGTTAGTGTGTCTGAAAGAATGGACGTTAGTGTGTTTGAAAGAATGGAGGTGTGTGTTTCTGAAAGAATGGAAGTTAGTGTGTTTGAAAGAATGGAAGTTAGTGTGTCTGAAAGAATGGAAGTTAGTGTGTTTGAAAGAATGGAAGTTAGTGTGTCTGAAAGAATGGAAGTGAGTGTGTTTGAAAGGGTGGAAGTTAGTGTGTTTGAAAGAATGGAAGGTAGTCTGTTCGAAAGAATGGAAGTTAGTGTGTTTGAAAGAATGTAGGTGTGTGTTTCTGAAAGAATGGAAGTTAGTGTGTTTGAAAGAATGGAAGTTAGTGTGTCTGAAAGAATGGAAGTTAGTGTGTTTGAAAGAATGGAAGTTAGTGTGTTTGAAAGAATGGAAGGTAGTCTGTTTGAAAGAATGGAAGTTAGTGCGTTTGAAAGAATGGAGGTTAGTGTGTCTGAAAAAATGGAAGTTAGTGTGTTTGAAAAAATGGAAGTTAATGTGTTTGAAAGAATGGAAGTTAGTGTGTTTGGGAGAATGGAAGTTAGTGTGTTTGAAAGAATGGAAGTTAGTGTGTTTGCAAGAATGGAAGTTAGTGTGTTTGAAAGAATGGAAGTTAGTGTGTCTGAAAGAATGCAAGTTAGTGTGTTTGAAAGAGTGGAAGTTAGTGTGTTTGAAAGAATGGAGGTTAGTGTGTCTGAAAGAATGGAAGTTAGTGTGTTTGAAAGAATGGAAGTTAGTGTGTTTGAAAGAAGGGAAGTTAGTGTGTTTGAAAGAATGGAAGTTAGTGTGTTTGCAAGAATGGAAGTTAGTGTGTTTGAAAGAATGGAAGTTAGTGTGTTTGAAAGAATGGAAGTTAGTGTGTTTGAAAGAATGAAAGTTAGTGTGTTTTAAAGAATGGAAGTTAGTGTATTTGAAAGAATGGAAGTTAATGTGTTTGAAAGAATGGAAGGTAGTATGTCTGAAAGAATGGAAGTTAGTGTGTCTGAAAGAATGGAAGTTAGTGTGTTTGAAAGAACGGAAGTTAGTGTGTTTGAAATTATGGAAGGTAGTGTGTTTGAAAGAATGGAAGTTAGTGTGTTTGAAAGAATGGAAGTTAGTGTGTTTGAAAGAATGGAAGTTAATGTGTCTGAAAGAATGGAAGTTAGTGTGTTTGAAAGAATGGAAGTTAGTGTGTTTGAAAGGGTGGAAGTTAGTGTGTTTGAAAGAATGGAAGGTAGTGTGTTTGAAAGAATGGAAGTTAGTGTGTTTGAAAGAATAAGGTTAGTGTGTCTGAAAGAATGGAAGTTAGTGTGTTTGAAAGAATGGAAGTTAATGTGTTTGAAAGAATGGAAGTTAGTGTGTTTGAAAGAATGGAAGTTAGTGTGTTTGAAAGAATGGAAGTTAGTGTGTTTGAAAGAATGGAAGTTATTGTGTTTGAAAGAATGGAAGTTAGTGTGTCTGAAAGAATGGATGTTAGTGTGTTTGAAAGAATGGAAGTTAGTGTGTTTGAAAGAATGGAAGTTAGTGTGTTTGAAAGAATGGAAGGTAGTGTGTTCGAAAGAATGGAAGTTAGTGTGTTTGAAAGAATGGAAGTTAGTGTGTCTGAAAGAATGGAAGTTAGTGTGATACATAATATGAAAAAGAAAAATAAGAAAAAAATGGTTGAATTTTCCGACATTAAATATTTTGTGTCATAGAACTAGAGAAAGAGTAAAAAGTAAAAACTAACAGAAAGAAAGAAAGAGAAGAGGAGAAAATAAAACAGAAAATATCGGAGTCACAGATTTCTGACAATTTACAAAAATTTTGGAAATTTACATAATTTCTGGAAATTTATAGATTTGAAAAGAAATCTAGTAGAAAAAATGTGAATAATCGACGAATTGAAAAAGTGGATCAAGGAAGAAAGGAAAAGAAAAGAAGAAAGATGAGAAAAATGAACAAATCCAATCTAAACTTATTTATGAATGGAACTTTGTCTGTGTGTGTGTGTCCGTTACCTATAGACTCCGAAACGGCCGAACCTATTTTCTTGAAAATTTACACAGTTGTACTATAGGCGTCTGCGTGTGTTCTTATCTAAGTTTTGTGTCGAGGTACCCCCGATAAATATCGAAAATCGATAATCAAAAAATTCGTGTTATAGAAGGAATCGTCCGATTTATTTTAAATTTGATACACTCATAGACAAAGACATAAGAAACGATATTCAGAAGTTTCAAGGTTGTAGTTCTTACACTAGTGTAGAAAATCGATAATATATATAAAAGGCAAGATGTTTGTGTGTGTGTCTTTTTATCTGCCTGTATGTCTGTATTTTTTTCAGCTCTTTTATTTCAGTTTTTGCATCGGGTTTGGCTCTAAGGAGGTAAAATTGTAGATCTTTGTCTCAGCTATGATACCATTTACTCAGAGGAGTTATTTAGCCTTCAAAATTCAGTTTACGACGAAAAAAACTTATGAATCAAAATTTCACTTACATCCGTTCATTTTTCTTTCAGTCTACGGTTTCGCTTTAACTGGAAACAACTATTGCTTTTTAGTCTTTCGTGCCACCGTCCAAAGAGTCTGAGCTCCAGGACCATGGATTAGTTTTAAAGTTTTCATTATACACGAACAACGCCGTCCTATAATGCTAGTAAATAAAATTTTTTTTTAATCATTTCACCCCAAGCAAGGCATTCCACTGCCACTATTGCGCTTGGGGCTACATAAGGGAAGGTAAATAGAAAGAGTGGTTAGATATAGGAAATGTCAGAAGTAGGGTGATAGATAGTTGGGTGGGTGGGAAGCGTGTTTGAAAGAACGGAAGCGAGTTAGTTTGTTAGGAGGTGTCTATTGACCTTACATTTAAACTCCTGGAGATTGTAGCCGTCAGGGAAGCAGTCATGTGGAAGGAAATTCCACAGTCGGGAAGAGCGAGAAAAGAAGCTGTTGGAGTAGAAGTTACGGCTGCATTTTATCGGTTTCACTGTAAAATTGTGGGATCTAGTTGCTAATCTAGTATCTCGTGCAAATTCGAACCTAGTGGGCACCAGGGATCTAAGTTCATCGGAGCAGAAGCCGTGAAAGTTTTTATAGAAGAGACACATGGAAGCCACGTATGAATACACAAAGAAAGAAAGAAAGAAAGAAAGAAAGAAAGAAAGAAAAAAGAGAGATAAAGTTAAATTATCTTAAATTTCTTTTGAGAGGATGGAATACCAAATCAAGAAATGCAAGAACATCAATGAAAATAATACATCATAATTGAGATTGAAAATCCCAATAATCTGTGCCAAACAACTGACACATTGATTTCTGCTTCTTCACGCTTACTTTTCATGAGCTTCTCTTCGATAATCGGGTTCTTTCTAAAAACCTAGATCTTAATGGGAACCCATCACTGTATTTTATTTACTTTTTTTATTCTCTTTAATAATTTTCTTGATGCCCGATTTCTTCGTGTTATACTGAAGTGTTCTACTACAAAGAAATTTTTTAAATAAGAATAAAGGGAACCAGAAAAAGTAAAACCCTTAACGTCATGTAGAATAACAAGAGAATTTTGAAAACAAACAGAATTGTAAAATTAAATGTTTTCTAAAGAAACCTTATCAAAAAAGATAATAGAAAATTGATTGATATAAAAAAAAGAAAATTATTACTTCTTTTTATAATCATTTCAGTCCAAGGATTGCCACTATTGCGCAGGGGCTTACAGCGAGAGAAAGATAAAAATCAGTATATGCGATGTCGAAGAAAAGATAAGAGATGGATGGTATTCAAGGAGATGGAATCAAGTGGGACGCAAATTCGAACATTGCCCAATAAATCCTCGTCTTCATTAAATTTTATCGATTAGGTAGGCTGGTAGACTTAATACACAGTATTTACAAAACAAGGTTCTTCGTTTGAAAATAACATTTTTTGTAATAAGAATGTAGGATTAAATAAAAGAAATCCATTACTCCTTTAAAATATCATTTCACCCCAAGGAAGGCGGAATCGCCACTAGTGCAGAGGGAGCTACAACGAGTGAAAACAGTGTGTACGGAAGGTACGTAGGAAAGAGTTAAGGATGAACGGGATTCACGAAGGGAGAAGATAGTAACTGATGTTGCATTTAAATTTTTGGAGATTGTAGCTATTGGGACACAAGCAAACAGAAGGGAGTTCCATAAATGGGAACTGCGAGAAAATAAAATGTTAGAGTAGAAGAGGCGGTTACATTTAACTATTTCGACCTTAAAAGGATGGGACCTTGATGATAATCTAGTAGCGGCGTAAGTACATATGGTCGAGGAATCAGGGGGAAAAATGCATGTTAGAGCAGATGCCATGAAAATGCTTGTAGAAAAGACAGCAGGGAGCTACATCAAGCCGGTGAGGCAGGTTATCAAGTCAGGATTGATTAAATTGCAGATCCGCTTTTGGAAATTGTCGTGAACCTGAAGATGAAGAGCAGAAGCACCCGACCAAATAGGGAAACAGTATTCAATGCACAGAACTATGGTAGATTTGTAAGAATAACTAGCAGTATAGCCCGGCGTTGCTCGGGTGTAATGAAAGCTTTAAAACTAATCCATGGTCCTGGAGCTCAGACTCAGCCTAAAAAATATTTGAAATAATAAAATAAATGGGACAATTTACTAATCGCACCTAATATATATATATATATATATATATATACTAGCAGTATAGCCAGGCGTTTCTCGGGTGTAATGAAAGCTTTACAACTAATCCATGGTCCTGGAGCTCAAACTCAGCCTAAAGAATATTTGTGTGAGAATCGGATAAAAATTGTGGATTTGTATAAAGGACATACAGACAGATAAACACACACACACACAAACATCTTGCCTTATATATATATATATATATATATATATATATATATATATATATATTATCGATTTTCTGCACGATTCTAACAACTGCAATCTTGAAACTTCTGAATATCGTTTCTTATGTCTTTGTCTATGAGTCTATGAAATTTGATAAAAATCGGTCCACTCTTTCTATAACCCGATTTTTTCAATTATCCATTTTCGATATTTATCGGGGGTACCTCGACACATAACCTAGCTAAGAACACTCGTAGACGCTTATATAAAACTGTGTAAATTTTCAAGAAAATCGGTTCAGCCGTTTCAGAGTCTATAGGTAACGGATACATACACACACAGACACACACACACACACATACAAACAAAGTTTCATTTATAAATAAGTTTAGATGAAAGAAGGTATTCGGAAACAGTAGAAAATAGGGGCAAAGAAAGAAGAAACGGAATTAAAAGAAAGAAATGTCTTAAGCGAAAGAATAAATGGACGTAGAGGGAAAGAGAAAGAATGGAAGGAAAAAATCTTCAGTCACGTTCTCATTGCGGTAAATTAGCTTACCTGTGCCTTTTCTATGAATACTTTCATGGTAATCATGTCTAATATGTTATTAATAAGAATTGGTATATATAATGAACATTTAATCTATACATTTTGACTTTCTTCATAAATTCAAAGAATCTGCAATGTTACATAACATCTTCAGTCACGTTCTCATTGGGGTAATGAAATGCATAAAAATAACAAAAGGTAATGAAAATTAAAGAAGGAAAATTCTTGTAAAACTTTAAATAAAAGTAAGCAATAGAAAAAACAGAAATAAAGGCAAAACTTTAAAGTCAAGAGAGAGAGAGAGAGAGAGAGAGAGAGAAGAGAGAAAGAGAGAATTGAATAAAACATGAAAAAGTTGGGGTAATATCACAGTGGAAAAAGATCATTAGTTATGAATGAAACAACAGAATAAAAGAATGAAGATAGTAAAGAAAAAGCATGAGAGAGAGAGAGAGAGAGAGAGAGAGAGAAAGAAAGAAAGAAAGAATGAAATAATAAAGGATAAGATTAAATATGTTAAGAGGAAGAAGTAAATAGTAATAAAAAAGCGAAAAATAATTCTGCATAGAAAGTCAGTCAGTTAAAGTGCCATACGTGAAACACGCTTAGGCGATCATGTCTCGAAAGAGAGATGACTGACTGGGCAGAAGATTATCCCGCAGTAGGTTGCCATTGCTTTCTGCGGTAGACTGGTTGCCGACCAAGGCTATAGAACCCAATCTGTCCTGTTACTTGACTCATAGCTAGAAGTATAAGAGATGTAGTATATTATTAGGTAGTAATTAGTGGGGGATCAGTTTATTACATCATAACAATAGAAAACCAATCCCCCATTTTATGACCAGTAGAATCCTTAATCATGATTCCAACTATTATATTCAGTCAGTCAGTTAAGTGTCATACGTGGTAAACGCTTGGGCGATCATGTCTCGAAAGAGAGATGACTGACTGGGCAGAAGATTATCCCGCAGTAGGTTGCCATTGCTTTCTGCCGTAGACCGATTGGCAGCTAGGGCTATAGAACCCAATCTGTCCTGTTATTTAACCCATAACTGGAGAAAAGATGGATTAATACCTTCCAAAGGGTATTTGCGCGTAATAGAATGCAATGAGCTCAAATGGAATTCGAACTCGTCTCCCCGGTCTCTCGTTCCGAGCCGATATCCACTGCGCCACAACGCATAAAAGTACATAATTAAAAAAGAAAGAGAAATTGAAATAATAAAATAAAAAGATATGGTAGTATAGAATTAAAAGCGAGTAAGAGAAAGAAGACGCCAAAAAAAGAAAACAATATGAAATAAAAATTAAAACGAGAAATGAAAGAAAAAACAAAAATAAAAAATAAAAATAAAACAAAAAATCAAAAACAGAAAAAAATCGAAATAAAATAAAAGAAAAAAAAACAACGACAGAAAGTAGAAATAAAGAAAGAGAGAAAGTAAAAAAAAAGGAGAAAAAAAAGAAATGACGTAAAAGTGGTAAAGAATAAGAAGAAAGTTTTCTGAAAATTAATCGGATCGACTATGAAGTGAATTTTGATATTTCATCATTTGTTGTCGAGACTTTTTAGCACCCCGCTTTTTATAAAAGAAATTCAAGAAAGAAAATGAGGAAAGAAAGAGAGAAGATGAAGGAAAAGACGCGCCGTGGAGAAAATTTGATTCGGCTTCCTTTTATAACGAAAAGTCACTATCGATCGTCACTTATTGACTTTTGATCGAATAACTTAGATGGCTCAGATCTGCTGACCGTTTCCAATGAATCTCATTGTAGCCTTTTGAAAAGTTGCTTACTGCTGCTGATGATGACCCAGAAACTAATGATGAGGACGAAGCCGGAATGTGCAATTTCTACAAACCCACTCAATGAACCTTGACCATTGCAAAAAGATCAAAATCAGTGATTTTAATTTAAATGTTATTTATACGATACACAAACTCGTGCACATAGACACATAGTCAGGAATCTCGCAGACTCTTTCTCCATATATACTTTTGAAGTTTTATAGAAGGAAAATCTACAGGGAACGTGACTTTTTATATTTTATGACGTTTACTCAAAATGAAGTACTCTCGAAAAGTACACATCTTAAAAAAAGTTCTCTCACTTGCATACCTGCATACATAAACACCCACGCACACACATATAATTTTACATTAACGTTATATATATATATATATATATATATATATATATATATATATATATATATATAAAACAAACATTTCGATATTTAAATCCGTGGGATAGCCATTACTGCGAGGAAATTCTCGCTTCTTCAGCAACGGCGAAACCAAAAACAACCCCTGATGAATGAGAACATCATTCTGGTGTCTTCACGAAACTTTGAAGTCGGCATGAACCTGCTCAAATAAAGTGACAAATTCTGTGTTTATCAACGTTCAATCTCTACTCCGATATTAAACACTTTACGACACAAACATAATCACAACTTAACACTATATATATATATATATATATATAAGGAACGAAGAAAATATTTACAACGTTAATTTAAAGTAGTGATCAATATAGAAATAGAGCAATGTAAAGTATTATAAATTATACTGTTTATACATGTCTGAAGTATCATTTATAACATATATATATATATATATATATATATATATATATATATATAAAACAAACATTTCGATATTTAAATCCGTGGGATAGCCATTACTGCGACGAAATTCTCGCTTCTTCAGCAACGGCGAAACCAAAATTTTATTTTTCGAAATTTTTATTTAATTTTTTATATTTGTGTCTGTAAATAGAATGTAATATTTACATCGAGCCCTCCACTTTGATCAATTTTAATATTAAGGAAATTAATTTTAATAGGATCGGGTTTTCGGGATTTACTAACACGATCATCCTTTTATATATATATAAGTGGTTTAAACTAATGGTTTTATAGTTTACTCTTTTATTGTTTTCACTTTTGTTATTCGAATCATGACAATCATGGGTGAAAAATATCACACACATGATCACAAAGGCTTCGACGCCACATCTCCACGCGATGATTAAAATTTTTGATGACATCTCTGCTCCTCGATTCACTAATATGCCTTATTATCATCTCATACTTTAGCTGTTGAATTGTTGTCATAGACCTTACTTTTGAGATGACACCAAAGGAAGCAATCTAAAGGCGTCAAACCGAACGATCCTGGTGGCCAATTGACATCAGTATTTTGAGAGATGATGCGATATTCTCATTCAATAAATCCATTGTTGCATCAACTGTGTGGCATGTGGCACGATCCTGATGAATCCACAAAAATTTTGAAATCCGTAGCATTCAGTTTAGTTGGTTATGATGTCACGGTATCGCTCGCCTGTCACCGTAACAGATTTCTCGTCATCATTTTCGGAAAATGATTCCACTACAAAAAAAAAAAATGCCCACTAAACAGTGACCTTTTGTAAATACAATAGCTTTTCAATAATCTATCTTGAATTTTTATCAGCCCAAATGTGATAGTTCTTCTTATTAGTGAATCCATCAAGATGAAAATTGGCTTCATCACTAAAGATGTGTTTTGGGCGCTCTCCGCCTTTCCACCGAAATGAACTGTTCGAATCACTATATAAAATAGTAGTGATTATACCTCGAGGAAGGAAGTCGAGTGAGCGAGTCAGTCGAGTAATTCCGGTATTGCACCGGAAGTATTCTACTAGTCAATCTATCATGTCTCTACGACGATACTGTATACTAATTACCTTGTTCTGTATTCTACTAATCCTCACCTCTTGTAAATACTTCTCTTTCCTGTCAATACACCTACTTTTATACTATTACGTTGTTTTGTATTATTTCACATAATTCTGTTACCCGACGTAACAAGATGATTTTTTTCGAAAAATCATCATCGGCTTGTCATTGTTAGTGCACCCAATTAACGTATGTACGGTGCTTTAAATTCTCAGCAAAATCCAGTTCTTGTGTCAATTAAATTTTGTAAGCGTATAGAGACAAATTTTTTGTCAAAATTTGATGTAACTATGTTGTGGAAATGTTCAATTCCTGCGACGAACAGAGTGGTCTGCATTCTCGGTCGCATTCGCGCGCAATGCATCAATGTTTTCAGCTGAACAGTGTAAACTAGGACGCAACGGTGTTTTCACATCTGTCATCGACCCAATTTGCTTGTATTTACGAACAATTTTCACAATTGCACTCGCGGTTAATCGATTATGTTAATAAAAATATATCGCGACGTGACCGAAATGCATTTCTGTTTGAACGTCCATTTTCGTAATAAGATTCGATGACTTTAATACGGCGAAAACCGTTCCATGATTGAGATTGCCAAAGACTGAAGTTGTTAAATCTACAAGAAATTGAAAAAGTACGAGACACTTAAACTTTATTCCATATTTAAAATCGGCCCATGTCTTTGGAAAACTTTTTATTTGTTATTATCGTTATAATAATAGCATACTGCAACTGAAGAACTATCAAGTTTCAGTACTCAATGCGTCATCATCAGGAAGGGAAATATGGTTCGCGGTGTCATATATGTATATTGATAAAGAAATTTAAGATAGAAATTAAAATTAAAACTGAAATTTAAAAATATACCATCATATTGGTTGAATGGGTGGTTATTATATCTTATTAGGGTCCTGAGTATGACGTTAAACTGCATCCGGCAGCAAGGCTTCTGATTGGGAGGTTGTGAGGGGCATGGAACCAACTCTTAATTGCTGTTGTTCTCAGTTCTATTCTGACCCGGAGTGGAAGAACCTATTATGACCCCAGATATGGGCAAATAGTTAACCCCCAAACTGGAGTCCAAACACCATGAAAGTATAAAAATAGACTTTTAAGAAATATATACATAAAAATTAGACTTTTATAAAAAAGAAACATTTTTGAAGAAAAATAATTATTACCAGCGATACATTTTTGAATACAAAACTAGAAGACATCTTCTAGAAGACATAATAAAAGAATTTAAAAAATTGTCATCACAATCCGACTAAATCAACCCTCTCACTATAACAGAAAATTAAAAATAAATACCTTAGAACACCACTTTTTGGTATTAAATAACCCACAGCGGTTGATATGCCGTTAAACAAAATTAAATTAAAACTGAATATATCTTATTAGAATTATGGGTGTAGACATTAAAGTGTAGCGATGTATATTAGCAAGTAGAAAGTGACAATCTTTTAAATATGTTGTGGACCCGGTTAAGAAGTCCAGCAAGAAATAAATATAACAACAATCAAAAAAGAAAATAACGATATATATATATTAACAGAGCAAAATACAAATACTTGGAACTCTGTTAGTAGAACGATAAATACGGGTTAGGAAGTAATATTATAACTGGGACTCGCAATAGTCGTACGTTAGCAGTCTTGGCTATGTCTGCCTATCACACTCCGCTTATCTGCTCATGCTGATCTCTCACTCCCTGAGCTCTTGAACTTCTGTCTTCTAGTGAGGGGAAGTATATGTAGTTGTAGGAAGTGTTCAATCCATGAATGGTTGATGCCACAATGACAAATATGAATGGAACAAAAATGTAGCCAATATATTATTCTGAATGCGACGGGACTGAAATTAAAATAACATAAAAATGTTTTAGAAAATGCTGGAATACAGAGAAAACTAAGACAATAATCTTGTAACAATAATGGATACATCAACGGAAATGCGGTCTAGACAGAGGTTTTGATCGACTGACAGGCTTACCTTTTAGATTGAAAGAAGAAATCATGTATTCCCCACAAAAACTTAATTTTTTTAAAATTTGAAGTGATTCTCTATTCTGAGTAGTTAAATTGAATACACAAATTTTTCGGTCTTCCCACATCTATAAATAACAAACGTTTTGATTCTTATCAAACGAAAATCATTTTCACAATAATGAGCTAACATTGCCTGCTGACGAGGTAAAAATTTCGAAACAGAAATTTCCGTGCCGCAATGTAAAATATATTAATTTAAAAAAAACAAACAAAACAAATTTAATTATATTATGCTCTATAATATTTGTTGTATTGAGCCCTTTTTAAAAACGTGAATGCCAGAGAACTCGGAATTCTAAAAATGTTGATTCTCTTCACCTCTATCTATCTATCTATCTATCTATCTATCTATCTATCTATCTATCTATCTATCTATTTCAGTCTGTTCAATATCTATCTATCTATCTATCTATCTATCTATCTATCTATCTATCTATCTGTCTGTCTCAGCCTGTTCATTATCTATCTATCTATCTATCTATCTATCTATCTATCTATCTATCTATCTATCTATCTCAGTCTATAACAGCCGGGGAGGAAATAGAAAGTGAGACACAAAGAATCCAAAAACCAGAGAAATTTAAGTTAAGGAAAAGAAAACCAAGCGTTCAATTAAGCATGAAAACAAATTTAAAATTAAGTAAAAAATGACTTATTTTTAAGAATATTTTAAAGAAATTTAAGCTCCCATCCCAAACACATGGTTTCTGCTAGTAAGGTAAAAATACAATTCTTTTTAACATTTTGGCGGAACCAAAGTGATAAGTAGGTGGGGGTGGAAGTCAACTGTTTTTAAGCCACTCAGCATGATGGGCGTTAAGATCTCCGAATACAAATATGTGAGCGAACTGGTGGAAAAGAAGGAACCTTATCTATATTGTCAGAAATGCTGTCTAGAAGGGAGCAGTCGGGAGAGGAGGAGGAACGGTAAAGGAAGAAAAGGTAGCTAACTGAACTGAGAAGTGACAGACGGAGAAATATATATTAATGGTCAGGGAATTTGAGCGTTGTCACACTAGTTACAGGGAGATGTTCACTAACGTAGACCCCCAGCCCATGCATATGGACAGTGGAATCCTTCCTTAAGCGGGGAAGATATCCAGGGATCGAAAAGTCAGATGAGGAAATTGATTAGTGCACTGGTAGGAAGGCATTTTAGGCAAGCAGACATTTTTGTCAAAAATGCTCGATATCAAGATAGAACATTAATAGAACTAACGTAGAGCTAACATAGAACTTCTAAGTAGCAGTTTTATTTAAGTTACACCGACGTCGAAGTTTCGAGAAGGCATTATTATGACGTCTTCACTCTTCAGGATTTTTATTTTTTATTTTTTTATTTTTCAGAAACGGGCTCTTGTATATAATTAACAGTACTGTTTGTTTATAAACAAAAAACGAAAAAAAAAAAACAGACTATCCATTCAAATACCAGTATCCATTAAAAGAATATTAAGACAAATAAATAAAAATAAATATGTCAATTAATTCCGATTTCCTTAATTTCTGTATAATTTAATAATATATATATTAAAAATTTCGAATTACCTCATATGGGGAAGAGTGTATTTCGGCAGACGAAGATGTCAGTTGTCCGTCTTGTCAAACCGGTGTGGACTGATTACGTGTCGGAAGTACGAAGTCGGTCAAATTTATATATATATATATATATATATAGAGAGAGAGAGAGAGAGGGAGAGAGAAAGAGAGAGAGAGAGAGAGTCATCTGAAAACAGATCTATTTCGTTGCATCACAGCTCATCAGTACGGTTACACAGCAGATCGCTTTTTACCCAGGATTGAAACCCGACCGAATTGGCTTCGCCCGCGATTCTACCTCTGAGCTACAGGCTCTCGGTAGAAGGAGGCAGACTTTTTAGCGTGTATATTATCATTATACACGCCCAATAGCTGAGAGTGTTTTAATTTATTGCTGAATAAACAATGCGTAAATGCCAGAGTAGCTACTGTTTATTAAAATCTACCATTCTCCCAGAGTGCTCAATCAGAGTGTAAGAGCGTATATATATATATATATATATATATATATATATATATATATATATCCAGAGTACGATGGGTCAGTTTTCTAAATACCACTGATATCTCATTTTAACAGATATATTTACAAAAGTTTTACAAAATTATCTTGAAATTGTAAAAAGTAAATATTTTCAATAAAATCGCCATTGGCTTCAATCACAGCCGCCAATCATATTCAAAATCTCCTGCATTTCTTCCGGACGTTCTTTTTCGTTTAAGTTCATGAATGCTTCTATAAACTTTGCCTCCTGTTCGTTTTTTGGTTCTATAAGTAGTTTTCTTTCTCACTCTACTGCGTCCCACACGTGATAATCAAGGGGATTGCAACCTGGAGAGATAGGTCAGATATGAAGGGTGATGTGATCGTAGAAGTTGCCTAACAATCATGACTGGGTAATCTAGCTTGTGTGGCATGGCCCAGATTTCTGCTCCCAGACATAAGGTCTTTCAACTGGCATCCAATTAACACAGGGGAGCACTGATTTGAATTGGGCCTATATGTTGAATCTGATGGCCCCTGGGAAGAAAAATGGAGGCATAACCACACCATCAATAGGGATCACTCTAAACACCTTCGTAATCACTATTAGACTCATCTAAACCTTTGCACTGTTCTAAGATTGACACCCATGCACTCTGAAATGTTTACGTTTGAGTTTCTGTGAATGCTAATCAGTCAAGCATGCCGTTTCCAAATACCTAGCTGACTGAATTGCGTCATGGTGCACATTTTTCTCACGATGGTGCCCAAATGACCCTACTATACCCTGCAGTTGACAAAATAAAAAAAAATAACAAAGGTATATTCTCGAAACTAAATATATGAAATGGCGATAATTTACCCGTCACACCCTATATATATATGCATCGTTCAACATAATGAGCTAAGTGCATTTTAGTTTTGTTACGTTTTTTACATATGTCTACAAATCGTTTCCTTTCTGGGCTCAAGTATAATAATGTTCAAATATTCGTTGATTCCAAGCTGTTTCGGTTAAACCATTCGCAATTTCCAAGCATCTTTCCGTTTTGATCCTATAATAAACGATGTATAAGTGGTTTTAAGAAAATATAGAATTGGCTTAAAGTAGATTAGAAACATTGAAAACTAAAAAGCAAATGCATATCAAAGATATTTCAAGCATATACACGCACCGCCATATAAATGTGTGTGTGTTTGCCTGTATGTGTATGTGTCAGTGTGCGTATGTGTGACTATCCCGTCTTATTCGTACTTGATTGACCCGGGTGGTTTTCTTCCTGTTAGAAATTATCTGCATCAACAAATATTGACGTATTTTATGATTATTTTTAAATTCTTCCTTCATCAGTCATTCATTCAGGATTTACGGTTTTTTATGTAACCACTCAATTTTTCTTTCTGTCAGATTTGTCGGAAATATCAGTGTTGAATGAGTTGAAGCAAACATTAAACATGTCTTGCTGGAACACGTGATCAATACAAAATGGCATTAGAAAATGGAAGCTTAGAAGAAGAAGAAGAAGAAGAAGAAGAAGAAGAAGAAGAAGAGAGGAATGTATGAGTTGTGGGGGCGGACAATGGATAGAAGTTGAACGGAGAAGAGAATTGAATCGAAGTTGGAATAAAAATATAAAGAGGAAACACTTGATAAATAAAAACATGAAAAACTTAAAAATGAGAATGAAAAAAATGTGGTTGACTTTTGAATAGAGGAAAATGAAAAAAAGACCGAGATAAAAAAAAACTAAAAACAGAATTTACTTAACACTTAGCATAAGATCGAGAATTAGTGTATAGTTTTATAGAATAATATAGGACACACACACACACACACACACACACACACACACACACACACACACACACACATATATATATATATATATATATATATATATATATTTTAAGCATATACTGTTAAATATAAGAGACAATGAATGTCTATTATGTTTAATCATGAGCCGTTCTAAACATCGTATTTTGGCTTTAATTTCAGGTGAAAATAAAGACAAAAATTTTCCAACATTTGGATAATTTTTTATTAAATTGATTCTAAGCTTTCGGCTCACATAACAAAATCGGCTGTTTTTTTTTTCTTTTTTTGTTTTACATAAAGCCATATTGGTGAGTTGGTCTTCTTTGCAGCTAAAAGTGAATTATTTCTCTCTGTAATGCGACTTAACAGACAGCAACATATTCAGTGTGTGCAAGGTCATTTAAGCCAAGTGTTCTGCAGTTTCACATATTGGTTTCTATGTCTGTTTGCGGCCGACGTTATCATTAACAGCCCATTTTTCGTTGCTGGTGAGAATTATCTCCAGGAACATTACGGTGTTGTGACATAACAGTAAAGAATTCAGAACAAACCTATCTTGTTCCGTTACTTCAGAAAACGTGGACACACGTCGAGTTTAGAAACGAAACCAAGTCTTTACAGATGACAATAGGCAGCTGAAATTTCAAAACTCTTAGCAATCACTTCCGTCAAAATACGAGTGTCATTCAATAAACAAAGTGAAATTTTTTATATATGGACTTCTAATACAGATCGAAGATTACATTTTTTTTTATTTTTCAAAGTAGTCTCCCAGCATTGTCATACGCTTTTCCCATCTGGGCACAAGCTTCCGTATTTCCTCGGCGTAAAAATATTTGGAATGATGTCTCAGCCAATCGCTCACGACACTTTTGACTTCATCGTCACTTTCAAACTTCGTGCCTCTCGTGAACGCTTTCAAGGGACCCAACAGGTAAAAGTCTGAAGGGGCAAGTTCTGAGCTGTAAGGGGGAGAGACACTGCTGGGAAAACTCTACCCTCTTCTGTTTGTGCTCTGCAGGAAGCATCTTTGGCACCCACCGGCAGCTGACCTTCGAGTAAGCAAGGTCATCATGGACAATCTTGTGTGCTGTCCCAACAGATAGGTTTAAAGTCCTTGCAACGTCATCCGCTGTCAACCCTGAGTCAATGAGGTTATTGGCTGATTCGATCACCTTAGGAGATCTCACTTCTGTAAGCTTCTCAGGCCTGTCTTCATTCTCAACGCTGTTCCGTCCTTCATTAAACAATTTAGCTTACTTGTAGACATTTCCTGGCTGAAACATGGGGTACCGTACACAATTGACATTCTCCTATGAATTTTAACTGGTTTGTACCCTTCAGTAACCAAAAACATGATAACTGACTTCTGTTCAATCCTGGAGCATGCTTCTTGGCCTGTCATTTTTGTTAATCTCCAAAACTTTCAAATTTTTTTTTCAATCCGCAAAAAAATGAAATCCCTATAAAAAAGAAGTAAAGGAAAACAATTTAAAAAAAAAGTAAGCTTCTATCTGTATTAGAAGTTCTTATACCGAAAAATTCACCTTATTTATTGAATGACCCTCGTAGAAGTCCTTATACCGAAAAATTCACCTTATTTATTGAATGACCCTCGTAGAAGTCCTTATACCGAAACATTTACCTTATTTATTGAATGAAACTCGTAGAAGTCCTTATACCGAAACATTCACCTTATTTATTGAATGACACTCGTAGAAGTCCTTATACCGAAACATTCACCTTATTTATTGAATGACCCTCGTAGAAGTCCTTATACCGAAAAATTCACCTTATTTATTGAATGACCCTCGTAGAAGTCCTTATACCAAAAAAATTCACCTTATTTATTGAATGACCCTCGTAGACGTCCTTATACCGAATAATTCACCTTATTTATTGAATGACCCTTGTATGTGTTTTATTCTTCATGTGTTTAAGCAGGGCATTTTCATTGACGTTCACTCGGGGCGTCTTTGATCGTTTAGATAAAACTCATCCTAACGAAATCTCCCAAACAACGTGTGAAGACCTGGAACACGATTCAATTATACCTTCTAAAAGTGATTTGGTTTTTGTCTAAGTTTCGAAGCTTACTCTTTTCTGAAATTCATAGCATAGACGATAGTGAAAGTAAGCGTTTCATCCTCTGTGTTTAAGGCATTCATTTATTTGTGTAATAAAAGTCAGCTTTCAACAAAATATGAATGATGAGCGGTTTCAATCTAGAACACACTAGGAATCAGCACCAAACCAGTTGCAATCATTTTATATTAACAATATAAGTCAGGCATGAGCTTTTGCAATGATCCATCAATTTAACTGTCTAGCACAGTCTCTTCATTATTATCTATTGATATATTTACGACTTATGATAAAGCTTTTCTGCAAACATTATATATATATTACGGAAATTAACGAAGATTAACGAAACTTGGTTATAAACAACCGACAATTTGAAATGATTTGTTTGAATATTATTTTTGATCGATACACGTATTTATGTAGATATTCTGTTTTTAATTAAGCAGTATTATATATTTATATCTATTGGCCTGATTATTTACGATAATATTTTCCTAATACAAATTTGTCGTAAATAATCAGGCCTGTAGATATAAATATATAATACTGTTTAATTAAAAACAGAATATCTACTTAAATACTAGTATCGATCAAAATTAATGTTCAAACAAATCATTTCATACATATATGTATATATATATATATTTATAGATATACAAATAAATTAGGAACGAAGAAAATAATTGCAACGTTCAAAACATTCATTTAAAACCGGGCTCAATATTTTAATCCCGTGTGCATTTCAGTTTAATCAGAATTTTTCAGAAAACACCACACCATATATCCCCTTGTTTCTCTAGTTTTGCATATTGTTGTTATTATTAATTATACTTTAAAACATGTACAAACGACAAACTATTACAAAATTGTAGATTTTGTTTCGACGTTAAAAGACTAATGTCTCATCGGGTAGTTAATAATGATGATAAAAATGGAAAGTGTGACACGGAGATTCGAAGGCGAATTGGCATGGTAAACGACGCGTTCCAGAAGATGAGCAAAATACTAACACACAGGAAAACCTTAATAGAAACGAAGAAAAGAGTGCTAGACTGCTACGTGATGTCAGTTCTTCAATACGGCAGTGAATGCTGGACAATATCATCGAAAATGAGGACAAAACTGGAAGCGGCCGAAATGTGGTTCTACAGAAGGATGCTACGGATATCGTGGACTGAGCATGCAAGCAACGATGAGGTGTTGGAAAGAATGGCAACAAAAAGGAAATTGATGCTGAGCATCAGGAAGAGACAACTGAAGTTCCTGGGACATGCAATGAGGAAAGAGAGCCTGGAGAACCTGATACTGACTGATCAGATAGAAGGAAGGAGAGACAGAGGAAGGCAGCGGATAACATATTTGCAGAGTCTGATCAGGTGGATGACGGAACGGGGGTTGCCAGGTGCAACAGGAGCAAACATACTAAGAGCCACAAGGGATAGGGAGACGTTGATAACCATGATCGCCTACGTCCTGAACGGACAGGGCACATGGAAGAAGAAGAAACGTTTTATTCTTTTGCATCATTATCTGGGAATTTTTGAATCTTTTAGAGGATGATGGTGGACTCGTTTCAAATAGCCTTCGACACGGTATTGCATTACAAGTAGCCGTTCTCCTTGAGTAGATGCCATCAATAACTGGAGCGCATAGTCTTCCCTACTATTTAATCTATAGTTGCGAGTAAAAAATAAAATTGGTTTATACTTCTTCCAGTTGTCTTTGTGCACAAGGAAAGATCACAAAAAATAAAGGAAGAAGTACTCAGATTCACTAATTGCGATATTGTATGGAAAGAGCGGGCTTTAATGGAAAATAAAAACAAAATGGATACTTTTAGTTAGAAGCAAAAAGAAATACATAATATTTCTAGGGCAATCAATGAAGAAAATGGGTTTAGAGAATTGAACACTCGTAAGACATATTGACAATAAGTGGTAGAAAGAGATAAACGAGTAAGCTATTTGCCCCTGTGGATGGGTATTGTGTCGCAGTGGATATCGGCTCAGATCGAAAAATCGGAAAGCCGATTTCAAATTCCAGGAAATACCTTGGCAAATATATTAGTCTGTCTACCGCCATCTATGGGTTAAATAACAAGACAGAGTTGGTTCTGTAACTTTGGTTGACAACCAGTCTACCGCAATAAGTAATGACAACTTACTGCGAGTAAATCATGCCCAATTAGTTATGTCTTTAAAGAGACATGATCACCCAAGCGCGTATAACGCATGACACTTAGTTGACTGACTTACTTGTGTAAATAAATAGCAGAACATCAGTTAGTTGGGATGGTTAAAGGACACACATTGGTTACAGCTTCAAACGATAAGTCGCTCAAGGTTAAGGATATTTACTTTATTCCCCCTACTGGAACAAGATGTGACACAAGGTCGGTTTTTACGGTGGGGAGACCGAACGCGTACTGACGGCGCGGGAATCAAATTTCCCCAGTCTCCGCAACCGCTGATTGCGCTGGCCCCGGTGACGCGCACCTGGTTCACATCTCAGATGCAATTCGGTGGCGCAGCCTCAGGATATTGTTACCCAGGACCGGGCATCTACTCAGTATAATTTTTCTCAGATGCATATCTGTCCCCAGACAGAGCTACAGCTGAGCCGCACCCTATCTCCGAGGACAGAGACGCAACTGAGAAAGGATTTAAGGTCACTACCTGATTTGCATCAGGTACGGGTTAAGATGATTCAGTTCATGAAGGAATCATTTTAACAACGAGATTATTTCAACAACGTCTTCCTTTTGCCTTTTTCCTCTTTTCTACTCGATATCCCGTGCAGTAAAGCAAGATATCTTGCCAACCGTTCCCAATGGTTAAAATCAGTTTGTCTTAGAATTGTTAAAAATAAATGGTGATCTTGAAATTTTTTATAACTCGCGATGACATCAACTTTATATGCATGGATGAAGTTAAGAAAATATGAAAAGATACAAAATCGTTATTTATAAGGATAACCACAAGAGAAATTCGAATATCCAATATAAAAACACCTGTGATTTATACAACTCAGTACACTTTTTCTCAATGTGAATTCCATTTCGCCTATCTCAGCTAAAATTAGAGGCTGATCGTCTTTTTAAACCCCGTTTGCATCATTTGTTTGTTTTGCAAACTAAGGAAAATCAATTTTTCCTTCTCTTTCAGAATATTAAATATTTACATAGCCAGATGTTAACCGTTTTTCGATCTACTTTAATTAACTTTTTTTTCATCTTTCTTTTAAAGGATTTTTTTATGTGTGAAAATGTTGATTTTTACTGAGCAAAAACACATTAACTACTTTTTAATGTTTTCTATTTTACGGTTGACTATTTTTTTTGTCGCAGATGCATTTAAATCGATAAAAATAGTATTGTCTTTCGATATTTACTGTGCTGAACTTTTCCAGGTGCAAAGCTATATTTGTAGGAAGAATATTGTACTGTTATAGACTGCCAGTGGATCTAGACATACAAAAGAGAGGTATATATAAAAATATAATCTTATATTTATATTCTTCATCGTGAAAAAGAAAAAAACCTATATCTTATATAATCTAAAAAGTAAGCTTATATTTATATTTTTTTCAATGACGCTTATGTGGAATAGGAAGAGAGTGGCGCACAAGAAGGAGCTGTCGGGAGTCGTTAGCCAGTCTGTGTCTTCAGTAACGAAATTCTAGACATTAATATAGCTTCAAAATACTCACGCATTTCTGCTTTTTTGGGTTGTCATTTCGTTGATGACTTCTACGGCCGGATATACCTGTCAATCACCCTTGTTCTTACTTGACTTTTATCTATAGCCGGATGTATCTGTCAAACACTTCCTTGCCGGACGTCGCCTTTCAAGCCGGTTGTTGATTTTTTTGTTGTTGCGCTTTGTTGGCATTATCTACGGCTGGATATATATGAACCACATTTGTTCTTTGTTGACCTTATCTACTACTGGATATACGTGTGAATCACCTCTGAAGTTCAATGTAACATATTACAGTACTACGTGAGTTTTGCAAACTGACAGGTTGGAGCATTCTATTCTTGCGCCGAAAATTTTTTCCAACTTTATTTATATTTAAAGGTAACCAGTTGATGGTTCTTTAACAATTTTAACTTTTAGAAATATTGCTTGTAGTTTTTTATATTGAAAATCAGGGTATTTATATCAGGGATACACTTTTTCTTTCTTGGTAACGTTTATAGAAATTTTTAACAATCAACAGTTCTTGTTACCAGATCTTTAATGGTTACTGTACACTTAGTATGTGCTGAAGATTACTAAAGCAATATTAAGGTAAATAATAGCAAAATTTGGTGGTACATTTATTAAAAAAACACAATTAGGAAAGATTTTAATATAATCTTTGTTTATTAACAAGCATGCGAAGGAAATGAACTTTCGTGAAAAAAAAAGAAGAAGAAAAGATGACGTTTGATTGATTTAATTTAAGTTTTACGACGTATCAACCCATTTAGATTTGTCTATATTTCTGAGATGAGGCATTGTAACTAAACAATTTACAACATTCGGAATGTTGTCCCTATCTTTATTGCGATATTCAAGATGTTTCAGACGTTGTATGTTCTGGCCTACTTCAGGTGATATACGTTAAAATTTCGAACCGAACCCTGTATTTAGTTCACGTGGATAGATTTTTCTAATTCTACGAAACAAGTCGAATTAACTGAAACTAAGATATCCCAAAGGGTATACCACGTGGAATTAAGGCATTCTACCCCCGTGAACTAAGTAACGGGCTCGGTTTTAAATTCTAAATAATATCACATGAAGTAGATCGGAGCGTACAACGACAAAACTTCTTAAATATGGCAAGTAAAATGATGGCAACAGACCGAACTATATAAATTAGGAAAATTGTTTAAATCCGTAACATGTTTCGAAATAATAAAATAAAGAAAATAAAGCGATACTAAACAAAAATAAATATTTTTTTATTTTTCTTCGGTAAGACTTTTCAATCTAGGGCGGTTGTCATTAATTTCATTGCTTAAAAAAGAAAATAATAACTCGGATTAACCTCCATCGTAATAAAAAATAAAGTCAGATAAAAAATAAACATTAAAAATGGCTGTTGCTTAGATTTGAGATAAAAACTGAAGCTACCAGATATAGATTCGTAGATGTCCCAACGAAAAATATACTTTCCTTAAATAGGTCATTCAAACTTTGCTCTATCAATATGGACTACCGTGGCCAAACTGGTAGCGGCGCCCTTCATCTAAAAAATAGTTTTCCTGATAAAAAAAGTGATACAGATCTGATTCCATGTTTGAAAAACACTTTTTCTTTAGAAGGTCTTTGTAATATAGGAGAGTTTTGATTAATTTCACTAAGAAAAAAAAACCAAAAAAACAAAAAAAAAACAAAACAAAACAAAAACAAATATAACAACTAAAACACGTGTTTCCACTAAAATATCACTTATTTTAAGAATATATATAGCCTTTGAGATTTCGCTCGGCACATCAACTCAGTCGATTAAAAACTTAATTGAGCGATTAAAGTTTATTGCTTTACTCGCCCGCGGTCGATTAAAAATCTCGCAACGAAAGTGTCCCTTCAAAAATAATAAAAAGCAAATCTCATTTTTTTACAACCCAAAAGTATGCCATTGAGGATTCACAAGTTACTTAGAATGATCTACAATGTCATTATTGAACTCCTTTATCTCGTTTTTATCGTGCCAGTCAGTGTAAACTTTTGTTTAATTAACGCTTCTAGAGTCGAGCTAAAATGTCTCTCTCTCCCAGATTAAAGACGCACACAGATTTTTAGATACTTATTTGGGAAAAAGTGCTTTTCTTTTTATAGAAAATCGTTGAGAAAATCAGATTTGTTATTTATTTTATTATCTCAGAGATGGAGGTTGTAGTCAAACAGAAGAAACAAATTATAAATTTAGGTACCACCACTCAATTGCCAAAAAATAAATAAATAAATAAATAAATAAAATAAAAAAACAGTATATCATGATGTTAAAACGGGGTCAAACTTAATAAAAAAGTTTTATCATCATAATGTTTATGCTATGATTAAGAGGAAAAATCAAATTTTGTGGTTATTATTTTAAAAAAAATTAAATCCTTTCTAGCACGTTCGAAATTTTAATTAAACTTTCATTTTTTTTTGTTTTCCGTCAGCGATTCACACTATGTTTACGAAAGGCGACTATTAAGAAACTGGAGTCGGCCGAGTAAAATGATTTTGGGGCGGGTAAATTTTTCCTCGCTTTCGACCGCCAGTCGAGTAATTACTTTTTCAAATCTCTGAGGTTGTGTATATATATATATATATGTGCGTGTAAAAATCAAAACGAATAAAGAATAAAGAAAATATTTGTAACGTTCAAACACTATATATAATATATTTCTAATATTTGTAACATTAAAACACTATATATAAAAATAGCGCAATTAATACTTGTTATAAATTATACTTTAAAATATGTAAAAACTACAATCTACTACAAAAGTGCACATTTTGTTTCGACATTGAAAGAACAATGTCTCATCAGGTAGTTACATTACTAACTACATGATGAGACATTGTTCATTCTATGTGGAAAAAAATGTACACTTTTTTAGTAGATTGTAGCTTTTACATGTTCTAATGTATTATATATATATATATATATATATATATATATATATCCTGGCTAAAAGCAATCGGATGTCTAACTAAAGATCTATCTGCGGACGACTATATATATATATATACATTCCATATTTGTAAACAAGTTATTACGCGACCTATGTTTCTACCATGAGTGGTGTGTTCAGGCAAATCGCCTGAACACACCATTCACGGTAGAAACCTAGGTCGCGTAATAACTCGTTTACAAATGGAAAATATCCAAAAGTTCTACAATATAATTGTATTTAACACCTTTTAATACAAATGTGCACTGTTCTAAACTTATTATGACCAGAAATGAAGTAATTAAGCAATCAATCAATCAATCAATATATATATATCAGTCAGTTAGTTAATTGAGGTACGTGATACACGTTTGGGCGACATGATGCATTAAGTAGATTTTCCTACAGTAGGTTGCCATTATTTCCTGCGGTAGACTGGTTGCCAACCAAGGCTATAGACATCAATCTGTCTTGCGATTACATCCATAGCTAGAGTGAGAAGAAATGGGTTAATACTTTTCCCAATGGGATTTGTGCATAAATGAATGCAATGAATTTAAGTGTAACTCGAACTCGGCTCTTCAATTTCTCATTCGAAGCCGCAATCCATTGCACCACAACACACACATTTTAAATGGTAATTAGCCTTGTTCGTAATTGCTAACGTGAATCCGTTGCTGAAAATCTGATTTTCACACAAGGTCTTTTCAGATCAAATTACTCATTTCTACGTCTTCATGATTATCCAAGGTGGTATCCATTAAGACACAATTTCTTAAATGGACGACTTGTTTAGGCGGGTTACTTTGAAATTCATTGAACTTATCAATTATTCAATGAACTTGGAAAATTAGTTTTCCTTGCTAAATTAACCTCGTCTGGCACAAGTCAGAAATGTCAAAGGCGTAGTAAGCTCACTTTATTCGTCTGACTTATTACTGTACATGTTAATATCAGGTTTTTCCGGCACATAACAAATGCTCGTGTTCTGATTAACAGCTGTACTCTGAATTAATTTCTTCGCTTTGACCGTCTACTTGAATTCAAACTCATTTCAGACTTGATGTGGAACTTATCTCCACGATCCATCGTAAAAGATGCCAGGAAATTGGCAGCTTCCTTTTATTTCTCAAAGACGTACATGATTCCGCCTGTCAGGATCTATCTTTGCAGAGTTTGGTCAGATCAAATACTGGATTTTTATGTGATATCTGTTATCCTACATAGCAGTGAATGCAGGAAATCTTCTCAAAGATAAAGAGACTACATGCATAAGAAATTTGGTTCTACAGAAGGATGCTGAGAATACCATGGACCGAAAATGTGTGCAACGACAAGTTTTTTGAGAGAATACAAACAAAAAGGAAACTTAAACTTAACATCAGGAAGAGATAGCAGAAGATTCTGGAACATATAATGAGAAGGAAGGGTTTGGAGAATCTAATACTCATAAGACGAATAGAGAAAGAGAGAGACAGAGGAGAGATACCAAGAAGAAAAATGTTAAGAGCGACAAGGTATTGGGGCAAGTGGAATTCCATGCAGACCTACGTCCTGAAACGACACGACACATAAAGAAAACGAAGTTCAGATCAAACCTTCGCTACTGTTGCCATATTATGGCTAGAGTAGCCCAGTAACCAATTTCAAGGCTTGAGAGCAAGTCTTTCTACGGCCTTTTGTTTGATAAATCTAAACTTATTTATAAATGGAACTTTGTCTGTCTGTGTGTCTGTGTGTGTGTGCGTGTCCGTTACCTATAGACTCCGAAACGGCTGAACCGATTTTCTTGAAAATTTACACAGTTGTTCTATAAGTGTCTGCAAGTGTTCTTAACTAGATTTTGTGACGAGGCACCCCCGATAAATATCGAAAATCGATAATCGAAAAAATCGGGTTATAGAAGGAGTGGTCCGATTTTAATCAAATTTGATACACTCATAAACAAAGACATACGAAACGATATTCAGAAGTTTCAATGTTGTATTTCTAAAATAATGCAGAAAACCGATAATATATATATATATATATAAAAGGTAAGATGCTTGTGTGTGTATGTCTGTTTATCTGTCTGTATCTCTGTATTTTTTCAGCCCTTTTATTTTAGTTTTTGCTTCGGGTTTGGCTCTAAGTAGGTATAGTTGTAGTTCTTAGTCTCAGCCATGATACCATTTACTCAGAGGACTTATTTAGCCTTCAAAATTTAGTTTAGTACGAAAAATCTTATTTGATATCGATAGCAGGAAATCAAAATTTGACTTACATCCATTCATTTTTCTTTAAATCTACGGTTTAGCTTTAACTGTAAACAACTATTGCTTTTTAGTCTTTCGTGCCAACGTCCAAAGAGTCTGAACTCCAGGACCATGGATGAGTGTTAAATCTTTCATTACACCCGAGCAACGCCGGGCTATAATGCTAGTTATAATATAACCTTTGAATCACAGTCTAAACTTTGTGGAATTCTCGTTACTTTATCGCTACTCTCACGTTAAATGTTCAGACTAGCTACATTTCTTTGTTTCACCAGTAATGTATTAGCGAAAAAACAAAAAAAACAAAACAGAAACGACCCCGCCAAAAAAAAACAGGAAGCAGTATTATAAGCTGAGTAAAATGAAAAATGAGCAGTGATTTACACTCATTCTTACGTATTCTTACGATCAGATCGACATAAATTTAACCCTGTCCTCAGGAACAAAGTTCAAGGGCGATTACACTTCAACTTCTTGTCTCTAAACGAACGTAGCCAGCTTCTCACTACACTATCCCTATTAGTACAGAATAATATTCAATCGAGTTACATTTTGAGCTTCCAGCCATGCCGCTTACACGGTACCAAATCTTCCTTATGTACTACATATTTTTGATAAACAAGGAATTCGCTTCAGACAGATACTTGACCAGAAGTGTCACTCCCGAGAGGATGCTTCCTACAATCTTAGTCTCTTCTATTATAAGAACTATAGGATAGCACAAATCCTTATAATATGCCGCTATTTCTCATTCCACGTTCACTACGCGCTTACAAAATTTAATTAAGTAACCGTCTATCTTGAATGGCTCTTGGGTCTTGTATTGGGTGAAAAATATTTAAAAAATAGGATTCATCTTATTCTACTTCATTTACATATTTTAATAGATTAATTTTTGTTCAGCATATGTCCCCCAAAGTCATATTAGAATAGACTTTGCACTCAATGACCTTCACAGAGGCCACGTACAGTGTTGGACTCATAGCTACCCTATTTGCTGTCATATACAAACCTACGCGATCAACGTAGCTGCACCTGTGATGTTTTCAGTAAAATAACCTTTGATAGAAATATATATATATATATATATATATATATATATATATATATAAAAAAAAAAAAATAGTCATACACATACAAGTCTGTTTCGCTGTATCCCAGCTCATCAGTGCGGCTAGACACATCCACTTGCTTCTGGCCGGGATTGAAACTCGACCAACTTGGTGTCAGTCAGAATCGCTACAAATTAAGCTATAGATGACTGGAATCATAGAAGGGAAAATTTTAACGTGTTGTATATAAGCAGTGTATACACACACACCAGTTACCGAAAGAACTCGATTCAATTCTGAAGAGTAATGATATATATATATATATATATATATATATATATATATATATATATATATATAAGCCATCAGCAAACAGGTCTCTTTTGCTATATCACGGTTCTTCACTATATATATAAAACACACACAACAGCTTACGTTATTCATTGATCCACTGCTGTTTATTTAATACAATTAAGCTGTTTAATTCGACGTTTCTTTCGGAATCCTCAAAGCAAGTCTCATATACGTTGCATTTGAAATTTGCTTTTCTTGGGAATTTTAATATTTTTGTTAATAAAAATAAAACGAAATCGGTAAATAAATACATACAATACGAAAATGGTATTTTTCTGTTTCTGAACACGTCGATTTTTTGTTTGCAAATCAAGTATCCATTTGCTGACGTGCTAAGCGATATCAATCCTCTAATATGGTAGTGAATTCTGCACAGTCTCAGCACAGATGAAGGGAAATTTCTCACTTACTTAAATGTCGTTCTATAAAAGAATGCTGAGAATAACCAGACACTGAACATGTGAGTTATGAGAAAATTCTAAGGGAAATGGAAAAGAAAGGAAATATATATTTAGAATCAGAAAGAGAAAAGTGATTTTTTAAGACATATGATGAGGAAAGGGAGCTTGGAGAATTTGACACCCACGAAGTATATTTAAGATTGGTAAAGAGAAACAGCAAATAACCTCGCTATCTTGTGTAAATGAATGGCAGAATATGAGCTAGAAGTGTTGGTATAAAGCCACGCATTTCTAAGGTCGACAGAAGATTGGGAGTTTTAGAAGCAAAAAGAATACTATTCATGACTCAGCAAAACCTTTTTAAAATTGATATCCATGAGACAAATATTACGTTTTAGACAGTAATCTGTTTTCTTTGCATAAATTTCTGGTTAAGATGATGAACTACATCGGCCAGCAAGTTTTCAATTTGAAGATGAGAGGTTTTAAGGAATAACAGTTGTTTTCAGATCCACCCTGACGCGGGGTGGTAGCAGCTGTTACGGTTATGGTCAAATGTGCGTTATGGTGTAGTGTTTTCTGAACGAGAAATCGGAGAGCTGAGTTCGAATTCTAGTTGAATTCCTTACATTCACTTATGCGCATACACCATTGGGAAAGGTATTAATCCGTCTCTTCCCTCCAGTGATGGATTAAATAACAGGATAGATTGGGTTCTATAGCCTTTGCTGGCAATCAGTCTACCGCAGAAAGTAATGGCAACCTTCTGCGTCATATACTCTCGAAAGCGATGACATTAAAAATTTAGAAGAGTCTTTTTCAAAATTATTAGTGACTATGATATGCGTTGTGCAGTGGATATCGACTCGGAACACGAAACCGGGGAGCTGAGTTCGAATTCCATTTGATAATTTCTGCATTCACTTACGCGCTTATACCCTTGGGAAAGGTATTAATCCGTCCCTTCCTTCCAGTTATGGGTTAAATATTGGGACATATTAGGTTCTATAGGCTTGGCTGGCAACAAGTCTATAGCAGAAAGCAATGACAACCTACTGCGGAATAATATTTTGCCCAATCAGTCATGTCTTTTTCGAGACATGATCACCCAAGTTTGTATCACCTATGGCTCTTAACTGTCTAAATGAACCTCTAAACAAAAACAAAACACTATGAATAAAAATACGTACTTACAGCAAAATGACCATCAATAGGTTTACTATGTAGTAGAAATCATTCACTTGCATTGAAAATATTTAGATTTCGCCATTAAATATCCCATAAATGATGATATTCTGCTTAACAAATCAACTAATTTTTTACTTACATCGTCAGGCATTCTCTAGCGGTTATCCATCTAACTAAACGTTGCCTTACTTCGGTGATCGCAGAAGAAGTGTATGAAAGTGATAGAACCGCATATTCATATTATCAAAAAAGAAAGTTTTTGAAACGGATATCAATTTGTAACAGCCGCCGACCAGAGGTGATGTCACGGTTTTGGTGGCTATGGCGGGACCGCCACCCCTGGCGCCACCAGCAGCGTTTGCCACCAGGCAGGGTATGAAGATAAATTTGTTGATTGTCCCTCTTGTATATTCTCATAAAGAAGTAAATAAAACGATCGCTCCTCTTTGCAGTTTGTATCAGCAATGAAATTTCTCGAAAGCGTTTGCCGTTATTAACGCGCTCGTGAAGGAAGAAGAAAAAAAACGTTGTAGCTGGTCACACAAATATCTCATTTGTGCATATTAGATCGTGATGTTGCGCGAATTTTTTTCGCTTGTTGTTTTGATCTCGACCAAATCCAACTTGACGCGTTCTGTACCGTTGTTCTTAGATGTGCGTTGTGGTGCAGTGGATAAAGCTCGGAACAAGAAATCGGGGAGCTGAGTTCGAATTCCATTTGATAATCTCTGCATTCACTTACGTGCTTATACCCTTGGGAAAGGTATTAATCCGTCCCTTCCTTCCAGTTATGGGTTAAATATTGGGACATATTGGGTTCTATAGCCTTGGCTGGCAACAAGTCTACAGCAGAAAGCAATGACAACCTACTGCGGAATAATCTTTTGCCCAGTCAGTCATGTCTCTTTCGAGACATGATCGCCCAAGCGTGTATCACGTATGGAATTTAACTGACTGAATCTTATAGTAATATACACCCTTGCGCAAATTAATTGAAACTAAACAAATAATGTCTTCTTTGGATCTTTCACACTTTCTATGATCACGTATACGTCGTCTCTTGGCGTTGTTTTTCTCTTCCGACCACATTTTTCTTTATGTTTTCGCGTTCTAATTGTCTTTAAAACCAGATCTTAAAATTTTGCAAAATCTTATTGAAGACAAATTTGGGAATGACTACAAATTTCAATCGCTTACCTACAGTAAAACTTAAATATTTATGATCCTAACCTAATCACATTACTGAAATGTCAGATATTAAATTCACTGCACAAGGAAATAGACTGGCCTAATCAGTTTGTAAGCATCGTTTCTCGATAGGCAACCTAGTTTAGTAAATGTATTTTAAGTTTTATTGTTATGCTAGATGAACATATGTATGTAATCACGTCTCTGTACAGCTTCCTATTTTTTGAAAATTTTGAAGAATTGTCCTGACTTCTTAAGAAAGGAGAGTATTATTCTCGTGCAAATTAATTGGAACAAAACGAATAATTTCGTTAGTATTTACTTCATTTGTAAATCTCTTTGTATGGCGTCACTTGACTTCCTAGAATATTTCACACTTTCCCCCTAATCACGTATATGTCGTCTTTTGGCATTGTTTTTCTCTTTCGACCGCATTTTCCTTTACGTTTTGGACTGAAAGAACAAGTTTGTTTCTTCGCCTTCACGACTGTAAATTGAAAGGCTGACGCCAACAATATCCGCGATCTCTGTTTATGACTTGCCAGTGTATTCGAGCAGCGTTACAATTTTCGTACGCTTCATTGAAGTAACATCCATGGCCGTAGGACAACCAATCAACAGTCGAGATAATAGTGTCTGGGCGTGATACAAATCTGATGTAATCATGGATGAAGCAATATTTTTCATGGCCAAGCAAATTTCATTATACACCACGAAAGTGGACTCATTACAGCACACCACTGGAAATGATCTAATCTGAGGAAAAATTAGAAATCGATTACACCCTGTCACTTTAGAGGGTCTAACACTGGCCGTATGGTGAAAGAAAAGAAACTAAAGCAGTTGTTTCAAATAATTAGTACAAGGGTGTAAGATGTTACTTAGAATTTTGAATCGCTTAAACATAGAACTAGCATATTTTTAAACCTAGAATTCATCGTCTCTTTTGAGATGCTTACTTGTATCGCCATCTGTCGTATGAAATAAAATAATCATATTTAATTATTGCTTGTCAGCAAGAATGTGAAAAGTTTGACACCGAAATCGATGTTTTGGAGAGCCATGCTCGTCTTAAACAGGCACAAGACATAAAAGTAGTTGGAATCAAACTTTTTTAAAACCGCAATAGTGAACAAAATAACTTCCTCGTTATTGTTTTACAAAAGGTTCTTATGAGGATTTACTGACTGTCGTTAACTGTCTTCATGACACACGACATAGCAACACAAGTAATCAACAGGAATTTCACTCTCCACTAAAAATAACCCGCGAGATTACACGGCTAACCATTTCTTCTCAGTAAGTTTACAATCTCGGTTTTTAAATAATATGACGACTGAAGCTCAATCAAAATAAACAGAGACGTACAAATACTGATGATAATTTTTTTATTGCAACTTCGAATAGCACCGCATGCAGGGATGTGGCATATAGCCGCACATAATCAAACAGAAAGAGAAAATATAGGCAAAAAGAAGAAGGAGAAAAAGTTGTATTTCGCAAAGAAAGTATGAAGAATCAGCAGATTTGATAGAGGGGCGAAAAAGTGAACAATCATTCGATGCGTGTAGGAGAATTCCGCTCAATAATGTCGGGCATTCGGGCAATATGAAGACATATTTCGCGAGTCTCCCCAACGCGAAACGGCAGGAGAGAAAGTCAACGCGGGCACAGACCCTTTGTGAATGTCAATATGCTGCAAGGAGATTCTTTATTTTTTTGGCGAAATAACGACGTGAAGCGACTGAGAGCCCAACAGTGGGTTGGGTGTATTTGGAGGGGTTAGTGAGCTTAGATATCGAAGACGACAGCTGCGACGTGTTTACATTAGCAATCGTACATAAGAATTACACAAAAGAAAATATTTACAAGCTGTGGCAAAAGATTGCTACCGAAGTTTAGAGGATTTATTTTTTGATTCGGTAGATGAGATATTTGAACCTGTAACAAGGATGTTTTCAGATGACCGGCAAAAGAAAAAAAAGAAAAAAAGATTAGACCAAAGAATAACTCACTAACAATTTGTCAAACGCCCTTCACATGAAAACACACGAACAGCCTTATATATATATATATATAACGGCAATTGCCATCTTCTGTCTTCTTGAAACCCGTTCATCTTTTATCATTTCTTCAATATCCACTGTACCAGTCTTTTCTCTCACTGAAACCCCAGCTCGCTAGTGGCGTTTCCACCTGGCTTGGGGTGTAATGATTAATATATATATATATATATATATATATATATATATAGTACTGTGCAAAAGTATTAGGACAAGAACTTTTTTATCTTTTATGAGGCATATTGACAGAAAATTAACAATTTAATTAAAGTGATTTTATTTGATTTACTCAACAAATGCTTTAACAAGAAAAATACTTGTTATAAAATAAATTTAATATTTAGTATAATAGCCTTTTGCTTTGATCACAGTCATCATTCTGTCTGGCATTGACATCACATGCTTTTTCAATGTATCTAATGGTATCTCTTGCCAAGTATCTTGTATTTGTTCCCAAAGTGTGTCTTGCGAAGTAATATTAGATTTATCAATTTTTTTATCCAAAATATTTCATAGATATACAACAGAGTAGTTTCAAAATAAATTGTTTAATAGAAAATAGGAAAAATTAAACATAACTTCTTTTTAATACATTTCTTTTACACCTAATTTCAAATAATCAATATTTATGAGCAATTTACTTGGCTTTTCACCCTGTATTTGAATTTCAGTGAGTTTTTAAGAAAATCACCCCTGTGCTAATAGTGTGCAAAAGTGTTAAGACAGGGATAATTTTAAACTTTATTTTGATGCCTCCTAAAGGATAAAAATGTTCTTGTCCTAATACTTTTGCACAGTACTGTATAGAACGGAAATATACAAATAATATGAAAACAAATATATATTTACTAGCAGTATAGCCTGGCGTTGCTCGGGTGTAATGAAAGCTTTAAAACTATTCCATGGTTCTGGAGCTCAGACGCTTTGGACGTTGGCACGAAAGGCTAAAATGTTTCCAGTTAAAGCGAAACCGTAGACTGAACGAAAAATGAATGGATGTAAGTCAAATTTTCATTTTCTGGCATCGATTTATACATATATATTATCGATTGTCTGCACTATTGTAAGAACTGCAAGCTTGAAACTTCTGAATATCGTTTCTTATGTCTTTGTCTATGAGTGTATCAAATTTGATTAAAATCGGACCACTCCTTCTATAAACCGATTTTTTCGATTATAGATTTTCGATATTTATCGGGGGTACCTCGACACAAAACCTAGCTAAGAACGCTCGCAGACCCTTATAGTACAACGTGTAAATTTTCAAGAAAATCGGTTCAGCTGTTTCGGAGTCTATAGGTAACGGACACACACACACACACACACACACACACATACAAAGTTCCATTTATAAATAAGCTATATATATATATATATATATATATATATATGTGTGTGTGTGTGTGTGTGTGTGTGTGTGTGTGTGTGTGTGTGTGTGTGTAATTAATGTAATTGAGCATAAGCCTTCTATTAAATAATTTACATTAATTATGGCCGACAAGGGAGATTAACTTATGAAGTTTTTCCAGCTTCCTAAAATTTTTCTCTTTTGTTGGAGATAAGTAATATAAACACTATGCATACTTTTTATAAACCCAAGCGCTTTCGGACACTTGTAAAGTCATTTTCATGGGTTTTATGCCTGTTTGTTTTTTTTCATCGCGTTTTGACTGTTATGTCGTCCGTTATTTTTATTTTCCTTTTTTTTTGAAAAAGAAACGATTATTTCAAGTTTTCGAAGGCCGCACGCGACTGGAAATCGCGTAAGCATCTTTGCGTTCAAAAAAAGTTCTATACTTTATTTCCATTATTAAATAACGAAAGGTTGATTGTCGGAGTGAAATGTTTGATATGTAGTGTCTTTTGAATAACCATTTTTTTATGTTGTGAATTATATAAAGTTATTCTGTTTAGGATCAATATATATATATATATATATATATATATATATAGCATCAAAGTTTGAGCGGAGAAACCTCTTCTTGGTTGCCCTATCATCAACTATTATATATATATATATATATATATATATATATATATATATATATATACAGTAGCGGCCATAATATAAGGAACGGAAACAATAAAGATAAAAATATGTGTATTACTTAAAAAGTAATGCATGTTTAGCAATAAATTTTTTACTGAATGGGTGTAATGCATAAATATTATACAAAGTTACAAAAATTTACATAATAGTTTTTTTAAATAAGTGTAACAAAGGAAATAAGCTAGTGGACAAAAGTTAAGGAACGATCTTGTTAATACTTGATTGTGAACAAAACATCAACAAAATTCCTTCTTCTTCAAATAAAGCCATAACCTTCCGAGCCTTGTGGCAAGGTGCATCGTCCTGCGTGTAAATAGGGGATTCATAAAGATTGTGGTGTAATCTTGGTACCACATGTGGTTGAAAAAGCCTTTTGTAAATCTCAGCATTGATATTGCCGATGTACGCAGATGATAGGGCCAACTTCTGCAGATGAAATCATTTCCCACACCATCACATTGCCGCCACCAAGCTTAACGGTTTTCTTGACACGTTGCGAAGACATTTTTTTTTTAATCTTTTCTACGGCGTCCTTAAGTTTTGCCCTCAGAACCACATAGAGTAAACTTGGTCTAGTCACGGAAATAAACTGTATTCCATTGTGCGTCAGTCCAAACAAAATTTTCTCTGGCATACTCCAGTCATGCTCTTTGGTTTTGCTTTGAAATGAGAGGCTTCGAAGCTGGAATACGGCCATGCATTTTTTAACCTGCGAGCAACCGTTTTTCTTCAGATCTTATCTGTGTTTTCATTAAATTTACTGGCAATTACGGGCTGTATAAATATATATATATATACGTATTTGGGTATTTTAGTGGGGTGGGAGTTAAATGATGAAATGGCTGGCCTTCCTGGGTTGTTAATTCTGTGTATTTTGGGAAAGAGTTAAAAACGGACATGTATGGGTTTTGAGGTTATCAGTGTTGCGCATGTTTGTTTGTCAATTCAGTGAGTTGAGTGCCATATCTGATAAACGCTTTGGACAATCATGTCTCTTTCGAGACATGACTCACTGTGCGAACGATTATCCCGAAGTCGGTTGACATTGCTTTCTGAGGTAGACTGGTTACCAGCTAAAGCTATAGAACTCGATCTGTCTTGTTATTTAACCAATAACTGGAGAGTTGAGAGGGATTAATACATTTCGAAGTGTAATTGCGCGTAAGTGAATGCAATGAATTCAACTGGAATTTGTACACGGCTCTCCCATTTCTTGTTCCGAGCCGATATCCACTGCACCACATACTATGCAGATTTTTCAGCGATTTACTCGAAGTACGTAAAAGGTTGTCAGGTTCAAATCTTTTCATTTGTACACTATAAATTAGAAATAAATTTAATAATAAAAATATTTGCAAAATAGATTTTGGTTAGTATGTAATTCTTGTTCATATGATACATTTTGACAAAGGAGATTGTTCTGCACAGTATCCATTCTGAAAATTTATCCGCTGAGCTATAAGCACGCAAAAACAGCTGTTTATTTTATTTTCAAATAAAATTGACGCAGGTATGTTATAAAACGCTTTTACTAATATGTCTGAAATTTGAAATTGGAACAATTGAAAGTGAATTTAAAAATGTATACACCGGATAAGGCGCAGGTTCGCAACAAAGAATGTGCACTTTCTTCATGATAAGATATTTTTTCTGGAAAAATTTAAACAACCTCAAAATAATGAATGCGTTAAGAAGGAGAAATATATGCCTTGAAGCAGTTGATCTTCATCAGTTCCGGACTCTAACACGCAGCCGGAAGCAGATCTTGAAAAACATTTACTTCCGTCACGCACAATTCCATTATTCACACCCGATTTGAAATAGAATTAAAAATAACAATTTTTCTATAGTGACTATCAAGACTAACACCCAGTACACTCTCTTACTGTGGCAACAGTAATAAACATAAAAGCAATAACAATGATGATATATAGAACAATGATATTAGCACAAACCAGAATCTGTTTGGCAAAATGAAAATAAATCTATTTGAACGTCAGATGGATTGTCCGAGCCATAACATCGATATAGACATGAGTACATAAACAGAAAGTGAAGAAAACAAAAACTGTTTATTTGTATCGCAACCGAAAGCTTTTCCAGAAAAAACGGCAATATATATATATATATATATATATATATATATATATATATATATAAGACATGTGAAAATAACAAGTATGGCCCGTGTAGAAAAGATAAGCGGGTAGTTTAACGGATATCAGCGAAGACGTCGGCGAGTTAAAATTTAGAATAAGTCTGTGATCTTTATTTTTTGCGAAAAATTTCTTTGTAAAAGTATAAATCCGTCTATTCTCTACCTTCATATATGGGTTAAATAACATGGTCCACTCGGCTTTCTAGCTTTGAAAAGATGTTTAAGAGAAGGAAGATTCTGAGTTACAAACCATGGAGATGTCTATGGGAAGACCCACCATTATTTAAATACAATGAATGCATGTTAGTTCAACGATAATAAAGAAAGATCTTTGGAAAGAGATGATCGCCTATATCCTGAAGGGATAAGGCATTAAAAGTCTGCGTACGAAGAAAAATGAAAGAAACAACCGTATGATCGGCATATATTGCAAATTGAGCCTAAAAGAATACAAGTTATGCTGGTGGGAAAGCTGATTCACTAGAAAGTGTATAAACGGGTGCATATAGTCAAATAGTTCATGTAAAGACCAAACTATTTCCCATGCGAACGAAGTAAATTTCTCTGGGACATTCAGATTCATACAGATAATGTTGCAGAAGCAATAATAATAATAATAATAATAATAATAATAATAATAATAATAATAAGGATAAAACTCTTGAACAGATGAAACAACGCTGGCAAACAAACCTCTGCATGACCAATATCCAGAACGTGTTAATAAGTCCAATGTTAATAAAGTTAATACTCATCGATGGTTACGTGCATCTGGATTAAAGTCTGAGACTGAAGGCGTTATTCTTGCTGCGAAAAACCAAAGTCTTTTCCCTATAAACGTTTAGGCAAATATTATACATAATAATGTGGATCCAAAATGCAGGTTCTGTGATACAATAGACCATCTAATTACACGATGTTCTGTCAGTCAGTTAAGTGCCATACGTGATACAAGCTTGGGCGATCATGTCTCGAAAGAGACATGACTGATTAGGCAGCAGATTATCCCGCAGTAGATTGCCATTGCTTTCTGCGTTAGACTGGTTGCCGACCAAGGCTATAGAACCCAATCTGTCCTGCTATTTAACCCATAACTGGAAGGAAGAGACGGATTAATACCTTTCCCAAGGGTGAATAGAAAAATTGTCACGATAGAGTAGGGCAATATTTACACTGGACAATGTGCAAACACTATGAAAAATATGTAAACAAATACTTGTATGAACATCACCCAGCACCGGTTACAGAAATAGAAGATGTCACCATTCTATAGGATTACACCATCTATACAGACAGAAAGATTGAAGCAAATAAACCGGACATTATTGTTAAAAACAACAACAAAAACTTGCTTATTAATTGTAACATAGCAACCAAGGAATTCGAAAAACTGTCAAAACATAAAGATCTGGAAATTGAAATAGAAAAATATAGAAATTGAAAACAATTATCGTACCAGTGATAGTAGGTGCACTTGGAATGATAAAAAATGGGACAAAACAACACATTGAAAGAATCCCTGGAAACCCCAGCTGAAGAGATATACAAAAATTGTTTTGTTAAGTACAGCCCACACACTAAGGAGAACTTTGTCTATGTAACTCTAGGGATGTTAGGGAGATATGAAAAAAAAACATGAACTGGAGTCATAACAACACACCACGACTTGCCTTAGGTTTTCCTGAAGACTTGTTAGGTAGTGCGATCATAGATGAAATCGATTTATAATAAAAAATTACATAATAATTATCATAAAAATACAACTTAGCAGTCGGTAACAAATATAATAGAACATACAAGGTGTCCATAAGGTTCGGGTATTATTTGTATTTGTGATAGAAAGTATCTGTATAAATGCTATAAAGTTTAATGTACCTAGTTTTAATTATAGTAGTTATTGATGCTAATGTGATTTCAGGCATCACTGTAAATCAGTTGGTAAATGATTTCCGTGAACTGCGAAATCGTAATACCCTTTGTATTGCTAATGATGGAAGACATGTGAAAACTTAAATAAAATTTAAAAAAAAACCTTAAAAATATAGATTTACTTGTTTCTAATCCTTTTTACAAATTATTTCTATTGCAAATACAAATAAATTTATAATTTCTTTTAAAAGTGCACACGAACGTTATGGACACCCTGTGTATTAACTTCTTGGTTTCATGGTTTTGCAGATCTTGAAGAAAGAGACAATATTTTGTCTTGCATAAGAGGTGAGGAAGTTGCGAAGGATGTAGTTGGCATTGTTTTAGAGAAATACTAATAACCATGAGAGTAACTCATTGAATCTTCAATGTTAAACAATTTTCACAATTATGAGTCGGAATAATTATATCGAGTCAATTGTAATATATGCTGTTACAAAATTCGTTTCATTTTGTCAGGCTTGGTAATTTTTCTCATCTGAAACTCTTCTGTCCATTTATAAGTCTCCCATTCGTCTGTGCAATGAATATTGTTGCCACATATAGTATTTTCGCCAAAGAAGAATCTTCAATGTTATCTGACTCCTCGGTTTTAATAATTTTCCTATGACCATTGTAATTTTTCTGTAAATATTATCATAGCAATTATTTGATGAATTCAAAGCGTAGAACTAGATTGGCGGATAAATCCCATCATGTTAATGATGAATTTGCAAGATTTTACAGTAAGTTCTATTCTAATAGCATATTTTATTTTTGTTCACATTAATCACCTGTAAAGATTTCTTCTCGATTCTTGATTTCCTATCAATAACGATCTTCAAAATATTAAATGTGATATCAATGTCCATCCGCTGTCTTTTTGAATTCTGTTCTTTGTATTGTTCTTTCTCTTTAGATTTGTCTAGTTTTCCTGTCAACTACGATTTCGAAAATTGAAATGCAGCGTCAATCGTCATATTCTGCCTTCCTGAATTCTGTTCATTTTGTTGCCTTTTCTCCTGAGTAACGTTTTCTTATTTTCCATCTTGCTTTCCTGTTAACCCCGATTTTCACAAATTTAAATGCCATCTCGAACGTCCCTACCAGTTTTTTTTAATCCTGTTTATTTTATTGTCCATTCTCCTCAATTAGGTTTCTGCATTTTCTTTCTCGCTTTGTTGTCAACGACGATTTTCACAACTTTAAACGTCACCTGAAATGTCATCTTCAGTCTCTTTAAATACTGTTTTTTATTGTCTTTTCTCCTACCAAACGTTCTACCATTTGCATTCTTGATTTCTTGCAAAATGCAATCTTCACAAGTTTAAATGCCATCCCAAAAGTCATCTTCAGTCTCTTTAAATACTGTAGTTTTTTGTCCTTTTTCCTAAGTAACTTTTTCTCATTTTCCTACTTGCCTTCCTATTGGCCACGATCTTCACAAACTTAAATGACATCTCAAATGTCATTTTCAGTTTCTTTAAATTTGGTTCTTTTTATTGTCCTTTTTCCTAAGTAAGGGTCTTTTATTTTTCTTCATGCGTTCATGTCAACCAGTACCTTTACAAATTTATGTGCCATCTCAAACATTTAAAGCATCTTTGAATACTGTTCGCTTTATTCTATTTTCTTTTGTAAAGTTTTCTTATTTTCTTCTGGCTTTCCTGTCAAACACAATCTTCAAAAATCAGATGTCATCTCAAACATCGTCTTTAGTCAATTTTAATCCTGTTCGTTTTATCATCTTTTCTCCTGAGTAACGTTTTCCCATTTTCATTCTTGCTTTCCTGTCAGACACGATAATCCCAAATTTAAATGTCAACTTAAATGTCGTCATCTGTCATTATGATTCCTGATCGTTTTATTGTCCTTTCTCCTAAGTAAAGTTTTCTCATTTTCATTCTTGCTTTCCTGTTAAGCACTATCTTTACAAACTTTAATGCCATTTTCAAACGGTATCTTCTGTTTTTTTTTTTGTGAATCCTGTTCGTTTTATTGTCATTTGTCCTAAGTAAGATTTTCTCATTTTCATTCTTGCTTTCCTGTTTACCACGATCTTCACAAATTTAAATGTCATCTCTATCATCGTCTACAGTCAGTTTGAATCCTGTTCGTTTTATCAACCTTTCTGCTAACTAACGTTTTATCATTTTCATTCTTGCTTTCCTGTCAACCACGATAGTTCCAAATTTAACTGTCAACTTAAACTTCATCTTCGGTCAATTTGAATCCTCTTCGTTCTGTTGTCCTTTCTAATAAATAACGTTTTCGCATTTTCATTCTTTCATTCTTTCCTGTTAACCACGATCTTCACAAATTTAAATGTCATCTCTAGCTAATTCGTTAGAAATTAATCCCAACTATTAAAAGATGAAAGAATTAGATTTTGTCGTAATTCCGGCTTTTCTTTGCGTTGAAATCCGTGAGTTTGAAAAGTTTCTGAAAACCTATGCATAACATCCATTAGGTTTTATCCATTCTGTCGACTGTGTTAAATGACTTTTTAACAAGAAAAATTGCAAGCTGATGTTAAGAATATGAGTGCAGGCCCACATTATATATATATATATATATATATATATATATATATATATATAAAGAAAGAGAGAGAGAGAGAGAAGAGAGAAAGTGTGTGTGTGTGTGTGTGTGTGTGTGTGTGTGAGAGAGAGAGAGAGAGAGAGAGATATTAGGCTGACGCGTAGAAACACCTGAATGGCTGATTAGAGGCGCCGCACGATTCGCACACATTTGACACACATTTTCGTAATAAAAATTTAGCGTAAATAATCAGGCCGGTAGATATAAATATATAATACTGTTTAATTAAAAACAGAATATCTACTTAAATGTGAGTATCGATCAAAATTAATTTTTAAACAAATCATATATATATATATATATATATATATATATATATATATATATATTTAGGTACCTCCACTTTTTTTTTATCGGATCGATAACAAAGGCAGATAGTATGAATAAAAAAGGTTTCAAACTTAATAAAACAAACTTTTTTCCTCAAAATGTTTATATTATTATTAAGAGGAAAGTTCAAAGTAGTTTTTAATTATTTTAAAAAAAATTTAATCCATTCTAACATTTTCGAAATTTTGGCAGAATTTTTGTTGTGATTGTTTTTAGCTGCTAAGAAACGTTTACTACTGTTTTACAATAGACACCAATTTTTTGCATTTTACGTCAAAAACACATTAATTTGGAAATTCTTGCAAAAATCAAATAATTGTCGGATTGTAATGAAACTTTCAGTATTCATTCACAAATGAATGAAATTACTTCTAAAATTATTATATTTTAAAAATCTTGATAAAAATTTTTTTTTTTACCTCTGTTAACCCCCTTCACGTAAATCCCTGATTGTTCAAAAATTTTAAATAGTGGCAAACTTTTGTGTAATTACTTCAACGCAGGACTCATTGGGAAATATAAATCACCCATTTCTTTTATTTTAAGTTTGAAATCACTATCCGAAAACCTTCTCCGAAGAGTAAAATAAAAAATGCAATAAAACTCCAACATAATCAAATTTCATAATCTGTTAATTACTGGAATAAACAACAACTACTGAGGACATTATATTCTGAAGAAAAAAGTTTTTCCGATTAATAATAAAATTTTGAAAAAATTGTTTTAATTTTTTTAAATTTTTTCATTATTAAAAAATATTAAAAATATGTTTTAAATCTCCAAAGACTTGATTGCGAGTTTTCTTTTTAGTTAATAGCTGAGTATCATATTGCCTATCTAAAATTGAAAAGTATAATAAAAATCGTTTAGCCTTATATTTTAAATTAATTTAAAAACAAAATTTGTGTGTAAATATGTTTATTTACGTTCCCTTTTTGAGTAAGTACGGTGTTCCATAAGAGTCATAACATGTTTACATAATTCTAACATCTGCAGAAATTCAGAAAGCATATTCAAATGTCTGGCTATAAATGTAAACTAAAATTCTATTAAATATTATAAAATTGCTGAAATTATTATTTTAAATTTTACTATTTAGTTAAAAACAAAAAAAAATTGAAATTAAAATTTTGTGTTTTTTGGCGCGTATGGTCGCAATACTTTCCGTCTGACAACTTCCGGAGCTCGTAAATCTTTTAACACCCTACCATTGCGTCATCGAGGTGATGACAGGTAGGGCTACCGCAGTTAAAAAGTTGTTGTTTTTTCTAAATTTCTGGCAGTAAGGAATTATTACTTGTTTGAAATCAGATAAAGGTAAGTTTCAACTTTAAAAATTGACTTAAATGACGTGTCAGCAAGGTATATTTTATTTTTGCAAGATTTTTAAAACAGAAATTGGGCTACTGTTGACATAGTGTTGACAGAATGTGTCAATAAATAAAAAATGGTGGGAAATTTTAACTTAATTTTTTCGATTTCAGTAAAAATTAGATTAAAATCAATCTAATTTCTGGTTAAATAATACCAGTGTATTTTTCTTTCGGGAATTAAAATTTAATCTTATGGCTTTCAATTAAAGCTAATTTTAAAGTTGAAGATTACTTATTTATTTTTAAAATTTCAATTTAAATTTAGGTATCGAAAAATCAGTGGAGGTACCTAAATATATAGGGGAACCTGTCCTATGAGGCCACCCCACTGCCATACGGTAAGTGGTCGCTCACTAAAGGCTCATAGTCACGACCTATTTACCCTAGGAACGTATATTCTACTCACCAAAATGTACATATTAGTATTTTATCATGTAATCTCGTAATAAATTTAGGTATCGAAAAATCAGTGGAGGTACCTAAATATATAGGGGAACCTGTCCTATGAGGCCACCCCACTGCCATACGGTAAGTGGTCGCTCACTAAAGGCTCATAGTCACGACCTATTTACCCTAGGAACGTATATTCTACTCACCAAAATGTACATATTAGTATTTTATCATGTAATCTCGTAATAAATATATATGAACATAAGAAGATGGCCTAACTTTAAAGAAATTTGTTAAGCATAATTCATTTTAAAATTTTAAAAACATATTTACAATGGTCAACAACAAATTAAAATATTTATTCACAAAAATTACTTATTAAGTGGACTTAAAAAAAGGTCAGTTAATGCTTTTCTGTTTGTGCCTGTACTAAAATATGTAGATTGAAAAAATTCGCGACGTATACGGTTTCACTTTCTTTCTTAGAAAGTAAAAGAGAATCTGCGAAAATACACGAAAAAAAAATAAACAAAACAAAACATATAAAAAACTGACAGCGATCGTGGGTGGGGGTGGAGAAACAGAGAAATAGAGATAGATATACCCAGACAGAAATAGAGTAGATAGATACACAAAAAACTAAAGGAACGAAAGAAATAGACATTTGAGAAAGGGACAAAATTTTGATTTTCTCCATCCCTGAATTTATCCAAGTCAGTACAGAGACTGCTATAAATCCCTTGAATATGTCAAATGCAATACATATTGTACAAAACAGCCGATGTTTACCCGTGAGGTGAACTCAGGCAATGTACATTTCAACAAGAAATAACAGTTTAATACAACACTACAATAAAAAACAATGAGGAAGTGTTCCTGGCTTTGATCAAAGCTAAATGAAATAGATTACTCATTTAGTTTCTCCTAATTTTGAAGTCCGCAATGTACTACCAAAATGGAATTTTTTTTTTAAGTGGGCACTTGATCAGTGATTTTCACTCGTTGATGTTTGTCGCTGGTCGCGTTCTTTAGGTGGCTGCTCACCGAAGGTCAATAATATTAGCAAATCATCCGTGCATAGAAAATAGGTCGTTACCAACAGGTGGTCGCTGACGAAGATGGTCGCATATGGCAGGTTCAACTATATATATATATATATATGTTTCTTTGTGTATTTAGGTGTCTAATTCATTTTTTCTCACAAGGCACTTCGATAATTATGAAATATAACGAAAGTTTGAATTCGGTGGTTATTCTAAACTTTGCATGCTATTTTTTAGTTAAGTTATTTATTGCTAAGCCTCCGTCTAAGAATTCTCGTCTTGTTTATTTTGGGAATTTCTTTGAAGTTTAATTTTTCTTTCATATCATCAACAAATCTTTTTTTAGTTTTCTATTCAAAATTCTACTAATTTTCTTTTCAAAACCCAACAAAACTTTTTCTATACAGCACACATTTCTTTTCAAAGGTCAGCAACTGTCTATCGTTATTTCCTTGGCAAAACTTCAGACAAACCTCATCTTTTAGTCCTACTAGTTCAGACATTTAGAGCTGGGACACGACACGTTATTTTCACAGAGTTGAATCACCCTCATTTTCACCCTATTCTAAATTTAAGAAGAAAATTTTTTTTCTGACATCTCTTTCCATTTTGTGAACAGACTTACGCACGGGTATTTTTTCTGTACTCTATATTCATGACCTCCACAATTCAAATATCGAACTTTATCTTTTCTACTGATTCGTATAAACTTCGCATTCCAGCACATAAACTTTCAATCATAACGGATACTCTTTTGTAATGTTTTTCATTAGCCTCGTCACATTGAGGCTCTCATAGGGATATCATGCTTAACTTGAAACCAGTTCCGAAATATCTAAACTATCATCTTTTTACAACCATTTTCAATGATCAATGGCTAAAAATGATTTGAGTGAGTGAATAGTGTAGGTCTCAGTGAATACCGTTTTTTCGAATCTTGTGGAATGGTGATACAGAAATATAAGTTTTCCTTGGCCTCACACTTTCAAATGACTTCAAATAGAATAACTGCATCGAATCCGTAGCTGCATCTACTGCTAGGAAGTTTGGGTCACTGTGTCGGGACAGGAAGTTTTTTCTCTTGTCAGAATCCATTTTTCACTTTTATAAATCTACCATTCGTCCGTGCGTTGAATACTGTTGCCATATCTGGTCGGGTGCTCCTGTTATTCATCTTGAAGTTCTTGACAAAAATCCTAAGAATGATTTGCAATATAATCAATCCTGACTTAGCAGCTTCTTTTTCTTGCCGACATCATGTGGCTATCTTTCTGTTATGGGACCTACCCTTTTTGGACTATAATGAACTCTTCCTATTATCATGAATACCGGGAGAATATGCTTCTCAGGGTGGAGTTGAGTTGGGTTGAGTCACCCGAGTCTAATACTCGGCAGTCAGACTGACGTGTAACACTCTTGTATTTGTTTTCCGTTTAATATATATGTTTCACTAATTCCCGAGTTTGAGTTTTCTTCCGAACCTATTCTCGGTCCACAACACTTTTCTACAAGTATTTTCATGGCAACTGCTCCGATGAGCTTTTTTTTCTGGTATCCCGACCACGTGTATTTACTAGTGTTACTAGATTGGCATCAAGTTTTCACCCTTGTATCATGGAAATAACTATATGTAACAACCGCTTCTACTCTAACAGTTTCTTTCCTCGCACTTCCCAGTTGTGGTACCCACTTTCATTTGCTTGCTTTCCTGATACTACAATCTCCAAACATTTAAATCCAATGTCAATTACCATCTATTTACTTGATTTCCATCCATCTTTTATCTTTTTATCGACATCTCTTGAATTTTTTTTTAATTCTTTTATTGTAATATAAACCCCTGCGCACCAATGGCATTTTTGCCTTGGTTGGATTGAAATGATCATGATAAAGAAAATAAATAATTGTACCAGATAGCAGACATTAAATCTGTTGAAGAATTTTTACAGCAGTAAAAGCTAAAATGGATATTGTATATAACTCGTTGTGGTGCATTGGATATCGGCTCGGAACGAGAAATCGGGAGCCGAGTTCGAATTCCGGCTGAATTCATTGCATTCAGTTATGCGCAAGTACCCTTGGGAAAGGTATTAATCCGTCTATTCCTTCCAGTTATGGGTTAAATACAGGACAGATTGGGTTCTATAGCCTTGGTCGGCAACCAGTCTACCGCAGAAAGCAATGGCAACCTACAGCGGGATAATCTTCTGCCCAGTCAGTCATGTCTCTTTCGAAACATGATCGCCCAGGCGTGTATCACGTATGTCACTTAAATGACTGATATACCTCGAAAAGATAATAATGGAATAATTAAGATGCTGCCGTTCCACTCTGACCTAAACAAAATCAAGGAAGGAACCTTGCAGCAATACTAGAAATGGCGTTGAAAGAGACTGGACGTGGTAATCTATTTTCTGAAAAATTGATTCAAATGAAAATAGTCTTTAATTTCAAACTCCAAGACGTCTAAACAGCCGTTCGATGAATGCTGAATTTTTCATGGAGAGGAAACTGCTAATATTACTATCACCATTTAAAGATATTATTCTTTTCAGCCGTCAAGTCTCTAGTCCTGGTACCGATTGTAATATTAGCCTTTCATAAACGAATCATTTTATAATAGTATTATTTTTGTCATAGAACTGTCAAATAACTTCTTCAAACTATGTTGTTTTTTAGCGAAAATATAAATGATTGAGCCAGTGAAAACCTTACCCTTCAGTCAAAAGTGTTAATCTATTTGGTTTTTGACGTGGACCCGGTTAAAGGTCCACTAAGAATAACACAAGAATAACAAAATAGGAAATAACGAATATCTATTGATTACGGAAAAATGCAATACTTGAAATTCTGTTAGTAGAACCATAATACGGGTTAGTAAGGAATACTATTATTCGACCCTCGGCTTTAAATCTGGGGCTCGTAATCGTCATTAAGATAGCCGTGCTCGTAGACCGACTCTTGGCTGAGTCCGGGCCGCCCTGAGGGTCTCTCCCCATGTTACTCTCTCTCACCTCTTGTGAGAGGAGGTATAAGTAATAGTTGGAAGCGTCCATTCTGTCTGTCGGTGATGCCGCCATGACAGTTTTCTCAACTCTGACATCTCGGAAATGCAATATTGTAATAACATATTTTTTACTGTGATTTACTAATAGACGGATTTGTTTATCTGTTTTGTGGGAGCTTTTTATATATTTTAATAATTAGCAATTGTTTTATTTTGAGCTCGACGAATATCAGCTCGATAATTATGTGCTTTTCTCTCTTTCGGCCACGTGCAAGACAGGCATGTTCTTTGAACAATCTACCTACCAGGATTCTGAATTTATTTGTGTCTTGATCAAAATCGCGGTATTGAAAATACTTTTGTCTCTTTTCTTCCCAGTGTTCGACACTTCACTTTATTCATAATACTTAATCATCAATTTTTTCTTGGCATTTAATAAATTTCCTTCTTTCGATAGTGAATATTTTTATTTTATATCAGCTACTCCAAGTGTTGGAGTTTTGAGGTACCCTTGTATACTAATGAGCCAGCCATGAGCTGACTCATTTTATAGTTTACTAATAGAAGAATTAACCAATCAGAAGGCTCAAAACATTCAATGCAACGTGTATAAAAGTGACCATATTTTCCCGAATATTGGCGATATAGTTAGATTCAGTTGAGTGTCTGATTGTGTTTGTTAATCTTTGACGTTGTTTCATTGAACAGAATACGTACTGCGCTGTATTCTAAATTCATATACTATGGTGGACATGGTCAACAACAAGAACAATTATTTTATTTTTCAAGGCTTATCATTCCTTTTCAAACTTTCAGCAAATTTTCTCTTTTAATATTTTGCATTTGTCCTTCTCAATAGTTAAAATTCAGCTGATCACTCAATTTCCAGAATGTCTTTTTCTGTCAACGTTAAATAACGTTACTAGTCACACTATTTTTTAATTTTCCGAAAAAATATTTTCAACTGAAACTCTCATGATCTCCATAACTGTTTTATACCATTTCTCTTTTCAAAATACAACCTCTTTTATTATGTTACAACATTTAACATCACTGATTCTTTTTTACTTCCAAATTTACACATTTTGACAATACTTTACATCACTCATTCTTTTTTACTTCCAAATTCTCACATTTTTAAAACACTTAACATACCTCATTCCTTTCCAACTTCCAAATTATCACATTTGTTAAATCTTAACATTTCTCATTCTTTTTTATTTTCAAATTCTCCCATATTTTACAACACTTAGCTTCTGTCGTTCTTTTAAACTTCGAAGTTTTCACAATTTTCCCAGTTCAAAACTTCAGTATTCAACGATTTAATCCATTTTTTTTTCAGTGTATTCCAAATTTTACTTCATAGCATTTAATCTTTTTCTTTTTCCTCATTCAAAAATGTTCTTTTTCTTTTAATCAATTCAGCCAAGCAAGGCAATAATACCACTAAGACACACGGGGTTACTTGAAGAGAACGTGAATGAGAAACCTTGACAAGGAACCGGAAATCCTAAACAGGAAACAAAGATTAGAATTATTCTCCTGTTCAAAAGACTGGGAAAGTGTGTGATCCTGTGTATAGCCGAGCCTATCTACTTCTTCCGATTCAAAATTGTCTATATATTCTCTTTTATATTTTTAACGATTTGTTTCCTCTCCGCTCAGTAATTTTCTTTCTTTTTCAGAAATGTACTATTCACTCGCTAACAGCTTGATTTTTTTATCTTTTTATTTTTATTTTATCTTTATCTAGACTGACGACTCTACTACACTGGGGAAAAATAGACAGACATTTTTTGGCCTGGCTCTATGGCCGGGAAGACCCACAATAAATAGACCTTGTGTCACATCTAGCCTTGCGTGGGAAGGTTGTTAAATAATGCCATCGTCATTAGTCTGCCGGAGAGCATTGACCCAGTCGTGACTACGCCGAAGAGTGGAGTCACGACTGGGGTAAATTAGACAGAAATGTTTGGCCGGGCTATATGGCCCGGGGGATCACACTTTAAAAAGGCCTTGTGCCGCATTTTGTCATTGTGGAAGGCGAAGAAATATTGCCATCGTCACTAGACGAGAGCATGCGTCACTAGACGGAAGCATACGTCACTAGACGGAACCATTCTTCACTAGACGGACTCATACGTCCTAGGCAGAGACATTGTTTACTTGATTGTTATACTTGTTACTATTCGTTGGTGTTCTTGTATGTCTATTGGTTTATTGTACTGTGGTATAATAAATCCCTATTAATCTATCTTCAGTGTTAAGTATTATTCTTGCACTATTCTTTTCCTTGATTATCCCCTCGTGAAATATATCAATCTTTTTATTTTTTTTCTTTCTTTACTCTCTCGTCGTTTTTATTGAATTCTGTCCCTTTTTCTCTTTATTCATTGTTATGTCGTGAGTAAGAATAAATAACTCAACAACAGGAATAGGTTAATTGTTGTATTCCATGAAAATAGTATTTACAAAGGTTATTAGTATCCAATACAAGAATAAGGGTTAATCGTCTCAACCGTCGTAAGACGTAGTATGAGCAATGGGTACTTCCGGGTCGTCACCGGAAGTCTACGACTGACTTGTCGATCGGCTGCTCGGCACATTCTCCTACGTAGATGCCACCATTACTTTACATAGTAATGGAATAGTCCATTATAGCCGAATAGGCGCGGGCGTCCCAACATTCATCATCTCTCCTTTCGCCTTTTATCGCTTTCACTTTGTTTTCCATTTTATTTATTTGCACACTTTCGTCTCTTTTCACTTTGTGTATCTATTTATGCCTTTTATCACTTTTCTTTTCCTCTCTTGTATTTTCTCATTTTATCTCTTTTCAAATTTTCCTTTCTTCCTTTCTTTAGATCTCTTTGTATCGTTTTCTTATTTTAGCTTTCTCTTTTTCTCTCTACATCACTCTTTACTCTTTCCTCATCTCTTGCATGTATTTATTTCTCTTTCTTTCTCACCTTTCTCCCCTTATTCCAATTCTGTTTAATTTCTCTTTTTATGCCAAGTTTTACCATACTTCTTATTTTTTTAATATTCAGTATCTGACATTCTTCTCTATGGTCCATATAATTATTTTCTCTCAATTCATAAAGTATTTCCCTGTTTGAGCCTAATGGCTTAGCGTTTTTCTTTGATCAACGTTATTTTCTGTGATCAGCGCCATTTTGTTGTCCACAAAGCTTACTATAACTTTCATCTCAAACGTCACAATCACTGAAACCTCAGCCAAGCCTTATTCTTGTTTGCTGTATTTTTTCACGAAATGTTTATTATTCTGCATTTCTATATAGTTTTTAAAATATATCGTGTTTAACCAGATAGACCCCGAATGCATTGCTATGCTGCTGAGTGTGTGAATGATTATCGATATTAAGGGGAAGAATTTTCAATATAGTTTTAATTTCAATGCTTGCACCATGAAAATGTATTCGATCGAAAATTAATTAGAAAATATATATTCGCCAGAAATCCTTTGACATTATCTGGAATGCCAACTCAGAAAATTGCGTAAGTAAAAATAGACATATATGTAATATGTGACAAGGTATTTACATTATTCGGACTATTGTCCTCATCTTGACTTCATTTCTCATCCGCCATCCGCTGTAGTCAAAGTAATTTCGGAAAAAAACTAATAAGCCTCTCGCCTATAAACACAAATCGCCAATATTATATAATTCTCATCCGGTAAGCGCGGATGTGCGTGTCCGCCCTCACACACAAAAACACACAGTTTAAAAATATATATATATATTCGTCAGAAATCCTTTGTCATTATCTAGAATGACAGCTCAGAGAATTTCGTAAGTAAAAATACACATGGCAGAGTATTTACATTATTAGGACTATTGTCCTCATTTTTCTTGCCATTTGTACGACGTTTCGACCGTTGTAAGCGCCGGCCTTCTTCATGTGCTAAACATTGCCTATATTTCTGAGATGAGGTAATATCTACAGTATTTACATTATTTGGACTATTGTCTTCATCATTGTTGCCATTTGTACGACGTTTCGGCCGTTGTACGCTCTGGCATTTTTCAGGTGCTAGGAATTTCGAATGAAGTTAATATACCCCATTGATAGTAATAAAGGGTTCAGTTATAAATTCCTACTGTAAATAACTACTCCATCTCAGAAATATAGACAAATGTGCCGCTGTAGTCAAGGTAATTTTGGAAGAAGACTAATAAGCCTCTCGCCTATAAACACAAACAGCCAAAATTGTAAATTTCTCATCCAGTAAGCGCGGATGTGTGTGCCTGCACACAAATAAACACACAACTTAAAAGATGAAGAATAAGAACAAAAAAAAGTAAACGAACAAGAGGACGACGAAGAACAAAATGAGGATAATGATGTTTGATTAATGTAATTAGATTTACCTTGGAATTGTGGCATTTCAGGTATAGATACTCAAATATGACAAAAGACACCAGTAAAAACGATATCAAATTTTATCAAGATGGAGTCGACAAGATATGCAATCAACTAAAAATAAATTGTGAATATGCCATAAAATATGCAATTAGATATGTTATGAAAAATACACTAATCAAAAAGCCACTGAAAAAATCACAAACGTCAATAAAAATAACAAGAAAAAATAAAAAAAAACATAAAACCATGAATTTAATCTATAAGGAAAGTCAATCTTAAAACGTTAAATAAAATAATAAAACTCTTTAAAACAAAGCAACTAAATAAATAAAAAAGATTATTGAATGTCGATTTTTTTAAAATGAAACAGAATCAACAATATCAAAAATAGTTATAAAGCTCCCATATATTTTAGCAGCAGAAGATAGACTAAACATTGGAAAAAAAAAACAAAAAACAAAAAAAAACCTTTTCGCACTTGATCGTATCTGTTGTCGATGTGTTATTTACCCAGAGGTAATGATGAAGTGACGGATGAACTTCCACTATTCCTATACTGTTCATACAATCAGCAGGAACCAATTTTAATTGCTGTTAAACTCTCCAACTATTTATGAATGCGCATATACACACGTGCACACAAACACATACATAATTTCATAACCAAGATGGCGGTTAATGTGTTTGAGGTTAAAAAATGGTAGACAACAGCTGCAAAGAATGGCGTTTGTTATTGCATATTTAGTGCTGACAAAATCATGGCCGGGTTTACGTTTTTTTAAATAACGAAAGAATTTTTTTATATATTTTTATATGAATATTTTTTTTACTTATTCAATAATTCTTTATTGTTAGTGTGTTTTGTTTTGATCTGTTTCCAAAATTATTTGATTTTTATAAAAAATGTTCGAATATTGGCATCAATTGTCTATTTTTTTCGCAATTTTCTTATGTCATTCTTTAATATTTAATCACTTACATTTCCTTTATGTTCCTTAATGTTTAAGGAATATTTTCCCGTGTTGTTTCAATTTTATTCTGGTTCTTTTATTTATATTTAGGATTTTATAATTCAAAACAGATTTTACTTACCATATTTATTGATTTGTGCTTCTTTTTTGAGTTCTTCTTTGGTTATTTCATTCATTTATTAATTTTTTTGTTCTTATTTTTCATTTCTTCTTTCTTTTTTATTCATAGATTTATCAATTCTTTCAACATTTCCAAGTTTTTTAATCTTTTGTTATATGTTGTAATTTTACTCATTTATAGTCGTCTTTCTTGCATCCTCTTGTTCCTTCATAACACTATTTTTTTCTCTTTCATTCTTTCTGTTTTCATTCATTCTTTCATTAGTCCCTTATTTTATCAAAATTCCTTCCGTTCATTATCTTACATCATTTATAGTAGTCTTTCTTGCTTTCTCTTGTTCATTCATAACACTATTTTTCATTCTCTTCCATTCTTTCGTTTTTCATTCATTCTTTCATTAGGAGTTTATTTTCTCAAAATTTCTTCTGTTCATTTTTTTATTCTTTTTACTTTTCTTTTTTCCTTTCTCTTGTTCCTTCGAACATAATTTCTTTCTTTCTTTTCTTTTCTTTTCTTTTCATTTTTAGGGAGAAATAGTTGGAATATCTAGAGCACAAAATATAGAAAGGCTACATCTAAGACTCACTGGACAGATTGAAGGCAAGAGGGACAGAGGTAAACAGAGCAGGACATACTTAAGCAGCCTGAGTAAATAGATGAAGGAACACAGTTTAAAAGAAATGATCAGTCAGTTAAGTGCCATATGCGATACACGCTTTGGGCGATCATGTCTCGAAAGAGACATGACTGACTGGGCAGAAGATTATGCTCCAGTAGAATGCCATTGCTTCCAGCGATATACTGGTTGCGAGCCAAGGCTATAGAATACAATTAGTTCTGTTATTTGACTCATAGCTAGAGGAAGAAGATGTGTATTATATTATTAAGTAATAATTAGTGGGGGATCAGTTTATTACTTCATAAAAATATAAGACTGACTCCTCACTTTATGCTCAGTAGAAGCCTTAATCATGCTTCCAACGAGTATATTCAGTCAGTCAGTTAAGTGGCATACGTGATACACGCTTGGGCGATCATGTCTCGAAAGAGACATGACTGACTAGGCAGAAGATTATCCCGCAGTAGGTTGCCATTGCTTTCTGCGGTAGACTGGTTGCCAGCCAAGGCTATAGAACCCAAACTGTTCTGTTACTTAACCCATAACTGGAGGGAAAAGTCGGATTAATACCTTTCCCAAGGGTATTTGTGCGTAAATGAATGCAAAAAAATCGTGTGTAAGTGAATGCAAAGGATAAAAAGCCAAAATTCATTAAGTGCAATGAAGGACAGAAAATGTGAAGGGCTATGAGCGGCTATACACTGAGGAAATATAACACGTAAAGGAGAGAATCCACTTTTTTATAAACTTTTTATTTATTAGCTTATTTATTTATTTATTTATTTATTCCTTCCTTCCTTCCTTCCTTCCTTCCTTCCTTCCTTCCTTCCTTCCTTCTTTGCCTCAATGTATTACCCTTTTCTTTTTCTGTCTGTGCTTTCTGCATTTTCCTTTCCATGAAGCTTTTATTTATTTTTTCTCATAATGGCTTTTATTGATGTTTAAGTACTTTTTTAATCGAATTTATTTGTTATTTTATATTTTGCTTTATTTATTAGATATTTTGCTTGCTTGAAATCTTTTTTTTTCTTTCTAGTTTTAAGTTTTAATCAAATCCTAATCAGCTCTGAGTAGATTGATCCAGAGTCTAAAGAGTAAAATATGAGGCAAAATCCATTTCCTTATTTTTTAACAATAAGGAAACATGCCAGCACACACATACACAAACACACAGGCGCAACAGAACGCTCTGATATAGATATATATATATATATATATATATATATATATATATATATATATATATAAACGTCCGATAAAGAAGTTTGATGGCTGGAAAAAATAAATTAAAGTTAAAATGAACTGTAACTAAATATTCAGGCAAGAATAAAAGAACGAACAAAGTAAATACCGTACATTAAAATCGATAAAAATATAAAAAAATAAAATCTGGTAAAAACCAAAAACAATCAAATCAAAGTGCAAACAAAAAAAAAAAAAAAGTATGGGAAATACCCAAATAACGCAGTCACGCATATTAATATATAATAAAAAAACAAAAAAATAAACAAGGAGAACCATCTTTACACACAAAAAAAGTATTTTCTATGAAGGAGAACAAGAGTTATTGAGAAGAGAGAAGGTAGAAGAAATCAGGGAAGAAAGTGATAAGGTCCATAGCTTTTAAAGGAAGAAATAGAAATCCCGATGCAAAGATTGAAATAACGACTCGCATGAAAAACGTTGTGATAATCTCCTCTTTTCCAGGGAATGGCGCAACTCATCGGCGCATGCGCAGGTCTCTCATCCCAGTTAATTCAATAAGAACGCTACCGACGATATTGCGCGTTAACGCAAGGCTCATCAATCATCTCAAAGGTTAGCACGAAAGACAGAATCTGCAAAGACCCGGTTTAAGTCTTATTACAAACATTGGATGGAGGAATAACGGAGCTCGATACTTAGAAAGTTCATCTCAAAGAACGATATGCCGTGCCATATTGCGTAACATTGTTTGTTTTTTATTTTAGATGAAGTTAAGTTTAACCGTCCGTTATTACAGTGGGGTATTTCAACAACAAGCTAAATGTTATGTCTCAAAATTTAGCATACGATTTGCCGAGGTTTCATGATTAGTTTATTAGTTTTCTGAATGCTTCTAATGAAAAGGTACACGTTTATATTTTTAATTATAATATTTCTGTGAATTTAAACAGTTTTACTTGGTTACAGAAAGCTAAATGAAATCTTTTTGTGTATTTTAATTTTAGTTTAAAAATCAATTTTTTAATGTTGGCCTTTTAGTTCGACTTGAAAAGTAAAACCTGTTTTTCCACTCTTTATTTATTCTAAAAAGCGGGATGGACGTGCCAAATCGGGGAGCCGAGTTCGAATTCCAGCTGAATTCATTGCGTTCACTTACGCGCAAATACCCTTGGGAAAGGTATTAATCCGTCTATTCCTTCCAGTTATGGTTTAAATAACAGGACAGATTGGTCGGCAACCAGTCTACCACAGAAAGCAATGGCAACCTACTGAAGGATAATCTTCTGCCCAGTCAGTCATGTCCCTTTCGAGACATGATCGTCCAAGCGTGTATCACGTATGGCACTTAACTGACTGACTGACAATGATGTTCTAAGTGCAGTTTAGAACCGGCATAAAGGCGAAAGCATGAGGCTCCCGGTGTGGATCGAACTCACCACTCAATTGTAATGATTCCAGCGAGACAAACGTGCAAGCCGCTACGCTATGTCAAAGCGCCGAAATGTTTTTCTAAGCACAGATGCATGTAGCACATGAGTGAAAGTGTAAACCGCCCAGCGAGGATCGAACTCATTACTCAGTAGTAATTGGTCTAGCTTGCTAATCATTACACCACGTCGAAGTGCCTCATGTACTGTATCCTTTCATCTGATTGGCGAATGTCGAAACTTCAGACCTCGTATCGAAGCAGCCACTATTGTTAATGTTGAATTCATTGAACAGATGTGATAATAGTATTATTAAGATTATTTGCACCATTGGGGTTTAAAATAAAGGTTTTTTTTATTAGCTATTCATTTTTTCTGAATTCACGCAAATATCATAAAAATCGGACACTATATATATATAATTACAAGTACAGAACTTTATGACAGCAAGAAAGATGATGGAACAAAAATAATATACACGAAAATGACAGACCGGTTTCAATCCCGTTTATCTTCAGGGTCAACTGGGACTTTTTTAATTCTTTAATTTTTAAAATAATAAAAGTGACGATGAATCATGACGAAGGGAGAAAAATATTATGGTAATTACATGGAGTTCAATTACACATTATCTCTGTTTACAGACAGACGGGGACTTGTTTTGATATATAAGGACTCCAACGCCTGTAAATGAAATGCCGAGGGTAAAACAGACAACTCAGTGAAGTGGTCCACACTGAAACCATTCACCCAATTTCTGCTACTTATCAAGTGTTCAGCAATAGCTAACCAGGAAGTGTTCACAAGTTGTCCCGTACGGACATTCATTTTGAGAATTCTTCGTGGCACATGTTGCTTAATTCTGCAATCCAATCTCTGTGACGTCCTTCCTATGTAGTCATTACCACAACTACAGATAAAATTATAAATAACAGAAGAAATATGATGGGGAGAAAATAAGTCATTTTTCTTTTTTATTTCTTCCTTTCTTGGTTTTTTCTTTACTTCCTTCCTTTCCCTTCCCTTCAATACACTGTTCCTTTCTTGTCTTGTCACACATTCTCTTCCGATGTTTTATCCCACACACACTCGAACAAATTTTGAATTTTCTATAAGAAAAATCGCCGATGAAGCGAATTCAATTCACCCAAATGATCATACGATTCTATAATTTTGAAATTTATATATATATATATATATATATATATATATATATATATATATATATATATCAGCATGCAGTGTGGGTATAGAAGAATCCAAAGGAGTATCCTGTACATACAGTGGTCAGATAACTCTCTAAGAGAGCTCTAAACATATATGCATATAAATACATATAGAGCAAATATAAGAAAAATTAAGGCAGACATGTTATTTCAGGGAGAATAGGCCTATTTCATGCGAACCATCATCAGCTCCGTCTTTATTTTATAAACAAATATAAAACATACAAACAGTATAAATAAAAATTTAGAAAGATAATAAAAAGTTAAAAAATAGAAATATAAATGCAAATATACAAGTATAAATATAACAATAACAATAATCACAATATACAGAAAATTATTAAAAAAATAAAACATGGAAATAATATAAATATGAAAAATAAAATTATATACAATCACAAAAAAAAACCCAAAAAATAATACAACCTCTAAACGAAAAATAAAAAAGCACACGAATGATTCGTGTAAAATCCTTTGTAAAATAAAGACGGAATCTGATGATGGTTCGCTTGAAATATGCCTATGCTTCCGATTTCCCATGAAATAACGTGTCTGCATTAATTTTTCTTATATATATATATATATATATATATTGTTTTTTTCTGGCAGATCAACTCTTTATGGGGAATTTAATGTCAAAATTTAATTTTTGGCGCAGTTTTTAAATGTTATTTACATAAACACGCATTGCTGCTAATTTACTTTGTTTTTAAATGCATTAATGGTAATACATTTTAACTATGGAAATATATTACTGTATTTTTACTAAGGTGCGTCCATTCCGAGGAATACAGTAATTAAGGTTTTGCATGCCTTAAACTGTCTACGGCAATATCGTGTTGAATGCAACGGTTCCCGTCCGATCACCGAAGTTACGCAACATCGAGCCTGGTCAGTACTTAAATGGGTGACCATTTAGGAATACCAGGTGCTGTAAACCTATGGACCGAGAATGGTTCACCGGTTCTCTAGATTTGAGGGTTGGGTGCAGGGGTTAACAACCCTGCTCCGTAAAAAACAGTTTGTTACAGCAACAAAAGTTGCTTCCCTATGCACCATTGAGTGTGATGGATAAATGATGAGGATATCTTAAACTGACATGTTGAAAATTGTTATTCCGCATCTAGAGATATATATAGTCATCCGCAGGCAGATCTGTTTCGCAGCTTATCAGTACGGTTAGACATCCGATTGCTTCGACCAGGATTTAAAACCCGACCGAATTGACATCAGTCGGCGATTCTACCTCTGGACTATGGGCGCTCGATAGAAGAAGGCGTGTTATATATAATGTAAACAAACTGTTTAACTTTGATAATGTTTAGCGCAAAAGTCGTCGTTTTTCAGTAATTTTAAAGATAAAATGATGTAATTTGGCACGCAGGTCCTTTATCGTAAAGTGTTGAAGGTGGAGATAAAGCAAGTTTGTCTTTTTAACTGAGCCGATTCATGCCAACTTTGAAGTTTCGTCAGAACGCAGTTATGATGTCTTCACTTGTCAATGCTATTTGCCGTTATGACCAGGTTCTTTCTTGTTTATGTAGTACATGTATGATTTTTGTAAAAGCGATCTTATTTGTGATTAGTTGATTTTTGTTTTTATTTGTCTATTTTTCTACTTTATTTAATATGCAGTTGTTTGGCATACTTTTATTTCTATTTCTTCTTTTTATTAGTGTAAGCGTGAATGGTTTCAGCATTTTCTTAATGTATTGGTAAATATTGACGCGGGACGGTTTTCATTTTCTGGGTCTTGTTTGGATGTTTTTGTGTATATTTGTGTTCGTGGATAAAATGTCTACTTTTTTATTTTTCGTTTAGAGGTTGTGTTATTTTCTGTTGTTTTTTCGTGATTGTATATAATTGTATTTTTCATATTTATATTATTTCTATGTTTTATTTTTTTAATTATTTTCTGTATATTATTTTGATTATTGTTATTATTATATTTATACTTGTATATTTGCATTTATATTTCTATTTTTTAACTTTTTATTATCTTTCTAATTTTTTATTTATACTGTTTGTATGTTTTATATTTGTTCGAGTTTTTGTTATTTGTTGTTGTTTGTTTAGCAAAGTAGTTATTTATTCCGATGTCTACATTTTCTCATTTTTTCATTTTGTTGTTTAGCATTTTACATTTATTTTTTAAAGCTGATTCTCGTTAGCTTCTTTTTATCTGCTGATTATGCGGATATTAGCTAACCGTCCCAGTAGGCCGGTATCCTCGAATACGAGGGACAACCCATTATATATATATATATATATATATATATATATATATATATCTGTGTGTGTGTGTGTGTGTGTGTGTGTGTGTGTGTGTGTGTGTGTGTGTGTGTGTGATTAATTATTATGTTAGAACATGTGATAACTACAAACAACAACAAAATTGTACATTTTATTTCGACATTGAAAGAACAATATCTCATGAAGTGGTTAGCAATGATGCTAATAAACAGATATTTTTTACGTTTGTTCTTTAAGAACAACACTTCCCTATATTTTTGGATTTTTTTTCCTTACACGGTAAAAAATATCAAAAAGTGATATTAAAAAAATAAAAAAAGAAAGAAGGAAGAAAAGATCAGAAATCAAGAGAAGGAAAAGAAAGAGGAAAATTAAATGTGCTGAAGAAATAGAAGTGAAGAGGAAAATAAGCGAGAAAGTGTAGAGAGGGAAGAGCCAAATGGAAACGGAGAGAGAGAAATTTTAAATTTTGGCCGGAAATGAATTGCAAACAGACATTAACATCGGTTTCAGCTCAAATCTTTTGGCATCTAAAAAAAAAAATGATGGAATCACATACACAGACAGAAAAATATAAATAAAACGTAAAATAAAGGATATTTAAAATCCCGCGGTAGACCAAAGCTATAGAACCAAATCTGTCTTGATTTTTAACAGAGGGGGAAACGACGGAGTAAAAGCTTTCCCAAGGGTATTTGCGCGTAAGTGAATGCAACGACTTCTCTGGAACCCGAACTCGACTCTCCGATTTCTCGGTCTGAGCCGATATCTCACCGCACTCACTGGTACAAACATATGCATAATTTTAAAAGATGTAAATCTTCATATATCTTATTTTTATTTCTAATACTAATATAATACAAATGAATGTATCATATGCATTTGTATTATACATCAGTGTTATCTGCTTTCAGGCAAAACACTGCTTAATGCTGGATGAATCCCATAAGATAGGACGTGTGATATGGTATAACGATTATTAGTTGGAATCTGTAAGTCTGATATATATTTTGGTTAAAACATCGACCCACCGAAAAAGTGTTTCGGTACCCTTTAACCAGTAGGCCTTCTTTTGAAAAGGTATGCTTCGATTTCCAAATGCACATTCTGATTTAGGTAGCAGATTTTTTGTTTACCGCTATACTTTACAACGCGATTGACATTTTTGTATTTGTTTGCTTTTGGAATCATCGGATCGTTCGTTCGCATCTCGGATTGTTCCGCCAGCTAAAAACAATGGAATCTGTCTTCTTAGAAATGATATTTCGTTCTTTCTTTTTATTTATTTTTCACTAACTTCTCAATGAGTTCCTTCATTTTTTCTTTGTGTCTGATGATAGTTCTTCATTTTCTTGATGTTATACCGTCATGATTGTCAGACACAATACAACACAGTAATGCTTCGACATTGCCTCAGTACTACGAAGGAAGTTATATATATATAAACAGTAGCGAGGATAAAGATCAGAACGATGTTAAGTAAACTTTTTGTATCATATGCATTTCAAGATACAGTTTCCTTTCGTCGAATATTCTACTTAATATATTCTGTTTATTTTGTATAATAATAGTTTCTAGTGTTAAAATAAAATAAGATACATTTTTTAATCATTTTACCCCAAGCAAAGCATTCCACTGCCACTATTGCGCAGGGCGTTACATAGAGGAAAGTGATGAGAAAGAGTGGTTAGATATAGGAAAAGTCAGAAGGAGGGTGATAGACGGGTAAGGATACCGAGGATGAGGGTTGGGTAGATGGGAAGAGTGTTTGAGAGAATGGATGTGAGTTAGTGTGTTAGGAGTTGTCTGTTGACCTTACATTTAAATTCCTGGAGATTGTAGCTGTCGGAGAAGCAAGTATGTGGAAGGGAATTCCACAGGTGGGAAGTGCAAGAAAAGTAGCTGTTAGAGTAGAAATTGCGGTGATATTTTAATGGCATTGTTTTGTGCGGTCTCGGTCCCTCTAACCGTCCCACATGACAATTTGAGGCTTTCAGGATCCTAAATGATACCAGAATCACATTGGTTCTTGATAATGGCTGCCGTAATCAAAATAACAAAATATGAACTTCAGACAATTTATCTACAAGTCAGAGCACGATACTCAAAACCTTATCTGGAAATTGGAAAAATATAATGAAAAAAATCCAGATAGACCTTAGTTCCTTTTAATTGAGACGTTTGAAATATTAATTACTGACTCCAACATTATCTGATGAGACCGGTTTCAGGCATTATTTATTTTTTGCCTACGTGAACATTACCATTCAGAAAATGGTCCGCGAGGACTATTTCATGATACCATTAGGCTTTGCTCCTTCTGTTGTGAGAGTATAAGTTAAGTGAAATCTCTAATCCAATCACAAAATTATCTTCTTTTAATCAACCGGTGATCAGCCAGATATATCAATACTTAAGCTGACAACAGCAGAGCGGTTAACCATAACGTTGCACATCCAGCTACAACATAGTATTGTGGATTCCGGGTGAGGAACCGCACAAAATAATGAATAACAAAAACAGATATTGAAATAGAAAAGTAGGTTATATTGGACGTAATATACAAACTTGAAGGCAGGTTAATAAATCCAGGAATGCTATTAGCAAGAAATTAATACATAAAAGTCTTGAAGTGAAGTCGTTGGAAATATTATATCCGTGTATATTATTCTAGCTGAGTGGAGCTCAAATCTAGTCTGACTCCTGATGCGGTAATCTTTGCGTAACTTCGGTATCTCTCGGTAACTTTCGTATCAGTTCCGGTACTCTCCGATAACTCTAACGGATCTCTCTATAACTCTTCGTCTTAGTGGCTCCGTAAATTTCTGTTTTCTGCTAGTTTTTCTAATTTCTGTATTTACTTGAGGTGTCTGAGTCTCTAAGGCTTCAAAAATTTCTTCCATCGCGTCATCGTTTTCTGAGGGTGACGAGCTTGGCTCCTCACTCCTTCGTTTTTGTTTTTGGTTTATGTGTCTTCTGTGGGAAAATGTTTCTCCCTGTATTGTGTACATTACATTTCCTAGTATGTTTATTATTGTTTTAGGCTTCCAATATGCCATATTATTTTTTAACATTCTGAAGTAAACTTGTTCACCAGGTTTGAATGATCTATCTGTAACTATGGGTGTAATAACTACTGACTGCATATTGTTTCTGTATTTCTGTTCGAATTTTGTTGCGAATTTGTTACCTCGTCCTAAACCGCTTGAAAATACCTATTTCAATTTCGTAGCTTCTGTCGGTTCACACTTTAGTTTTTTTACAAAAATAACTAATGGGTAGATCCCATACATCAAACTTCTGCATCCAGTCCGTTCCTACCAGGTTGTCTGTGTTTTTCATAATGTATATTTTTAATTTTTCGGTTTTTCCTAGAAATTTCACATTCACGATTATTTCACCTTCGAAATTGATCTGCTTTCCCTTTTACAGATTTAGCAATTTTTTTTGTGTGTAATATGGTCGGCCTATTCACTTTCCTCCATGTTTGTAGGTTGATTATTGTTAAGTCCGAACCTGAATCTAATTGTACTTTGATCTTCTTATTTAATATTTCAAATTCTACATATTTCCTTATGTTTTGTTTGTTTTCATATTCCACTTTAGTAGATTTTACCATACTAGACTGTTTTTGTTTCTGCATACAGCTGTTTTATGTGCCATCTTTCCACACGCTAGACAGTTTTTGTATTTGAACCGACAATCCCTAAACCAATGCAATCCATCAGTAGCTGTAAAATGCAGATGGTTCTTTTATTTGACTTTTGTCACTAATTGCTTTATATATTTTACTTTTGTCATTAAAATCTAGTTTTACTTTTGGAGAAGGTGAAAAACACAAATTTTTATTTTAACAAAAACAGATATTGAGATAGAAAAGTAGGTTATATTGAACGTAATATGCAAACTTGAACGCAGGTTAGTAAATCCAGGAATACTATTAGTAAGAAATAAATATATACAAATCTTGAAGTGAAGTCACTGGAAATAGTATATCTGTGTATATTATTCTAGCTGAGTGGAGCTCAGAGCTAGTCTGACTTCTGACGAAGTAGTCTCTGGGTACCTTCGGTATCTCGCGGTAACTTATCAGTTCTGGTACTCTACGATAACTCTTACGGATCTCTACGATTACTCTCCACTCTCAACACTCAACTGCTGTTCTCTCTATGGCAGGAGCATGTGTATACTCAGTCGAGTCCATTATCATATACAAAGGGGAGATCCCACAACACATAACAAAATATCTAATCATTACGTATGCCACCATCAATGAATAGATTAAACAGGGAAATATAACCGAATGAATAATTTGTATAATTAAAAAATGAAAAGGAACCACATTTAGGTAGGTAATCAGAAAGAACTAAGACACTTACTCTTCGATCTTTTGTATAGGAGAAGAGGTTTATCCATTGTTTCCTGTTTAAGCTGAGAGTCCGATTCCTCATAAAATTTACTTCAACATTATAAGTCCGAAGTCTCCGTCAAAGCTCTGAAATTTATAGAGTTTCAGGTTAATTCTAAATTATTTTCCTTCTCTTTCAGTTCCAGGAGTTCCTTGCGTCTTAGTGGCGCGATGGAATTTCTTGGGCTGAATTGATAAAAAAAAGGGCTCGGCTTCTATTCTTCATTATCTGAGTGTGTGCGTCCATGAGTGAATACTGTGTGGTGTAATTGTATATTTGCCATTAATGTTCTATCCACTGATATTCGATAACAAATAGATACTTTCTTTAATAAGAATTTCTGTAGTTTGGAACTACACAATCTTCCCATCTTCTCGCACTTTTTGCCTTATGCAAAACAACACTCCATTTCATACTTTTATTGAGTTTACGTTTTGTTTAACGGAATACCAACACCTCTGTGGGTTATTTAATGCCAAAAAGGTGGATTTTTAAAGTATTTGGTTTTTAATGTTTGGCTATAGTGAGAAATTTGATTCAGTCAGATTTTGATTAAAAATTTTATCTGTTTTGTTTAGTATTTTTTATTCAGAAATGTATTGCTGGTTATATTTTTTGTATCATCAAAAGTATATTATAGCAATTTTTTCCATCAAAAATGTGTTGTTGGTAATATTTATTCTTCAAAAATGTATATTTTCTATAAAAGTCTATTTTTATATTTTCGTAGTGTTTTTACTCCAGTTTGGGGGTTAAATATTTGCTCATAGCTTAGACCCTGACAGGTGCTACCACTCTTAGTCAGGGTGGACCAGGGAACAACGGCAATTAAGAGGTGGTTCCATGATCCTCACAACCTCCCCATCAGAAGCCTTGCTGCCGGATGCAGTTTACTATCATACCCAGGACCCACTTTTATGAGTGTGTGTATATGTCTGTATGTATACAGTTGTAAATGTATCTGAATATTTAGGTGTTACGTTCTGCATAGGAAAGTGTGTTAGACTGAAAGTATGCTGTTGTATGTTTATGTATGTGAGTATTTATTGGTATAAGTTGGTGCTATATGTGCGGCGATGGTATGTATCTCTGTTCGCATGCGACTGAGAATGAGTGTATATTTGAGGTTGTGCATATCTGCGCGGGTGAATGTATATGCGGATGTGTAATTGTGTATATATGTCCATCCCTCTTTGACGTTCTTACTGAGATATTCTGTAGGGAAACATGAAGTAGAGACGAAGACAAGACACAAAATGAGATTAAACAGTTATCAGGCTGAAAGCTTGGAATTTTGAAACCCGACGCAAAAAGAGGAAAACCCAAAATAAAACAAAAGAATCGCATTCAATAATCTATTGTTGCAGCCAAGAGAATCTGGGACAAACGGTAATATTCCTAAAAGACAAAATCCTTAGGTCAGGTCCGATAACTCTTGCCACTTGTGTATGGTCGATCAAGTGACCAGGAACATATCAGGTTGATCTCATGATTGACTTTTTCATCTTAAGTCGCTACTCAATATGGACGCGAAGAAGAATATTGATTGAAGAAAATTTTATTTATTTATTTATTTATTTTCTTGGTTTGGCTCAAGCTAGATTCTTCGAGAAGAAAAAAATACCTAGAATAAAAATCTGTCAGTAAAAGTTTAGAAAAGTGAATAAAATTATATACAAGGAGTGCATATTGTCCATCAACAGATAGTTTTAATGAAAGCTTACAAAAGAAGGAGAGGAATAAAAGACGAGTAAAATATTAAACTTAAGAGGAACAGAACGAAAAATAAAAGGAAAAGAGAAGGTAACTTAAAGGAAGGATTAGTAAATAAAAATGAAAAGGGAGAATGAGAATAAAACAAGGGCGATTTAAAAAAAATAATGAAAGAAAATATCAAAAGTAAAGTAAAATGAAAAGTAAGTATGCAGAGAAGGGAAAATTGGAAAAATCCTTTCGTTTTTCTAAACGGAAAAGACGAAAATAAGCAAATCATATTCGAACCGGACTCTGCAGAAAGAAAGAGATATTTTGTGAAAAGGCGCGGAATATTGTGTAATAAAGTAAGAAGATAGATAGAAAGACGAAAAAGGAAAAAAGAGAAAAGAAAAATGTAAGAAAGGAGAATAAAAAACACAAGAAAGAGAATAGAAAACGAAGAAAAGACAAGAAAGAGAGCAGAAGATAACGAAAGCGAAGATAAGGAGGAACTTAAAGAGACGAGGCCAATATATGAGAAGACGTCAAGAAAAAAACAAAACAAAAAATATACAAGAACCAAAATCAAAGAAAAAGAAACAAGAAAAAAACTTAACAGAAATTATGCACAGAGTACCAGAATTAGTCGTATATAGTTCAATAAGTGTTGATCTTTCTGTTGATCGGGTACGAGTTATTCCAAAATACTGCAGCGTAACTCCTTCAAATTACGCAGGAGACAATCTACAAACTACTCCACGATTTCATCATTTTATTCTGCGCATGCCAGAAAACCTCTTCAGCTAAACTACTTCTCTATATTTCGTATTTTTTTTGCAGTCGTATATTTTTTCTTCATTGTCTTTTACAGGTTCATGTCCTTCACTTTCCGTTCCGCTCTCAATCCTACTGATCGATCTATGAACAGCGTATTTGCAGTAGAGGAGTAATCCATTGATATCAACAAAAATCTCCCTCTGCATCCGCAAGTCATTATATATATATATATATATATATATATATATATATATATATATATAAAAGTTATGAATAAAAGTATAATATATATATATATATATATATATATATATATACAAAAGTTATTAATAAAAGTATGTATATATATATATATATATATATATATATATATATAATTTATTAATAACTTTTTTATCAGCATTATCTGCTTTCAGGCAAAACACTGCTTAATGCTGGATGAATCCCATATGATCGGACGTGTGATATGGCATAAAGATTATTAGTTGGAATCTGTAAGTCTGATATATATTTTGGTTAAAACATCGACCCACCGAAAAAGTGTTTCGGTACCCTTTAATAAGTAGGCCTTCTTTTGAAAAGGCATGCTTCGATTTCCAAATGCACATTCTGATTTAGGTAGCAGATTTTTTGTTTACCACTATACATTACAACGCGATTGATATTTTTGTATTTGTTTGCTTTTGGAATCATCGGATCGTTCGTTCGCATCTCGGATTGTTCCGCCAGCTAAAAACAATGGAATCTGTCGTCTTAGAAATGATATTTCATTCTTTCTTTTTATTTATTTTTTAGTAACTTCTCAATGAGTTCCTTCAGTTTTTCTTTGTGTCTGATGATAGTTCTTCATTTTCTTGATGTTATACCGTCATGATTGTCAGACACAATACAACACAGTAATGCTTCAACATTGCCTCAGTACTACGTAGGAAGTTATATATATATATATATATATATATATATATATATATATATATATATATACAGTAGCGAGCATAAAGATCAGAACGATGTTAAGTAAACTTTTTGTATCATATGCATTTCAAGATACAGATTCCGACGTCGAATATTCTACTTAATATATTCTGTTTATTTTGTATAATAATAGTTTCTAGTGTTAAAATAAAATAAGATACATTTTTTAATCATTTTACCCCAAGCAAAGCATTCCACTGCCACTATTGCGCAGGGCGTTACATAGGGGAAAGTGATGAGAAAGAGTGGTTAGATATAGGAAAAGTCAGAAGGAGGGTGATAGACGGGTAAGGATACCTAGGATGAGGGTTGGGTAGATGGGAAGAGTGTTTGAGAGAATGGATGCGAGTTAATTTGTTAGGAGGTGTCTATTGACCTTACATTTAAACTCCTGGAGGTTATCGCCATCGGGGAAGCAAGCATGCGGAAGGGAATTCCACAGGCGGGAAGTGCGAGAAAAGAAGCTGTTGGAGTAGAAATTGCTATTACATTTCATCGGTTTCACTGTAAAAGGGTGGGACCTAGTTGCTGATCTAGTATTTCGTGCAAATTCGTACCTAAGGGGCACTAGGGATCAAAGTTCATCGGAGCAGAAGCCGTGAAAGTATTTATAGAAGAGGCACACGGAAGCCATGTCACGCCGGTGAGAGAAAGACTGCAGCCGGCTCACCAAGTCTGTATCGATCTCATAAGAGATTCCTGCTGTATTTTGCCAAGAACCCCGAGGAGAATAGTTGGGGCATCCGACCAGATGTGGCAGCAGTATTCAATATACGGGCGGATGGTAGGTGAAATAATTTTTGAATGACCCTTCTACGAGGGTCATTCAATAAATAAGGTGAATTTTTCGGTAAAAAGACATCTACGAGTGTCTTTCTATAAATAAGGTGAATTTTTCGGTATAAGGACTTCTACGAGGGTCATTCAATAAATAAGGTGAATTTTTCGGTATAAGGACATCTACGGGGTTTATTCTATAAATAAGGGGAGTTTTTCGGCATAAGAACTTGTAATACAGATAAAGATTACTTTTTCTATTTTTCAACGTAGTCTTCCTGCACTGTCACCTACATTTCCCATCTGTGGACTTCCGTTTTCTCTCAGCGTAAAAATCTTTGGACTGATGTCTCAGCCAATCGTTCACGGCACCTTTGAATTCATTGTCACCATCAAACTTCGTGCCTCTCTTGAACGATTTCAAGGGACCAAACAGGTGAAAGTCTGAAGGGCTAACGTCTGGGCTGTAAAGGGGATGAAGGAGTAGTTCCCAGCCCTACTCGTTGATGAGCTGCATCGTTTGGGCTGCTGTGTGAGGCGTTGCCGCTGACTTTCGAGTAAGCTAGGTCATCTTGGATACTTTTGTGTGCTGTCCCAAAAGATAGGCACAAAGTTCTTGCAATGTCATCCACTGTCACTGTTTTGTCAGACTGAATGAGGTCATTGACTGATTCGATCACCTCAGGAGACCTCACTTCTGTAGGCCTCCCATGCCTGTCTTCATCCTCAACATTGTTCCGTCCTTCTTTGAACTATTTAGCACATTTATAGACATTTTTTGGCTGAAACATATGGCACCATAGACAGTTGACATTCTCCTATGAATTTCAACTGGTTTGCACCCTTCAGCAACCAAAAACTTGATAACTGACCTCTGTTCAATCCTGGAGCATGCTTCTTGGTCTGCCATCTTTGTTAATCTACAAAACAAAATTTTTTTTTCAATCTGCAAAAAAAAAAAAAATTAAATCTCTTTGAAAAAAAGTAAAAGACAAAAATTAAAAAAAGTAAGCTTCTATCTGTATTAGAAGTCATTATTAAATAATCTTTCTTTTAATATTTTACATTCTCTTCAATGGCAGTGGTTCTGTAATTAATTAAATAAATAAACAATATCATACTAGAGCGTCTCAGGTTTTTGAAACCGACTTTTATTGATAATTGAATACCTTAGAAAAGAAGTACATAGTAAATAGATAAAACTTCAAACCTTTTCTTCCTGAAATTTGTTGATTTTAAACTTTCAAGGTTTTTGTTAAAAGATCATTGTTTGAATCAAAGCTTTACTATGCACTAATCTGTATTTTCTCATTCTTCTCCATATTTTTTACGTTCATAAATTGTCATTTTCTTTTATTCTTTTATCCTCTTCCATGTTCTTTTAACTTTGATTTTTTAAACTTTTCATTAAATTTCTTTTCGAATCTCTGATATCCTGCGGAATATTTGGAAGCCTTTTTTGAAGATCAAATTTTAATTTTGTTACGAGAAAATTCAATAAATAAAGTTCTAAAAGAAAAAGAGAAAAATGAAAAAAAAAAACAAAAAAAAAACAAAAACAGAATTAAACATGAACGTTGACATTTTCATCGTCTATTTAATTACTGGTGGCTGGTTATCTTTTTTGGAATTCTCCCGAAGCAAATTTCCCTCCAGTAATTACAGACTTAATCTTCTGGTTGCTCTGAAGATTTAGGGGGTTAATGTAGCGTTCTAAACCTAAACCTCGTCATTATAATATATATATATATATATATATATATATATATATAGGAAATATTAAAACGTTTTGAGTTTAAAAATGTGTTTTTTGACAGTATTTGTTTATTTCTACAAATACTGTCAAAAGACACATTTTTAAATGCAAAACGTTTTAATATTCTTTCCTATACATATTAAAACAGTATACGTGGATCATCACTATGCTATGCTATATATATATATATATGTGTGTGTGTGTGTGTGTATATGCATATATATATATATATATATATATATATATATATATATATATATATATTAATACAGGTTTCGTTGAATAATGTGGACAAGTTTTGTCTATTTACTTTGTGTAGGATCGTTTCGTATAGTTTGATAAGCTTGATGGTGCTATCGTTAAAAGACTACACCGCACATTTCTCAGAAAAACGATCTTATACAAGAAAATAATAAACAAAAACTCAAAATCCTAGAAGCCATCTACATCAAACAGCTTAAACCTAGCTTAAATAAAATAAATTTTGATATCTCTACTAACATCCTCCAATGCCTATAATCGGATCAAGAACCACACCGCCCCCATTTTATCACCGTCTGCGGCCATCCGCCACGTTAAAAATAAACTTGACTTTTTGATTTAATTCTCTTTGATTAATTCCACTTTGTTTATAAATTAAATGTTCTATGTTCACTATATGTTAATGTTCGTTCTTTGATAATGGCTTATGTAAGCCGAAAGCTCAGACCTGATAAAAAATCAACAATTATTGTAATTTCCTGTCGTCATTAAAAATAACACCATCAAGCTTATCAGACTATACGTACGGATCCTACACAAAATAAATAGACAAAACTTGTATATATTATTCAACGAAACCTGTATTAATGATAAAATGCTGCCAAAATACACACGATTTATATATATATATATATATATATATATATATATATATATATATATATATATATAATCTAGCAAAAAAATGGAATGGAACCGTTTTGGAAAGAGCAATTTCATTTCACTAGACAATGGATTGAAAAAAAGATGTTAGGAACGTTCAATGTGGAAGTGGGAGTAGTGAACATCAAAATAGGTTAGTCAGTTAAGTACCAGCACGCTTTGGGCGATCATGTCTAGAAAGAGACATGACTGACTGGGCAGAAGATTATTCCGCAGTAGGTTGCCATTGCTTTCTGCGGTAGACTGGTTGCCAGCCAAAGTTATAGAACCCAATCTGTCCTATTATTTAACCCATAACAGGAAGAAGAGACAAATTATATTACATTATTATATTAATTTAGGGGAGAGAGATGTATTATATTATTAAGTGGTATTTAGTGGCGGATCAGTTTATTACTTCATAACAAAATAAAACTGTTCCCCCACTTTATGCCCAGTAGAAGCCTTAATCATGATTCCGACTATTATATTCAGTCAGTTAAGTGCCATGCGTGATGCATGCTTTGAGCGATCATGTCTCGAAAGAGACATAACTGACTGGGCAGAAGATTATTCCGCAGTAGGTTGACATTGCTTTCTACGATAGACTGGTTGGCTGCCAATATTTAGACAATTCTTACATAATTAATGACCTCAAAAGAAATAAGACTCTTAAGATCACATGAAAAGCTGCATTAAAAAAAAACATCACACCTTGAGATAGAAATTTATTGACTTGCATATATGGAATTATTCTGACTGGGCAGAAAATTATCCCGCAGTAGGTTGCCATTACTTTCTGCTGTAGACTGGTTGCCAGCCAAGGCTATAGAACCCAGTCCCTCGCAATATTTAACCTATAACTGGAGCGAAGATGTTGATTAATACCTTTTCCAAGAGTATTTGTGCGTAATTTAATGCAAGAAATTCAACTGGAATTCGAACTCGGCTCCCCGATTTGTCATTCCTAACCGATATCCACTGCACCACAATGCACATCCAACAAAACAGAACTAGATTTCCTAGATGTCACATTCACGCTAAGCAAAGGTACATATCAACAATGCAGAAAAACTAATAACAAAATGACTTTCTATTGAGCGATCTTCTAACGACTCGCTCTCAATAAAAAAGCAGATACAACAATTAGTTAACCGGAGGCTTTCTGACAATTCTTCCAGGGAAATTACTTTCAACGAAGCCAAGAAAGACTATGAGTCAGCCCTGAAAGATAGTGGATTTTCGGCAACACACACACAGCAGAAAAAAGCCAACAGAAAGAGAAACATCATATGATTATATTCATCAAATAAGCATGAAAAGTTTAAAATTAAGCCAAAAATTACTTACTTTTAAGAATATTTTAAAGAAACTTGCAACCATCCCAACACATGTAACTGCCAGTAAGCTAAAAAAATAATTTTTTAAAAACTTTTTGGTCAGTTCAAGTGATACGGGGCGAGGGTCGATTGTCAACTCTAGCCAATAACTGACTGGGACTTCGAGGGTTAGAGGGAGCTAGAATCACAAGCCCGTTAGGAAAAAGAAAGACAGAAACAATCTAAGAGCCGGCCGAGAAAAAGAAAGAAAGAAACAATCTAATAGCCGGCCGAGAAAAAGAAAGAAAGAAACAATCTAATAGCCGGCCGAGAAAAAGAAAGAAAGAAACAATCTAATAGCCGACCGAGAAAAAGAAAGAACGAAACAATCTAATAGCCGACCGAGAAAAAGAAAGAAAGAAAGAATCTAATAGCCGACCGAGAAAAAGAAAGAAAGAAACAATCTAATAGCCGACAGAGAAAAAGAAAGAAAGAAACAATCTAATAGCCGGCAAGGAAAAAGAAAGAGACAAACAAATAATTTAATAGACGGCAGAGAAAAAGAAAGACAGGAACAAATAATCCAACAATCAAAGAAATTTCTGCCAAGTTAAAAAAGAAAACCAAACGTTCAAACGTAGAAACAAACTTAGGAAAAATACAACAAAGACACAGTAATAATCAGCTACAATTGCACCGAGAACATGACACAAATAATAAAGAAAAACACAACAGAAAAAATAACCAGAAAACCACCCGAAGAAATCAAGCCTGTACTGAAATCAACAAATGTTACTTAAATGGTAACTGCTTGCAGAGCATCATAATATACCAAGCCACTGTAAAATTAACAGATAACGAAGGAAAAATACACACAGAAGTAATTGAAGGACCTTGAAAGAAAATAAACTACGCACCCAAAACTCTTTTACAAATAGCAAATACGCAAAAAGCATAATATTCTAAAGATATCTAAGAAAAAAACAAACAGCAACTAATACCAAAAATATAGAGAAATTAAGAAAAATAGCATCAGCTTACAACAATAAGCTTGTAGATTCTGTAAGGAGAAAATAGCTTATATTCTTTTCTCGAACCAACACAAATTACAAAATATGCAATTCAAACTCATCTAGAAATGCAAATGGGAAAATATTTTTTACTACGTTACTTACAATTCGAAAGGTAAAAACTAACAAACATAAATAAAATTATATAAATAAGTAAAAAAATAAAAAATAATTAATCTATATCAAAATTTCTTAGACAAGTAATACGGCATTCGTTTCTCTGGATCAGAGGTTTTCCTGAAAGGCCACTCTTCAGGATCCGTTCTTACTATAACCGGTGTCACCCAGGACTCCATCCCTGGACCTACGTTGTTTTAAATTTTCAATAACGACATTCCCGGTGGCATCAGCTCTCAATTTTTAAACCATTTACTCGTGCTTCAATAATAAGGCCGATCAGTCCGACAAGGTCAAAATAGCAGCTGATATTCTGACATCGTATTTTATCATTGTGATATTTTTGCAATATCATGTATTAAGAATATAGTTACTAGTTTCCGCAAATTGATAATGTTCTGACATCGTATTTTATCATTGAGCTATTTTTGCAATATCATGTATTAAGAATATAGTTACTATTGTCCGCAAATTGATAATGTTCTGACATCGTATTTTATCATTGTGATATTTTTGCAATATCATGTATTAAGAATATAATTACTAGTGTCCGCAAATTGATAATGTTCTGACATCGTATTTTATCATTGTGATATTTTTGCAATATCATGTATTAAGAATATAGTTACTAGTGTCCGCAAATTGATAATGTTCTGACATCGTATTTTATCATTGTGATATTTTTGCAATATCATGTATTAAGAATATAATTACTAGTTTCCGCAAATTGATAATGTTCTGACATCGTATTTTATCATTGAGCTATTTTTGCAATATCATGTATTAAGAATATAATTACTAGTGTCCGCAAATTGATAATGTTCTGACATCGTATTTTATCATTGTGATATATTTGCAATATCATGTATTAAGAATATAGTTACTAGTGTCCGCAAATTGATAATGTTCTGACATCGTATTTTATCATCGTGATATTTTTGCAATATCATGTATTAAGAATATAGTTACCAGGGTCCGCATATTGATAATGTTCTGACATCGTATTTTATCATTGTGATATATTTGCAATATCATGTATTAAGAATATAGTTACTAGTGTCCGCAAATTAATAATGTTCTGACATGGTATTTTATCATTGTGATATTTTTGCAATATCATGTATTAAGAATATAATTACTAGTGTCCGCAAATTGATAATGTTCTGACATCGTATTTTATCATTGTGATATTTTTGCAATATCATGTATTAAGAATATAGTTACTAGTTTCCGCAAATTGATAATGTTCTGACATCGTATTTTATCATTGTGATATTTTAGCAATATCATGTATTAAGAATATAGTTACTAGTGTCCGCAAATTGATAATGTTCTGACATCGTATTTTATCATTGTGATATTTTTGCAATATCATGTATTAAGAATATAGTTACCAGGGTCCGCATATTGATAATGTTCTGACATCGTATTTTATCATTGTGATATATTTGCAATATCATGTATTAAGAATATAGTTACTAGTGTCCGCAAATTGATAATTTTCTGACATCGTATTTTATCATTGTGATATTTTTGCAATATCATGTATTAAGAATATAGTTACTAGTGTCCGCAAATTGATAATGTTCTGACATCGTATTTTATCATTGTGATATTTTTGCAATATCATGTATTAAGAATATAATTACTAGTGTCCGCAAATTGATAATGTTCTGACATCGTATTTTATCATTGTGATATATTTGCAATATCATGTATTAAGAATATAGTTACTAGTGTCCGCAAATTGATAATGTTCTGACATCGTATTTTATCATCGTGATATTTTTGCAATATCATGTATTAAGAATATAGTTACCAGGGTCCGCATATTGATAATGTTCTGACATCGTATTTTATCATTGTGATATATTTGCAATATCATGTATTAAGAATATAGTTACTAGTGTCCGCAAATTAATAATGTTCTGACATGGTATTTTATCATTGTGATATTTTTGCAATATCATGTATTAAGAATATAATTACTAGTGTCCGCAAATTGATAATGTTCTGACATCGTATTTTATCATTGTGATATTTTTGCAATATCATGTATTAAGAATATAGTTACTAGTTTCCGCAAATTGATAATGTTCTGACATCGTATTTTATCATTGTGATATTTTTGGAATATCATGTATTAAGAATATAATTACCAGTGTCCGCAAATTGATAATGTTCTGACATCGTATTTTATCATTGTGATATTTTTGGAATATCATGTATTAAAAATATAGTTACTAGTGTCCGAAAATTGATGATGTTCTGACATCGTATTTTATCATTGTGATATTTTTGCAATATCATGTATTAAAAATATAATTACTAGTTTCCGCTAATTGATAATGTTCTGACATGGTATTTTATCATTGTGATATTTTTGCAATATCATGTATTAAGAATATAGTTACTAGTTTCCGCAAATTGATAATGTTCTGACATCGTATTTTATCATTGTGATATTTTTGCAATATCATGTATTAAGAATATAATTACTAGTTTCCGCAAATTGATAATGTTCTGACATCGTATTTTATCATTGTGATATTTTTGCAATATCATGTATTAAGAATATAATTACTAGTTTCCGCAAATTGATAATGTTCTGACATCGTATTTTATCATTGTGATATTTTTGCAATATCATGTATTAAGAATATAATTACTAGTTTCCGCAAATTGATAATGTTCTGACATCGTATTTTATCATTGTGATATTTTTGCAATATCATGTATTAAGAATATAGTTACTAGTGTCCGCAAATTGATAATGTTCTGACATCGTATTTTATCATTGTGATATTTTTGCAATATCATGTATTAAGAATATAGTTAATAGTTTCCGCAAATTGATAATGTTCTGACATCGTATTTTATCATTGTGATATTTTTGCAATATCATGTATTAAGAATATAGTTACTAGTTTCCGCAAATTGATAATGTTCTGACATCGTATTTTATCATTGTGATATTTTTGGAATATCATGTATTAAGAATATAATTACCAGTGTCCGCAAATTGATAATGTTCTGACATCGTATTTTATCATTGTGATATTTTTGGAATATCATGTATTAAGAATATAGTTACTAGTGTCCGAAAATTGATGATGTTCTGACATCGTATTTTATCATTGTGATATTTTTGCAATATCATGTATTAAGAATATAATTACTAGTGTCCGCAAATTGATAATGTTCTGACATCGTATTTTATCATTGTGATATTTTTGCAATATCATGTATTAAAAATATAATTACTAGTTTCCGCTAATTGATAATGTTCTGACATCGTATTTTATCATTGTGATATTTTTGCAATATCATGTATTAAGAATATAGTTACTAGTTTCCGCAAATTGATAATGTTCTGACATCTTATTTTATCATTGTGATATTTTTGGAATATCGTGTATTAAGAATATAATTACTAGTTTCCGCAAATTGATAATGTTCTGACATCGTATTTTATCATTGTGATATTTTTGCAATATCATGTATTAAGAATATAGTTACTAGTGTCCGCAAATTGATAATGTTCTGACATGGTATTTTATCATTGTGATATTTTTGGAATATCATGTATTAAGAATATCGTTACCAGGGTCCGCATATTGATAATGTTCTGACGTCGTATCTGGAGTTACTTCCTTTTAACTGACTCTTTATTTCTGTACTTTTTATGACATCAACTTCGCTGCTGCGCGAGAAAATTTTAATTCTGAATATTCTGTCTAAAGAGAAGTTTTGTGAACCATCTTCAACTTATCACAATCGACATTTTTTTCATTAGTTTTACTTGATACATAGTCGTTCTACGATAGAAGAACACTGTGACATAATAATTGTGGGTTAAATCCCTGGTTTTTGTATACAGACCTTGAATTTTAGTTTAGTTGTTTGTTTTACTAGTATATTTTGGGTCATTTAATACTGAAGAATTTGTTTGGTTTTTGTTTACTGCTTTTTGATCTTTTGTGAATCTATTGCTGTCGAGATTATAAGTAGAGGTGTTGTGATTTGATATGTGATGGTTATATGTTATCTTTTGCAACTAGATCTTGTTATATAATTTTGTTGCTTTTAATTCTAATTCTAAAAGGTCATTTGCGTCAGCTTTGTTGAAGATGTCTTTCAGATTGTTTTCTTGATAATATCTTAATTGCATTTTTTCAAGATCTATGTAGCTTGTTAATGTTTCACTGTGTAGAGCTCCTGATATGGATTGCAAATTGGTGCCTCCTCACCTTTTAGTAGGTGTGAATGGGAGGGACAGCGGTGTGGCCTATTTCAAGTCTAGTTATTACTACTTCTCTTCTTGATATTTTCCTATTGGAAATTTTAACTTCTATCCATTCTTTGAGGATGGGTTTAATTTTGTAGAGTTTGTTAATTTTGCAGGAGTTCCACAACACTTGCCATTTGGTCGTAATAGTCTTTCATTAGAGGTTTGTAATCTGTGTGGGGTACTTATCCCAATTGGGTACAAATATACACAGACGGCTCAAAAGTCAGGAATAAAGTAGGATGTGCAGCTATCTCTAAGAACATCATGCTCCAAAAACACCTACCAGACAATACATCAATTTTTAGTGCCAAAGCCAAAGCCACAAACTTAACTATAAACCTCATCCTCGAACCTCGACAAATATATAATATTTTCAGACTCATTATCAGTGCTAATGGCACTAAAGAACAAAGATCTAAATAACCCTCTGATCATCAATCTCCTACAAAGAATCAACCTCATCACCCAAAACAAAAACATTATTTTATGCCGGATTCTCAGCCACATTGGTCTCAGAGGAAACGAAAAAGTAGACATAGCAGCTAAAAGATCATTAAACATCAACATTTATAATATAAAACAATCTGAACTAACCTATTTTAACCCAGTATCCTCAGGTTTTAGAACATTAAATTTACAAATCACAAGATTTTCCTTTTTCACCAGGTAATATTTGGAAGGTAATTTTATTAATGAATCAATATATCCACACTACCTATGTATAATAATGGTTTTATATAATCATTTATACCCATTATTTTTTACAGTCTTCAAATGAGGACACTGGGTTAAAATGAGTTAATGAATGCAGAGAGAACATTGCCTGAGCAATACTAAAGTTCCAAGAGAACTTAACCTGATATATGCACAGAGAAATGAGAACTCCGTACACTAAAAAAAAAAAATGATTCAGTTCAAAATTGCTTGAGGAATATCGCGATATACAAAGACCCGAGAAAACTCCGTAGTGACCTGGGGTAGGAAATGGTTGGTAAATTTCAATGCCTCCAAAACAAAGCTGTTATCAACTAATCACCATAGACAATCGCATCTACCTCCCATTAGCATGGGACAGGCTAGCCTCCCAGAGAGTAAAACACTACGCCTCCTTGGCTTTACAATCTCGGCGGACCTCAAATGGAATGACTATATTGAATCCATTGCCAAACCTGCCGCTATGAAAGTGGGCTCCCTGTGCAGGGCCCGGAAATTTTTCCCACCTGAATCTATTCTGCACATATACAAATCTACCATCCGCCCGTGTATTGAATATTGCTGCGATATCTGGTCGGGTGCCCCTGCTGCTCTCCTTGGGCTTCTTGACAAAATACAAAGGAGGATCTGTAACGTGGTTGATACTGACTTGGCAGACCGGCTGCAGCCGCTCTCACACCGGCGTGATGTGGCTTCCCTGTGCCTCTTCTACAAGTACTTTCATGGCTTCTGCTCCGATGAGCTTAGATCACTGGTGCCGCCTAAGCACGAATTTACACGAGATACTAGATTAGCAACTAGGTCCCACCCTTTTACAGTTAAACAAATAAGATGTAACCGTAAATTCTACTCCAACAGCTTTTCTCGCGCTTCCCGCCTGTGGAACTCCCTTCCAGAAGTCTGCTTTCCCGACAGTTACAATCTCCAGGTGTTTAAATGTAGGGTCAATAGATACCTCCTATCTCACTAACTCCCAACTATTCTCACAACACTCTCATCTACCCAACCCTCATTCTCGGTATCCTTACCCGCCTATCACCCACCCTCTATCATTTCCTATATTTAATCAGACTTTCTCCACTCTACGTAGCCCCCTGCGCAGTAGTGGCAGTGACATGCCTTGCTCGGGGTGAAACGCTTATAAAAAAAAAAAAAAAAAAGCTCGCAGGCCACAGTAACTGAAACGCTATAATCACGACAATAAAGATGAGGCCATTAGGCTGGATATAAATATATTTTCATAACTGAAAATCAGGTAGTAATATTTTTTATCCGTGAACAAAGGAAACATTATTTTTTTTAATTTTTGTCTTTGCCTTTAATTAACTAAGATTTAACGAAAGATTGCTGCCTAAATACAATTTAGATATAGGTTTGAGCCAACATTCGTTCTGTATTTGATGTTATATGACATGAGGAGAATTTAATGTTAACGAACTTCATTCAAATGAATCTCTTTTTATACTCAAGCGACAGCTGTCGTATTAGCGTCTATCTTTTTTAGAATATGTTTTTTTATTGATTTCGGTACTGAAGTTGAAAGTAGGAGAGAAAATAAGAAGCATTTTTGACATATTAGTTTTCTTTTTATTGAATGAAAAGTAAAAAATGCGGATCACAAGCCAAAAAAAAAATGTTTGCGCAGATTACGTTTAAAATTCTGTAGATGATCAAACGTGTCAAAATTTAAAATATCTCGCTAAAAAAAAAAAAAGGAACACGCACAGACCTAATTCAGGGGAAAAACGAAAGAAAAAAGTGGCGTTCTCGGGGCGTTGATAAAATGAAGGCCAAAAAAATACAGAGGTCACTAAGTTTTAATATCTGAACATTTATTATGGATGTAAGAGTACGGGTGAACCTGATTTCGAATACACTTGACACTATTAATGAATAAAACAAGTGAACAATTTCAGGTGTAATTCTCTCGATTGAGAATTTTCTGGTCACTTCCTTATATCCATACATATCTAAACTTAATTATAAATGGAACTTTGTGTGTGTGTGTGTGTGTGTGTGTGTGTGTGTGTGTGTCTGTGTCTGTGTGTGTGTGTATCCGTTACCAACAGACTCCGAAACGATTGAACCGATTTTCTTGACAATTTACACAGTTGTACTATAAGCGTCTGCGAGTATTCTTCGCTAGGCTTTGTGTCGAGGTACCTCCGATAAATATCGAAAATTGATAATCGAAAAAATCGGGTTATAGAAGAAGTGATCCGATTGTAATCAAATTTGATACACTCATAGACAAAGACATAAGAAACGATCTTCAGAAGTTTCAAGGTTGCAGTTCTTACAATAGTGCAGAAAATCGATAATATATATATATATATATATATATATATATATAAAAGGCAAGATGTTTGTGTGTGTCTGTTTATCTACCTGTATCTGTATTTTTTTAACCCTTTTATTTGAGATTTTGCTTCGGGTTTGGCTCTAAGTACGTATAATTGTAGTTCTTAGTCTCAGCCATGATACCATTTACTCGGAGGACTTATTTAGCCTTCAAAATTCAGTTTACGACGAAAAAAACTCATATGATATCGATACCAGGAAATCAAAATTTGACTTACATCCATTTCTTTCAGTCTACGGTTTTGCTTTAACTGGAAACAACTATTGCTTTTTAGTCTTTCGTGTCAACGTCGAAAGTGTCTGAGCTCCAGGACCATGGATTAGTTTTAAAGCTTTCATTACACCCGAGCAACGCCGGGCTATATTGTTAGTTTTTACTAATACAGTAGAATTTTAAAAGTAATATTATAGGTTAAAATCAAACGTCACTCGATTCTTCTTCTATGAGCAATGATCTTTCCAAAACTGAGTAATCATGACCCTCGAAAATTTCTTGTTCTTTATAACTCGAATCTGTGGTTCTGCAGAAGGATGCAGCAGATATTATGTGAGCAATGCGAGAAATGATGAGGTGTTGCAAAGAATGATAACGAAAATGAAATTAATAGTGAGCATCAGGAAGAGACAACTGAATATCCCGGGACATGCAATGAGGAAGGAAGGCTTGGAAAACCTGATACTGACAGTCCAGATAGAAGGAAAAAGAGACAGGGGAAAGCATTGGATAACATATTTGAAGGACCTGAGCAGGTGGATGACGAAACGGGTGTTGCGTGGTGTAACAGGAGAAAATATACCAAGAGCCACCAGGAATAAGGAGAAGTGGAAAGCCATGATCGCCTACGTCCTAAAAGAACAGATCATATAAATGATGATGAAGTTTTGTATATTGTTCACTGATTTTATTTACACCCCACTGCTTTCAATATGTCCTGAGTATCAAATTCCCCAAACCTTATTTTCTCAGTATGTAACCGGATGATTTCAGTTGTCTCGTTCTGATTCGAATTATAAGTGCCATTTTTTGCTTCTAGAATCGATTACAGCTTTTTAAAATGTGCAAGAAATGCTGAAAAACAAAAATAATTGAGAGTAAAAGGGACAGCCCGAGCTGCAACCTACGTAGTGGGAACGTCATGATCAAATCTGTACGGACTAAGTAGTGCGGTAATTGGCGAGGAAATATGTGAAAGAGAAACCTAAAGACCTAGGCATAGGAATGGCGAAATATACTTTTCAGAAACTGAGCAAATATTAAGGAAATGCCCGTTTAAATAAATAAAAAAAACTTTGTTGAAATTCCATATCTCGCCTCCTATAAGGCAGTGAATATTGAACAACCTCAAATCAAAATCAAATGAGGCATGAAGTTGTAGTATAATATAAATTACGTCCCTTGGACCCTTAAAATATATAGACTCTCATAGGTATGAAAATATAATTAGCCTCTTTTTGTGTGCCACGTCAGCACTTTTGTAATAGTAGCCAATTAGTAAACAACATATCTTATTTTCACTTGTTATTCCCTTTTGTTGAGCTTTGTTTTATCATTACTAAACCTTCAAAACAACAAAGAAGTAAAGATTCAGAAGTTACTTAAATAAAATAAACGAATATGTTGAGCCATGACTGCCGACGTCTTGGGAGAATATATCATATAAAAGGAGTATAATATAATACTTCAAGTCATACATTGATATCTTATTCTATCTAAACATTTATAAATGGAATTTTGTGTGTGTCTGTTACCTACAAACTCCGAAACGGCTGAACAGATTTTCTTGAAAATTCACACTGTTGTACTATAAGCGTCTCGAATGTTCTTAGCTAGGTTTTCTGTCGAGATACCACTGAGAAAGATCGAAAATCGATAATCAAAAAATCGGGTTATAGAAGGAGTGGTCCGATTTTAATCAAATTAACAAAGACAAAGACATAAGACACAATATTCAGAAGTTTCAATGTTGCAGTTCTTACAATAGTGCAGAAAATCGATAATATATATATATATATATATATATATATATATATATATATAAAAAGCAAGATGTTTGTGTGTGTGTGTTTGTGTTTATCTGCCTGTATGTCTGTATTTTTTCAGCCCTTTTATTTTAGTGTTTGCTTCGGGTTTCGCTCTAAGTAGGTATAATTGTAGTTTTTAGTCTCAGCTATGGTACCATTTACTCAGAGGATTTATCTAGCCTTCAAAATTCAGTTTACAACGAAAACGACTTATTTGATATCGATACCAGGAAGTCAAAATTTGACTTACATCCACTCCTTTTTCTTTCAGTCTACGGTTTCGCTTTAACTGGAAACAACTATTGCTTTTTAGTGTTTCGTGCCAACGTCCAAAGAGTCTGAGCTCCAGGACCATGGATTAGTTTTAAATCTTTCATTACAATGCCGGGCTATACTGCTAGGAACATATATATTTCGTCTCTAGCAAAGCCAGGACTTGATTTTCAACGGATCATGTGAAATTAATTTTTTTTTAATGTTTTACGGAATTCAGATTTTGTTTTTAACTTTACATGAATTAATTATTTTCCTTTATCTGGCCCTGTTAAGATTGACTACAGGATAAAATCTTTATGCTATTGACTCAACAACAGGTAATTATGGGAGAAACATTCACTGATACTCTCTGTTCGAAATCAGAAATCATGATTCATCAATGATAAAAAAGTGCCTCCTTGACTGGACAGAATTGAAAGAAATTAAAAACAGCAACATTACTAAATGTATATTAAAAGCACTGGATATTATTCGAATCGAACTATGGTAAGGATCAATAGTATGTGGAACTATTGTAAAGGTTATCGCCACGTAACGAGGAATTGTGCAGATTTCGAATTCCAGTTGAATTCCTTGCATTCACCTACGCACAAAAACCTTTGGGAAAACTATTAATCCGCCTCTTTCGTTTAGTTAAGGCTTAAATAATATGACAGATTGGTTTCTATAGCATTGACTGACATCAAATCGCAAAATTCAAAATACGTCAGAGAAACGGTTTTTCCACATCTAAAGAAAAAAATCATTCTCTGAGCCACCCCACGTGAGTGGATTGAATATTTAAGGATGGTCACTAACCGGTCCCGGCCGTCATTCAGGGAAGGAGGTTTGCCGACACACATCTAAGATGTAACGGGAACTTCAAATCAACCCGGAGGTAAGGTCAGGTCGCACCTTGTTCTCTCTCTCTTCCTACTTATCTATTTCAACAACTAGTACTAGAACATTTTGTACGAACTCTTGATACACTTAATTTTCTCAATGAACATTAATTTCTATTCCTCCTTTGAATAAATTTCTATTTTAAAATGCAAAATATATATTTTATTATTCCACTCTATTGAACTGATTCTACATATTCCTACCTGCCGAAAATCAACCTTCTGATAATAATTCTGATGGGTATAATTCAATATAAAACTTGTAATCTGTAGGGAGTTCGGTTAAGTCTGACACAAGGCCGAATTAAGGAAAGATTAACCAGCTCCCTACACTTCAGTGGTGACCCCGACGTGATCGGTTAGAGACCATCCTTAAATATTCAATCCAGTCATGTTGGGTGGCTCACAGAATTATTTTTTCTTTAGCTGTGGAGAAACTGTTTCTCTGATGTATTTTGAATTTTGCGATTTGATGACCAGTCAGGATCCAGATTTCCGCTACAGCACCACTGCTATCAGTTTTTGTTACCCTTATCAAGTTTCTCTTGTCTGGAGATTTCTATCAATTTAGGAGAAGGTAAACAGCTTAATGTGCGTTGTGGTGCATTGGATATGGGCTCGGAACGAGAAATCGGGGAACCGAGTTCGAATTCCAGTTGAATTCCTTGCATTCATTTACGCACAAAAACCTTTGGGAAAAGTATTAATCCGTCTCTTCCCTCCAGTTATGGGTTAAATAATAGGACAGATTGGATTCTATAGCCTTGGTTGGCAACCAGTCTACCGCAGAAATCAATGGCACACCTACTGCGGGATAATCTTCTGCCCAGTCAGTCATGTCTAAAAAAAGACATGATCGCCCAAGCGTGTATAACGTATGGCACTTAACTGACTGAAACAGCCTAATGAGGGATGGGCTTTCTCAGACTATCTTGCCCTAAGCACATGACTGCAGCTACACCTGTAGTACATGTGAACCGATTCCATTTAGACTCGTAATGACGAATATTATTTAAAACTTAAGAATGGTTTATTTTTTGGGTTTACTAAAACCACGGTATGCAAAATCGATGATAAAGAAATCCTCTGCATTCGTACAAAAAAAAAACAAAACAAATTCTAGAAGTTATTCGGTAAATAGATTACATGCTTGTTTTTCTCATTTAGCGTCTGTCTTTATTTGCTGATAGTTTTGTACATGGTCATTACTATTTGCAAATCCATGCGTATATGACCGAATGAGTACGAGATATTGTTTTTTATGTGTATGTGAGCGTTGATCATTGTTGATGCGTGTACTTATAAGCCAATAACTGTGAAGCCGTGTGTATGTCACTGTATAAAAGAACGTGTTTATGTATGCATGTGTCTTCTGATTTTATCTCTATGTGCGAATGAAGACACGTTACCGGAAACACATGTTCAAATTGACAAATAATTACCGAAGACATTTTTTCTTGTCCACTTTTATTTCTTCTGTAATTAAAAACGACAAAAAGAAAAAATCAAAATACAAAACAAACTCAGTTCTTTGCGGAGGGTCAGCGAAATATAAAACAAAATATAATAATTAAATATCAAACCTAAAAAATGAATATTGACTAACGTTACCATTAGAAAATGAATTACTTCCAAAAAGTGAAACAAAGAACAACAAAAACAGAAATTTGTGAAGCACTGAGAACTGAAGACGAATAGCAAGAATGGTAAATTCAACAGACACTGGTTACAATCCATGGCAAAAATTTTCTATGTAAACTTTAATCAGCATCCATTCACATTTCATAATCATTTATATATATACAAGCAGTATAGCCCGGCGTTGCTCTGGTGTAAAGAAAGCTTTACAACTAATCCATGGTCCTGGAGCTCAGACTCTTTGGACGTTGGCACGAAAAACTAAAAAGCAATAGATGTTTCCAGTTAAAGCGAAACCGTAGACAGAAAGAAAAATGAATGGATGTAAGTCAAATTTTGATTTCCTGGTATCGATATCAAATAATTTTTTTTGTCGAAAACTGGATTTTGAAGGTTAAATAAGTCCTCTGAGTAAATGGTATCATGGCTGAGACTAAGAACTAAAATTATACCTACTTAAAGCCAAACCCGAAGTAAAAACTAAAATAAAAGGGCTGAAAAAAATACAGACATACAGGCAGATAAACACACGCACAAACATCTTGCCTTTTATATATATGTATTATCGATTTTCTGCAACTTTGTAAGAACTGCAACCATGAAACTTCTGAATATTGTTTCTTATGTCTTTTTCTATGAGTGTATCAAATTTGATTAAAGTCGGGCCACTTCTTCTATAAACTGATATTTTCGATTATCGATTTTCGATATTTATCGGGGGGTACCTTGACACAAAACCTAGCTAAGAACACTCGCAGACGCTTATGGTATAACTATATAAATTTTCAAGAAAATCGGTTTAGCCGTTTCGGAGTCTATAAGCAACGGACACACACACACAGACAAAGTTCCATTTATAAATAAGTTTATATATATATATAGGCAGCAAATTTTCTTTTAAACATGTCAGATTAAATAAATTGCAAACACAATGTTTGATTAGTTTTAATAAAATATGTTCATACTCACGGATAATCTTTCTCGTATTACAATCAAAAGATGTCAAAAAAGAGATGTAACGTTGACAGATGTTATTTTCATTCATTTCTTAAGGTACCCAAGTACTTTTAACCTTTTGCCGGGATCATCTTCAGGATGGTAACAAATGTAACAGAAAAACTGTGTTGCAAAATAATTTTTCCTTTTTTTTTTGGTTCAAATATAACGGTTGACAATTTGAAAATTATCCAATATATATATATATATATTATAAATGATTTTTAATTATTAGATTGGATGATATATATTTCACCGCTTTGATGTTCTTATCACGGCTCGTCAGATCTAAATGACCATTAAGAACATCAAAGCGGTGAAATATATATTATCCTTTGTAATAATCGAAAATCCTTTATAAAATTTTACTCTGTTAAATTAAATAAATGAATTTAACATTGAGTTCTCTCGAGTGGTCTCTTTTGGAATTTACCCGGATTACATACCAAGTGTACTCTCTCTCTCTCTCTCTCTCTCTCTCTATATATATATATATATATATATATATATATATATATTATAAATGATACTTTAGACATGTATAAACAGTATAATTTATAATACTTTACATTGCTCTATTTCTATATTGATCACTACTTTAAATTAACGTTGTAAATATTTTCTTCGTTCCTTATATATATATATATATATATATATATATATATATATAGTGTTAAGTTGTGATTATGTTTGTGTCGTAAAGTGTTTAATATCGGAGTAGAGAACGTTGATAAACACAGAATTTGTCACTTTATTTGAGCAGGTTCATGCCGACTTCAAAGTTTCGTGAAGACACCAGAATGATGTTCTCATTCATCAGGGGTTGTTTGCCGTTGGGTTCCGGTTTTTTCCTTGTTTATATGGAGCATGGTATGATGTTTGTGGGCGTAGTTTTATCTGTGATTGGTTGATTTTCTTTTGTATATTTTTTACTTTTATTTACATTTTTATTGTGCAGGTGCTTGATTTAACTGAATTTTTATTGCTTTTTTGGGTACGCGTGAATAGGTGTTCGCTTAAATGCTTTATATTGGATAAGCGTCCATTTAATTGCTTTTTTAAAATTGTCTTCTTCCGTTTTTAATGACCTCTTGTATTGGTTTAACCTTTTCTTACCCTGTTGATATGTTTGCCGCATGACGGTTTATTTTTTCCGGGTCATGGCTTGGTGTTTGTGTTTTTGTGTATATTTGTGTTTGTGAACTTTATGTATGTGTGTTTTTTTTTCATTTAGTGTTTGTATTATTTTCTGTTTTTTTGTTGTGATTGACTGTATATATATTTTTGTTTTTATATTATTTGTATGTTTTACTTTTGTTCATTATTTTCTGATTTTATGTATTTGCCTATATATTTCTGATTTTTACATTCTATATCTGTTTTTCTTTGATTGTGTTGTTATTTATAATGTAGCAAAGATAGTTGGCTATCTTATATTTCAATAGGAAAATGAATGGACCCTTAGTTCCATTTTATATTCTTTACTCAAAATAAACGATAATGATCTTTTCTTCGAAATGAATAATCACAGGCGACTGAAAAATATATTAATTGCAACAATATGGAAGGAGAAATTTTTTGTGTTAAAGGAAATACGCCATCATTAACTACTCGAAAACTCAATCTGCGCCCGAAGAAGGTGATGATTTTTATCTGATTAGATTAAGTGTAAATCAATCATTGAAACTGTTATGGTGAAGCACACTTATTCCTCAGATAATGGACTCTCTCTCCTATAAGAGTTAACAGGAAGTTAACTTGAAAAGTTCTTGAGAAGTTGGGAAGTTCATAGGAGTTCTTAAAAGTTCTAGAGAGTTCTTTAGAGTTCTATTGGAGTTCAGTGGAGCTACTAGGCAGTTGATATTAGTCGGCAGTTAGCCGAATGGTAAGGAGTCAGTTTACAGTGGAAGATTACCAAGTTCCTAACATTTAGGGCGCGTTAAGTCGATTAACAACTGACATAGCAAGATTATAACCTTCAGTGCGAAAGCTGCTCCACAACAGAAACCAGACAAGTACTGTTTTGATTTGGACTGACTCTATGTAACAATCGATGAACAGTTTCCGGAATTAGACAATCAAAAGCGTGTCGTCTTCCATCGCAACAACGCCGGGCGCCATACGTATCTTTTTAGAGATTGCATAATTTGGTGCTGCTTCGATGGGATGCCTTATTACATACTGACCTTGCACTTTCCGATGATTACTTTTTTCTCATTTCACCGCAGGTAAATCGGAAATGCTACGAGTACAAAGCGGTTTACAGGAAGTGAAGGTGAAAGTGAAAGAGAAGAATAATTAGGGTTGATTGAGGTAAGGACAAAAGATGGAAGATGGCGATTGAAGCTGCATTTAAATTTTTGGGGATTGTAGTTGTTAGGGAAGCAAGTTAAAGGAAGAGAGTTCCACAGATGGAGAGTGCAAGAAAAGAAACTTATGTAAGAGAAGTGGCGGCTGTATTTAGGTATTTTAACAGCAAAACGGTGGGACATAGATACGAAACTTACTAGACAGGTATCTAAGTTATATTCATGTAGTTGGAAGGGCATTGTGAAAAACTCCTCAGAGCAATTACCATGAAAATATTTTTAGAAAAGACAGAGGGAAGCCACGTCGGTGAAAAAGTGATTGAACTAAAGTTAACGGGTTAAGAATTAATTGAGTCTTCTTTGCTTATTTCGATCTCAACGAAATTCTTCAGTTTTTTGGAAACCTATAGACTACAGGATGTGCGTTATGGTGCAGTAGACATTGACTCGGAACGACAAATCTAGGAGCCGAGTTCAAATTCCAGTTGAATACCTTGTATTCACCTACGCACAAATATCCAATGAAAGGTATTAATCCGTCTCTTCCGTTCAGTTATGGGTTAAATAATAGGACAGATTGGGTTTTATAGCCTTGGCTAGCAACTAGTCTACCGCAGAAAGCAATGACAATCTACTGCGGGATAAGCTTCTGCCCAATCAGTCATGTCTCAAAAGTGACATGATCATCCAAGCGTGTATCACGTATGGCACTCGACTGACTGATAGATCAATTAGACCAGATCTTTACCCTGAAAGATAACAAATTCTGGGAGGAAATAATCACGAAGTTGTCTAAAAATTTGAGACACAAAGAGGCAAAATAATGCCATTTATGTAAGTCAATAAATTTCTCTTTCAAGGTGTGATGGTTAATTTTTTATGCAGCTTTTTGTGTGACTTTAAGTTTTTTTTTCTTTTGAGGACCTAAATTATGTAAAGACTGTCCAAATATTTTCTTTATCCGAACACTTTCGGCTATACTTTTAGCCATTTATTTTACCTGTAACGGAATGCACGTGAGTGTAAAAAAAGGCAAGAAGTTTTTGACGTTATGTAGGAAAGATGATTACTGACACTATTTCAAACATACGCACCGTAATGGGGGGGTTTGAGGGGTGTCGTCAGTGATGTTATCGAGAGGATCACTAGGGGGTTTCGGGTCTTTCAACATCATACCCACCTCACCGCGCCGACCCGACCAGAGAGGATCAGTTTCTGGCTCACCCTCGATAAGCATTTTCAGACACTGGAAAATTACGTTCAGGCCCGGTATGAAATCCTGCAAAAGCTTCCGATTGGCGACAGTCAGAGCCACTTTCCATTTAGAGACGAACCGCACATGAGCTCGTCCGAAATATTAATTTAGACGCAGAATTTCGGGGAATTTTAGCTAACAATTTGGAATCCAGGCACTCTCCCTTTGATCCATAATCAATTAGCTGTTCTTTCCGCTGGTTCGGTTATGGACTTGAGTGCTTTTCTTTTTTTTTCTCCCACTATCCCAATATCTGTTAAGGCTTTGCATAAGGACCTTGCTGCAAATCCTCTAGTCCCTACTTCTATAGGAGTGCAGCTAGCCCTCCAGCCTTTAACCCTGCAACTCTCCAGCAGTTCGTCATATTTTAACTTCTTCCTTTCATGAGCTTTCTCTGCGTTTTCTTCCCAGGGCACCGTCAGTTCCCACAAGACTATCTTCTTCAATTTATGTGAGAAGAAAACTATATCTGGGCGAAGTTTTGTGATGGCAATTTGCTCTGGGAATTTCAATCTTGAGCCTATATCGGCCCTTAGTTCCCAGTCTGTTGCAGAAGATAGCAGGTTTGGACTTGAAGAAGACAAGATTGTAGTACTCAAGAAATTATTCTCGTGGGAGTCAGTTCTATAATGCAGCAGATCTTTGGTGGCATAGCTATTTTCTATGCTACATGTTAAACGGTCCTGTACTTGAATCCATTAGACACTTTGTTTTTTATCATTACATCCCAAGCAAAAAGTGGCTGACAATGATGCGTAGTAAGTTAGAGTGAGAGAAATGACTGGGTACAGTGGGTAGAGAAAGAAAGATAAAAGAGGAACGGTATTCAAGATGTCAATTAAAGTTGCTTTTTAATTTTTGAAGATTCTAGCTTTTTGTTGTTCTTAATTACCTTCTTCTTACTTTTCTTCTTCATTTTCTTTTTCTTTTTCATTCATTTATTCTTGATCTTGCTTATCTCGCTCTTCTTCCTCATTCTTTTATTTTTTTGTTCTTCTTTATTCCCTTCTTCTTAATTCCGTTCTTCTCCATTTCTTTCTTCTTCTTCTTTGTATTCATTTCTTCTTCATTCCATTCTTCTTCATTCCTTTTTCTTCATTCATTTCTTCTTCTTGTTCATCTTTATTCCATTCTCCTTCATTCCTTTCTACTTCATTGCTTTTTTCTTCTTGTTTTTCTTTATTCCCTTTTTCTTCATTAATTTCTTCTTCATTTCTTTCTTCTTTTTTCTTCATTTTTCTTCATTCCGTTCTTCTTCATTTCTTTCATCTTCATTCATTTCTTCTTCTTGTTCTTCTTTATTCCCTTCTTCATTTCTTTTTCTTCTTAATTCCTTTATTCTTGCTCTTGCACTTCTTCTTCTTCATTCCTGTCTTCTTATTATTTTTCTTTATTCCCTTCTTCTTCATTTCTTTCTTCTTCTTCTTCTTCATTCTCTTCATCTTATTGCCTTCCTTTTTTATTCCTCTCTTGTTGTTCTTCTTCATTTCCTTCTTCTTTATTCCCTTCTTCTTCATTTTTTCTTCTTCAATCCTTTCTTTTTCATTCCTTTCTTCTTGTTCTTCTTCTTTCTTTTCTTTTCTTCTTCTTCATGTTTTTCTTCTTCATTCCTTTATTTATGTTGCTTTTCTTCTTCACCATTCATTCTTCTTGTTTTTCTTCTTGTTGTTCTTTTTAAAACTTCTTCATCTTCACTCCCTTCATCTTCATTTCTTTTTCTCTTCTCCTTCTTCTTCATTCCCTTCTTCTCCTTCTTCGTCTTCTTCTTCTTTCTTTCTTTCTTTCTTTCTTTCTTCTCGTATGCATTAATCATCGTCTTTTTCTCCATTTATTTGTTCCATCTTTTTTTATTTTCATTTTATTCTTATCATCATCATCATCATCAACAAGAAGAAGAAGAAGAACAAGAACAAGAAGAAGAACAACAACAACAATTTTTCTTCTTTTTTCATTCATTACGTCCTCCACTCCCTCCACTTCACTGGCTTCTTATATTCCCTTGTATTTTCTTTTTCTTTTACTTCACTTTTTTTCATTTCGTACTCATTCTATCTCAGTTTTCTTCATAATTTTTACTTTTTTTTCATTCTTCATCTCTATATTTTGCTTACTTTTAATGGTTCATTTCTTTGTGCCTAAAGTATTTTTATTTTTTGTTTTCACACTTTCGCAAACCTTTTGCTTTTATTTGTAAATTCTAGAAATAATCTTAGGTTACTTTTATTTACTCAAGGAATTTCTCCAATTAATTCCGGAAATTTAAATTTCCACTCTTTATTTTACATGAAGTGTTTCCATTCTTTAAATATTTGTCTTTCGTGATTTTCTTCCATTATATTTCCTTAAAAGGTATTAGTTTCGTATTTTGCAGTTTCTTGGTATAGTTTTGGGCGTTAACGTCTTTTGCCAGTCTCCTATAATTCAATCCTGTATTTATTTCTATTCCTTTGAGTATTTTGTACATTACAAACCAGAAATGCTTTGCAGAAGGAAGTCGGAAGTTTTCTTTTTGATCAAATTATCGTAACTAACCTGACCATTCCTACATAATCTGAGATCTCAGCCAGCGATAATAACAGAAGGAAAGTATTCGTTTTTACCATCACATATATATATATATATATATATATATATATATATATATATATATATATAGTGGATGACTAATATATTATGCTCTCATTATGATTGAGCTCTCTGGAGAAAAAAAATTTAAAAACAGTTTCCACTTCTGCTATATGCGTAACTCTTCAGAAATGAATTGAGTTCTTTCGGTGACTGGCGTGTATATACGCTGCTTATATACATCGCGTTAAAATTTCCCGCCTTTGATTCCATGCGTCGATGGCTTAGGGAGTAGCGACTCCGATTGACACCAAATTGATCGAGTTTCGATCCCGGCCAGAAGCAAATGGATGCGTCTAGTCACACTGATGAGCTGTGATACAGCGAAACAGGCTTGTATGTGGATGACTAATATATATATAATGTTACAATCAACTATATATATATATATATATATATATATATATATATATATATATATATAATGTTACCATCAACTATGTATATATATAACGAATGACAAATGGAAAAGCTTCTTAATGACGCGTTTCATTCCGACAAGTAATTTCAAATTTTGTCAAAACAACTTTAAAGGCAGTAGCAATTTAATCGACGCAAAACCATTAAACCTCAAACAGGAATTTAGAGTAGTGTTATAAAAAATTCCCTAAGGAAATAAATTTATGAAATATCGAGAAATTTAATAATATATTTATGTGAGCATAAGCATAATAGACCCTATTAAATTGTCGTTCATCAGAACTGCGTTGATCATAATTCCGGTGTTCCTAGGTAAGACAATATACTATGTCCAGCAGGAAGACATTTGATGGAGAGGTAGTGAGGAGCATGGAATCGTATTTTACTTGCTGTTGTTCCCAAGTCCATCTTAACCTGTGGTGGTAGCACCTGTAAGGGTCCCATCTATTGGCAAATAATTTATTCCCAAACCGAGGTCGAAACACTATGAAAGTACAAAAATAGACTTTATAGTAAAAATTCTAGCAATAAATTTTTGACGGAAAAAATATTAACAGCACCACATTTTTGACGGAAAAAATATTAACAGCACCACATTTTTGACGGAAAAAATATTACTAGCAATATATTTTTGACGAAAAATGTATTGCCAGCAATATATTTTTGAAGGAAAATATATTACTAGCAATATATTTTTGACGAAAATGATTTACCAGCAATATATTTTTGACCGAAAAAATATTACCAGCAATACATTTTTGACGGAAAAATATTGCTAGCAATATATTTTTTAAAGGAAAACATATTACCAGCAATACATTTTTGACGGAAATAATATTACTAGCAATACATTTTTGACAGAAAAAGTATTACCAGCAATATATTTTTGACGGAAAAAATATTGCCAGCAATACATTTTTGACGGAAAAAATATTACTAGCAATAAATTTGTGACAGAAAAAGTATTACCAGCAATATATTTTTGACGGAAAAAATATTGCCAGCAATACATTTTTGACGGAAAAAATATTGCCCACAATACATTTTTGACGGAAAAAATATTGCCAGCAATACATTTTTGACGGAAGAAAATATTACTAGCAATACATTTTTGACAGGAAAAATATTATTAGCAATACATTTTTGACGGAAAAAATATTTCCAGCAACACAATTTTACGGAAAAAATATTGCCAGCAATACATGTTTTAAAAATAATACACACCAGAAATATATATAACATTTCAAAAAAATAAGTCAAAGTAAGCTAGTCTACAAATCTATTTCTTAAAATAAATATATATTCTATTCATACATATCTATTGTAAAAATAGTGTCGACCTTAATAACCCATTGTTGTTCCTATGCCGTAGTAATATAATGTATTCTGATTAAAATCTATTGTAATTGCATTAATTTCAAATTTTTTTACAATAAATTTCAGTCAAGTATCGTCTACCATATATTCCTTTCTTACAAAAGGTTTGGTAATTCAATGTGGGATATTTGAAAACAATAATATAGCAATAAAAATGATAGCCGGCTTTATAAATTGCTCTATGTTTAACAACTAGAAACATCGAACTGAAAAATGTGCATTTTCTCACTATATCGATTCGATGTCAGCTATAACTGCTGTATTTCTAGTCCTAGACGTTACCCCGCCCCTTTTTTAAAAAAAATATAAAACTGATTCCATCAAAAAAAAAACACAGAACTTTGTCTGAAGAAGTTCCTTCCGGGAACGAAACACTTCACTGATAAATTAATTTGCCTTCTAGCATTCTGATATATAACTTTATATCACACACACACACACACACACACACACAGAGACACACACACGCGCGCACCTCCACACACACACACACGCACCTCTACACACACATACACACACACACACACAGAAGCACACACACACACACTTACACACACATATGTATATATCTCTGTGTGTGTGTTTATGCGTCTGTGGAGGCGAATGCGTGTGTGGTTGTGTGTATGGGTACAAATGTTTGCCTTCAATAAATTACTGTTCTCTTGAGTCCACTGCTTGTAACAGGAAAAAGAGATAAAAATCTTCAGAAAAAAATTTCAGCCTTATTGCACAATTTAATCAATGCGACAAAAACAGACATAGAAAAAACAGAAATTATAGCCATAGTTAACGGTAATACACACACACACACACACACACACACACACACACACAAACAAACAAACAAACAAAAAACAAAAAAAAGAGCGAAAAAGAAGAAAGACCTAACCGGTTATCTTTTCTCTCTCCTCAAAACTCGATGGTGGAATTACAATATTGTGTAAATCGACTAAGTGGGAAGGGAGCAAAGTGAAAATAAGGGACGCGTCTAATTCATATAGTTACTTTCTGCCATCATTTTGTAGTCGGTGTCAGCCATATTTTAATTTTTCGATGTCAAGAGAAACAAAAATAGTCGATTCTAATTTTTTCTTTTCACATTGACATTTACTGTGACATTAGATTCTTTCCTTTTTTTCCTATTTTCCTCTTAACCATTTGTAAAAATATCAATGGTTTTATTGCATTGAACTTCAAGTCAATTCCTTTATATTTTTCATCTCTACATCCGTGTAAATTGCTTTTTAGAAGCCATCCAATGTTTGGGTGGTATAAAAGCTCAGAACGATAAGTCAGAAATCCAAGTAGTTGCTGTCGAATGTGGTTAGTCGTGGTTCCTATCTGTTGTGGATTCTGGTGGAGGAACCGCCAAAATAAAGAACAACAAAAACCGGTATGGATATAAAAAGTATGTTATATTGAACGTAATATACAAACTGGAACGCGGGTTAGTCAATCCAGGAATACTATTAGTAGAAATAAATATATACAAGTCTTGAAGTGAAATAGTATGTCCGGGTAACTTATTCTAGCTGAGTGGAGCTCAGAGCTAGTCTGGTCTCTGTGTAACTTCGATATCTGTCGGAACACTTCGATAACTGTAACGGATCTTTACGATTACTCTCTACTGTAAACTGCAACTACAACTGAAATTCCAGATCTTCAACTGATGTTCTCTATATGGCAGGATTATATGTACACTCAGCCGAGTCCATTATTATATACAAAAAGGGGGAGATCCCACAAGACTGTCAATTTAGTCTAAAGAATGATTTTTTAAATTTGTCCTTCATGTTTTTTTAAATATTTCTGAAGCATTTTCTCTTTTATAATAATTTTTGACCTCCTTTGTTTCGGTTTGTTGTTGCATCGTTTTCAAAATATTCGCAGAGTATAGTTTCAGCTCTTTTTTGTATGTTGAGATCTAAGGTTTCTGATTTTAAGCAGTTAATACTTGGATTCTTTTAGAGAGTTATTTTTGCCGTGGAGGGCAGTATTTGTGCTGAAGTCGGTCTTATAGGTTCAACGTACAAAACGTTACGAACTTGATATAATATGTATTACGCAGTGTAATCTTGCCAGGTCGCTGACTACTTTTGTATTCGACTAACTGCCGACTATTGTTGTCCAACATCGACTGATCCTTGTTCCTCTTACTACTCATACTTAAATTAAGTGGGAGAGTCTATGTACTATAAAAATAGGTGTGTTTCACCATGACATATTCTTTTAGTAGTAGAGCCATAATATTGTCTAAAGAACTCGTGATTATCACCGCACCTTTGACATTCATATATATGTTTTATTGGTTGTGAATATGATGTCTCTCCTTCAATATGGCAGCGAATGTTAGACAATCTTATCAAAGATGAAGGAAAGACTTGAAGCAACCGAAAGATGGTTCTACAGAAGGATGCTGAGTGTACTATGGTCAGAACATGCGAGTAACGACAAGGATTTGGAGAGGATGGACACGAAAATTATAATTAATATAAAAAAAAGGCAGGTGAACTTTATGGGACATGTAGTGAGGAACGTAGGCTTGAAGAATCTGATGTTCACAGGAGGATAGCGGGGCGGAGAGACAAAGGAAAGCAACGTGTGGTATACTTTAGAGACTTGAGTAGATGGATGGCAGGCCGGGGTTTGAGAGAGATAACAGGGAAAATGGTGCTAAAAGCTATAAGGGATAGGGAGATGTGGAGGGCTACGATTGCCTAAGTTCTGAAGAGACACGGTACGTAGAAGAAGAAGATATGGTGTGACAATTTTGATTTTTTTTCTGGCGAGTTATCATTACATTCTTCTTCACGCAAAACAACGTTGGGAAAGGAATAAATCCTATCTTATTCAGTTATTGGTTAAACTGTCGGATAAAATGGGTTTATTAGCCTTGTTTAGCTTATAGTTTAAGAGAAGACAACTCTAAATTAAAACTGTATAAAACCCTATGTAGTAAAACAATGTATGGGCTAGTTTATAATCTGATCGCTAATGGGGTGATCCTCATTCATTTTCAGAATAAATTTCGGTACACCAGACTAATATTTTGCTGATAAAATCTGTTTGCTTATATTTTTAAGGATCGGATAAATAAACAGAAAATACGTAACATTTTGGAGGTAGATGTATTATATACCTATACCTATATTTTCTATTCATACATATAAGCTTATAGTCTCTCTCTGTCACATACACACACACACGCAACCCCCCCCCCATATATATATATATATATATATATATATATATATACACAATATATAATCTTTATTTACGACGGCGTTCATTGATTTTGAATCGAATAATTTATTTCCATCACTGGTACATTATTCTTCTTCTCTTTGCAATGCTGATTCCGGATGCCTTGTAATCGACTCACTTTAACTCAACCTTTGATATTGTTTCTTAACCAAGACTGTAGCCAGGTATTGAACACACAACTCTTTGGGTCAAATCACTACAACTAAGCAACACCTATCCACCGGGCCATGTGTCCTTGAGGACAACAGCCCGATCAATATATATATATATATATATATATAGTAATAAAATCTACTGCAGTCACAAAACTGCATCAGTGAGAACAGTTCGTTCACCAGCAACAACGTGACCATTTTCAGCAAAAAAAAAAAAAAAAAAAAAAAAAAACGGCAACAAAAATAGTTCACATTCAAGTATTAAGAGGTAAAAAAAAAATTAAATCAATAGAGCCAAAAGCCATTTTCAGTACAAAGGCGCAGAGACCGTATCCAAATGGCCTTTTTCGTTACTGTCTGGACCTTAGATCATTCAGAGCAAATGTTCATCATTAGATTTACTCTCTCAATCGTCAGCTTATGCAAGGACAAGATATTCCAGAAATGGGAGAAAGTCTAAAATAATTACAATATTAATAAACATACACGAAACCTGAAAAAAAAATTGATAACAATGGAGAACTCTCACTAAAGAGAACAAATGAAAGAAGACATGTTAGCATTGATATCAGCGTTGAACCGTTGACGTACCAATTACATTTAAACGATCCTTAATCTTGACAGATAAAATTGAAAAATAACTGAGCATTTAAAACAGTGGATTATTATAAGAATAAAGTATAAAAATAGAAAGAAATAATAATAGGATTTTAAGAAACAAAAAGTATTAAACGAAATAATCTGCATATGTTTGCGCAAATGACAATTAAAACAGGAAATGAAATAATTTGCCGTAACATCATAACGAATTAGAGACAGACAAGATTTACTAAGACAAAATAAAATTACCAATGTGGAGAGAAAGAAGAATCTATAAACATTAAAATGAATGCCTATAAAAAATTAGTACATCAATTGACACAACTCGACAGAAAATTTAACAGAAATTGTGAAAGCAACTTGATGTTTCTAATACAAAATAAAAATCTATATGTTGTCTTCTCATCTGTTATAAATACTTTTCTTTAAGATACCAAACAGAGTATCCAATGTGTCGTGGACCCGGTCAAAGGTCCAACAAGAATAACACAGAACAACCAAAAAAAAAAAAAAAAACATCAAAAGAAATAACGAATATATATTAAACACGGCAAAATACTATACTTGGAACTTTGTTGGTAGAACGATAATACGGTTGTTGAGTAATACTATAATTCGACCCTCGAACTGGGACTCGTAATGGTCGTTACGGAAGCGGTTTTCGTAGTCGATTCTCGGCTATGTTCAGGGCTATCTACGAGCTACTCACTGGTTATCTGCTCTCACCTTTTGTGAGGGGAGGTATATGTACTACTGGTTGGAAGAGTTCATTCCGTTGGATGAGCGATACCGCCATGACAATATAGAAACCTGTTAATCAGATTTGGTTACTTGAAACGAGTGAAGATAAAAAGTAAATTGGAATAAAGCATTTCGCCTCTTCAGGACATGCATATTTTGACCAGAACAAGAGACAAACACGCGTGCAAGTAAATTCCGATGGAATCTTTTAGGAATTGTTAATAAATAACCTTATAAAATGTTACGACTGAAAAATTTTAAGATTGATTCATTAGGTTTTCTTCAAAAATTCTAATGACCTTTCTTTAATCTGATTCTCGTATGAAGTCGTTTGCCATAAAGCGAGCTGAAAAGTGAGGTGTCGTTATCACCACTTTTGAAATTATGTTAGTTCACATCTTATTGACGCTCAACCAAAGATATAAATAATAATCAAGTTAGATATTGCTATTTCTGTTGCAGATTAAAAGAAATGAAATGAAAATATACTATTGGATATATACCAGCACTTGACTAGAGAATTAAGAAAATTATTATAAGTTAAGTAAACGTTAGGATCAATAACCACAAAAGCTCTTGGTATGCACTTTTCGAATTGGACGTGAATAAACATTAGAAACTATCCGAAAACGAGTTTAAAGTAACTTGACATGCGCACTACTGTGACACTATTTGGCACTGGTAAATGGAAATAAATGGTTCATTAAGAGAACGATGGACATCCGAGAGAAAGAATGAAGATATTTCTTAAAAAAAAAACTTGATTCTCTAAAACCAGAAGAATTACTTACAAAAGTAAGAATGTGCCGATGGCTGATTAATAGCCTCGTTCCCAAAGTGCTGGTTACGAAAACATACAAAAAGTAGAAACGGATAGGATTTGATCTGTAACTACAAGTCGAAAATGGTTTCCTTCTGGTTGAAGATATTAATGACCCTGACGGGGATCGGAGAAAGACTGACCGGAGAGCCACCTGGTAAATGTTTGATTTGGAACAAGGCCTAGAAAGAAAGTTTGCGCAAGCAAAATTTGGATTGATAACTTTTTTAATTAATGACAAAAGTTAAGCCAAAAAAGCAGTCGAGAACCAGATTGGTGGAAGCATATCCAAGGTTGTAGGTGCAGATAAAATATCGAGGAAGGTGGAGAAATTGTTTTCTTATCTTAATGTAAACACACGTAAACAATGATAATGTATTTACGAAAGTTTACATAATCCGTTAAGAAATGAATTTGCTCCAGACAAGTTTTTTTAAACAATATCAAATATTTATGTATATGTTTTCAACAAAAAAGTTTATACTATTTTAAAAACTATTCCTAAGAAATATACATTGAAAATCTAACGGAAAATGAGTTAACGTCTAAAATTTCACTTCTGTTGTTCAAAGGGTTATGAGAATTTATGTACGCAGTGTACATGTTATTAATATATTTTTGAAAAAAATAACTATCTGTATCTGCTTTCTTCATGTCTATAAGGCGATAAGAACAGAATTTGGCAAAGTGCATGGAGATTATCAAGCGCATATCTTTCTCATTTGTTATTTCGTTGAAATATTCTTTACGGCTTTCAATGAATCATACGAAATGAATATCTATTTTTTGCTTTTATTTTCTGTTTTTCTTTTTCCAATCGAATGCCTTCTCAGTACATGCCATTGGCTCATTCGTATACTCAAGGTAAAGATGGCAGCGTACTGATGACACGGACGCTTGGGATGTCAATAAGCAAAAGAGCGATAAAATGAAGGTGAGAAATGAATTCGTTTAAACATGGATCTGAACTTTCATCACCAAAGTCATTTATTTCTTTACGTATTTTTTTTTTTTTTTGCAACAGCTTATTTCAATATTTCCCATATTCTTTATAATATTTAATTTTACTTATGTTCACCTTTTACATGATGGTTACTAGTATGGGATGTTTGTTTAGGACAATTTCCAGGACACAACATAAATCACAAACGAGTAATTATATGAAAAGATACTTTTTCGTTTAAATATTTATAGTAACAAATTAGTAGACCAGGTGTACATACACGTACACAAAGAAAGGAGCTTATACGCTGACGACACTAGGGTTTACTCTCGCATCGATCAAAAATCTGAGGAGGCTGACAAAGCAAACCTTGCTGCCGAGCTTGAAAAGGTAAAAAATGGTTCGTGAATTTTAATGCTTCCAAAACAAAGCTGCTATCTATTAACCATCACAGACAATCGCTCCTACCCACCATTAGCATGGATCAGGCTCGTCTCCCTGAAAGCAAAACACTGCGCCTTCTCGGGTTAACTCTCACAATAGACCTCAAGAGGAATGACTATATAGAATCCATAGTTAAATCTGCTGCTAAGAAAATCGGTTCTCTGTGTAGGTCCAGGAAGGTTTTGCTGTCTGAAACAAACATGCACATATATAAATCTGCCATCCACCCGTGCATTGAATACTGCTGCCATATCTGGTCGGGTGCTCTTGCTATCCACCTAGGTGTCCTCGACAAAATCCAACGGAGAATCTGTAATGTGATCGAACCCGACTTGGCAGCTCAGATACAGTCACTTTCTCGCCGGTGCAATGTGGCTTCCCTGTGTCTATTTTACAAACACTTTCAAGTTTCTGCTCCGATGAACTTAGCTCACTGATGCTCCCTATATATAAATTTCCTCGAGCCACAGGATTAGCAACTAGGCCCCACTGTTTTATTGGGAAACCTATAAAATGTAAACGCAAATTCTAGTCCCACAGCTTCTTTTCTCGCACTTCCCGCATGTGGAATTCCCTTCCATTTATTTGCTTCCCCAATGGCTACACTCTCCAAGAATTTAAATATAAGTCAACAGTCATCTTCTATCACACTAACCTGCATCCTCTCTCTTTTATGCTCCCTTCTCCGTCTACTCCACTCTCATCAGTATTCTCATCCTTCTCTTACCCACTTCCTGACACCCCCTATAAACTGTCACTCTTTCTCATAACTTTCTTCCTATGTAACTCCCTGCAAAACAGTGGCAGTAAAATGCCTTGCTTGGGGTGATATGATTATAAAAAATTCTACGATTTGTTCTTTTTTTCTTTCTTTCTTCTTTCTTTCTTTTTTTTTTCTTACGATTCTTTTTTCTTTCTTTTTGCTTTTTCTCTCTTTCTTTCTTGCTTTTTCTTTTTCTTTCTTTCTTGCTTTCTTTCTTTCTTTCTTTCTTTCTTTATTCGCTTCTTTCTCCTTCCACTCCACTCTCATCAGTATTCTCATCTTTCCTCATCTTATATGATTATAAAAAATGTATTCCCATGAACTTGCATACAAGCAGAGTGCACATGCACTGGCAAGAATATACACATGTGCAAGGACTCAGTCACAAGCATTCATCAATGTACGGGAACTTATATATTTCACAACACAGCAGGTAACGGGGAAAGATCAGAGATAACACGTTTGAGATGGTATGAAAAATAAAAAGAAACAAAATCTGCAAAGAGGAGAAGATTAGTTCTAGCCAATCGCCAGCAAAGATTAAACTATCTTGTCTGAAAAAGTTTGAACAAACAAGCATTGGTTTCTAGTTTTCAATCTCACCGCCTTAAAGTAGCTCCCCTGTGGCTCTTCAATAAATACTTTAAATTGTAATTGTTCTGAATAGTTTTTTTTTTCTCTTTGGTAACTAGCTTTTACAATTTTAAGCGTATAGATGTTGTTGTGCAGCAAATATCGGTTTCGAACGAGAAATCGGAGAGCCGAGTTCGAATTCCAGTTGAATACGTTGTATTCACTTATGCACAAATACCCCGGAAAAAAGTATTAATCCGTCTCTTCTTTCTCTAGCTATGGGTTAAATAGCAGGACAGATTGAGTTGGCAATCAGTCTACCGCAGAAAATAATCGCAATCTGCTGCTCGAAAATATTCTACCCAGTCAGTCATGTCTCTTTCCAGACAGGATCGTTGAAAATTGTACCACGTATGGCATTTAACTGACTAGATTGGTAGCTAGGTCTCATCGTTTAACTGCTGAAGTAGCTAGATATAACTGCAATTTCTATGCCAACAGTTTCTTCTTTCGAACTCCTTGCTTGTCAATCTCTGGATTCTTTCTTTAATCTTTATGAATTAAATGTAACATCAATCGTTATATTCTGGTTACTTGATTTCTGATCTTTTATTGTTCTCTCTTCTTAAATTTATTGTTTTCATATTCTTTCGCAGGTAATACCCACTACCTTATATCGTAGGGGTTTTATTATTGTGATTAAGGTGAATTTGTAAATAATTTACTTGCTTTTTGTAATATAAAATAAAGATAGAATTAGTGTAGCAACTGCAAGAGGGGATAAGAACGAACAAGCGACCATATAGACGACATATTCAGAACAGTAAAGCAGAGAATTATGAAGCGACAACTCAAAGTAGCTCCAATTCATGAGACGGCAGACGTTAAGAGCCTGCTTAAGAATTTCACAAAAAAGGGTCTTAGTGATGAGGACCAAAGAAAATCGTGGAAGAAAAAAAAACATTATCGGAAACGATTTTATAGCACGACTCCTGGCTGCGTCCAGCCAACCCCCCTGACCTTTGGTCGATTCTGCCCACGTTGTGTTCTTGATCTGACATTTGCTAAATCATGATTGCTTATTATCACTTGAAGAGGCTGGTCCAGATATGCGAGTGATTGGTATATAATAAAAACAAGATTTAAGACCGCAACGACACAGTGTAGATTTATATATATTTATATATATCTAATAAATAAAAGATTACAAGCAAGTCAAAGTAAGAGAGGAAAAAGAAATATCAGTTGGCTGGTATTTCAGCAGCATGATCATATACGTGTTCTATTATTTCCACTGGACGATGGTTTATACAACTTCCAGTTGGTTGCATTTGGACTGATCGTCTTCTTTCTTGCATCAGGCCGTATTATTCAAACCGCCATTCAAATCTCTTTCTAACTTCTCATCCAAACACGGGTGCCGAACTAATTTCGTCTTGCATTTTGTTAAACAGGCACCCAGACCGGGTGGAGGGAGTTATGTATAGGGTTTCTATTTCCCTCACTGTATAACTATTACCAGCTCGAATTTAAAACAATTACATTTCACATTTTAACTTCCAGGGAAAAGGTAGGAAAACCCACTTCCTGTTATTGTGTCCGTTCTTACCAGCTGTCCTGGTAATCAGTACACAGGAAATTCTTAAGGCCATATTTTAATCTAGGGTCACATATCGTCAAATCCTACTGACAAATACTTTTGACTAGAATTAGGTAACTAACTCTGAGGAATTCGCTTACTTCTCCTAACAAAAGAGTTTAGCACTCAGTGAATTCTTGTATCCATATTTTCCACTAGTCAGCATTTCGGCAACTTTATCCGACAAAAATAATTGTATTCTATAATTTTAGAGACATCTCTTCTCGTCTTGAAAATCACATAGGATTAATACTAACCATGTGAAAGTAGGGTTACAGTTTGACAATAATCTTTACGTTTTTTTCAAAAAAGCTTTCCACCGAGACTAAGTGTGGTAAACTCGGCATACCGCAGAATCACCTGAGGATGACGTATTCTGATGACCGGAAAGATGTTCCAATCTCTCCTAGTAATGGTCTTCCTAGCATAACATCCAGAGGTCATGTTAAATAACATCGGAATAAAGTTGTGTGAAATTCTAAAAAATTCATGCGCGACCCCCATGCTGGCAGTGCACTGCAAATAAATTATAGAAGAATTTTCAGCACGTCCCCAAGCAACTGACCATCCTCCTCCAGCGGGCTTGTAAACAAGGTAGTGTACAACAAGAATGGTGTCTGGCGGATGGCATTTAGATACCTAACGAAAAGAATACAAAAAGCATTGCAATTTCTGCCCCATCTTTCTCTTGAATGTAGAGCGGAAAATATAATTTGGGTCCTTTTCCGTCGTATGACGGACTTCCTGCTAGGTAACCATCATATAACTACAGCTGTCCTGGGTGGCTTCACCGGTTTTTTTTTAAATATTCACAAATGATTTGGAACTCAGTCTTATCAGCCAAACAAAATAAAACTTAGTTTTGTGTAATTTAGCTTGATCTCACGAATGTGTATGGATCAGTACCTCATGAGCTAATTTCTTTGAGTTTTTTCAATTTCCCTAGTAAGCTTAAGGAAATTACTATAAAATATTTCAGAGCAGAGTGTATAAAGATCACACGAAAAACTGACAAGCGCTCTCTCTCTCTCTCTCTCTCTCTCTCTGTATATATATATATATATATATATATATATATATATATATACATACTCAAGAACAGAAGTTGGATATTTTTACATATCCATAGATAATACCATATTTCTCGGCTCTCTTATCATCTCACCATTTGTCAGACAAAATTCATGCAAAAATGAATAGTTCACATTTATCCAGACAAAGTAAAGTGAAATAGAAAAAGGAGAAAAAAGAAAGAAAATAAAAAGAAGAGAAAAGGAAAATAGGAGAAGGAAAGAATAAGGGAAAGAGGGTTTAACTTAACGTATTAGATTTTAGCGTCCTGCTACGTCTTTGGTCTAGATTTACAAAAAGAACCGTCGTTAAGGAAAACAATGAATATTGACTTTGGTTGCTAGTTGTCTATTTTTAGATCAGGTCGTTCAAACTTAAAAATAAAAAAGTAGGGATTGAATATATAGATATATATACTATTTTAAAAATAAGGAATTTTCTCCTAATATTGGATGAAATGGTCTTTGAAACTAACAATAAATTCCTAGTATTTATAATATTATACCAATTTTTTATTTGTAAGCATGTGTATATACACAGTGCTTTGAAAAAGTATTAGGGAAAGAACATTTATCTTTTATGAGGCATATTGACAGAAAATAAACAATTTAATTAAAGTAATTTTATTTGATTTACTTAACAAATGCTTTGACAAGAAAAAAAATTACTAAATAAATTTCATATTAAGAATAATAGTCTTCTGCTTTCATCACTGCCTTAATTCTGTCAGGCATTGGCATCACAAGCTTCTTCAATATTTCTAATGGTATCTCCTGCCAAGCAGTTTGTATTTGTTCCTAAACTGTGTCTTGCAAAGTAACATTAGATTTATCAATTTTTTATCCAAAATATCCCAGAGATGATAAATAGGATTTAGATAAGGGCTTTGTGGGGGCCAATTCAAATTCTGAAGGTTTCCTTCCTCTTCATTTTTGTTAAATAATTCTTACAAAGAATTTCACTCTGTATTTGAATTTCAGTGAGGTTTTTAGGAAAACAACCCCTACCCCAATACTTTTGCACACAACCGGTAATGTGCAAAAGTGTTAGGACAGGGGTGATTTTAAACTTTATTTTGATGCCTCATAAAAGATAACATAGTTCTTGTCCTAATACTTTTGCACAGTACTATATATATATATATATATATATATATTAATCAGTCTAATCCCATGTAAGGCAGTAATCTATATATAGAAAAAGCAATCTGTGAGTCTATGTGTGACTGTAAGCTATGGACGCCTACAATTTTTAAGCTACGCCATTCAAACTTCGTAGGGATACATATCTACAGGGAAGCTAGGTCGACACATACCTTTTGAGTTTAGGTTCAGCAATTTTCCTTTTCGTTAATGGAATCGATTGTTTACATTTGCTCCGTAAAATATCTAAGATCTAAGACGGCTGCTGAATTACGTCACAGAAATCAAATCATACGTGTCAAACGCGACTAAAATATTTTTATTATTAAAAATAAAAATGAGCCTATATTTTTAATTTTTATTCCGACGTTTTAAAAATTCATTTGGTCAACAAAAAATGTGAATAGTTTCCCCCATAATTTTGAAACAAAAGAAATATTTACAAAAAAGTGTTTTTTCAAACAAAAACAAAATATGTAAAAAAAGAAAAGTACCAATGGTTCATTTCAGACTTCAGAAAATAAATTAAAAACAAATAAAGCTTTTTTTTTATTCCATGCAGGAAATCAACTGTCTGTAATTCGTGTGGCATTAATGTAACTTTTTCCTCTAAAATTAAATGTCAACATTTATAAATATTCTTCGAAAATTTCTGAATTGAGAGCATAACAGTTTTTATATTTCTACATTTTAAATATTCTTCGAAAATTTCTGAACAGAGAGCGTAATAGTTTTAATATTTCTACATTTTTAAATATTCTTCGAAAACTTATGAACTAGTTATGGGTTAAATAATAGAACAGATTCGGTTCTATATCCTTGGCTGGCATCCAGTTTTTCTGTCTACCGCAGAAAGCAATGACAACCTACAGTGAGATAATCTTCTGCCCAGTCAGTCATGTCTCTTTCGAGACATGATCGCCCAAAGCGTGTATCACGTATGGCACTGTACTGACTGACCCTAGCGAAGAGTTCATCCGAACAATTACATTGAAAGTATTTATGTAAACGACATACAGAGGTAACCTCATCGCGGAGAGTAAGCGACAGACGCCACGCTGCCAGATCATGACGAGTAATATTGCTGAATCTTCTTTTTGATTTTATGAAGGATTTAAAATTAAAGAGGAGTAGTACGGAACCAAATGTGGTGACAATATTTTAAGCATGTACAAATGAATGATGTATAGATGGGCAAGATATTTTTTTGTTGAGAAAAACCGTCTCGTCCAACGCAGTGAACCAACTTTCTTAGCAGCTGACCGAGCAATATTTTCAGCCACTTCGTCCATCTTCAAGGAGTACAGTAGTTTTCACTCGAGTGTTTCTTTCCAAGACTATTTAATTTGATTGTTTTTGGCCTAATATTTTCAATCATCTTTCTGTTTGATTTGATAACGTTAAAAATGTTTATACATGAGTTTTAACTGTCGCTTCTATTTCATCTTTTTTAGAATAATTAAACAAATACAAGGAAATGGTTGTTTCTTTCTTAGGAAACTGGAAAGGTGGGGGCCATAAATAGAATATATAGCGAAATTATTCATCAGCTATATTGTACTATTGAAATGCGACTTAATTCAGAAAGCAACTGATGAGATATACCCTAATATGAAATAAATATATTTAAAACATAAAAACATATTATTAGCAGTTCAGTTTGATAACCCAGTGATGAGTGTTAGTGGAGATAGTCAACAGTCTCTGTAGTTAGTGTGTGTCAAATATTTCAAAGAATGTTCTCTTGCAAAATGTTTAGGAATAGACCATTTTTTTGTTTTCTAATTCATGATTTCATGGAGACATTTTGAAAGCTTAGTATTCTACTGAAGTATTAGCAATCCATTTATAAAGAATGTATTAACTACTAAAAATATAAACGTCGTTTTAGTTTTTATTATTGTTTAATAAACTCCGGCGTTTTATTCCCAATAATAATCGTCCAATTCTTTCTGAAGAACTACAATAAATACTATATAAAAAATAAACTCTCATAGCAGATGTGAACGACTTTTCTGGAAGATTTTCCACCATCAAAACAACAGCCTATTTTCCCTCAAAAGATTTCAAAATGTAAATGCTAAGATATATTTGTAAATCTATTTGATATCTAATCTAAACTTATTCATAAATAGAACTTTGTCTCTCTGTGTGTGTGTGTACCCGTTACCGATAGACTCCGAAACGGCTGAACCGATTTTCTTGAAAATTTACACAGTTGTATTAAAAGCGTCTGCGAATGTTCTTAGCTAGGTTTTGTGTCGAGGTAACACCGATAAATATCGAAAATCGAAAATCGAAAAAATCGGGTTATAGAACGAGTGGTCAGATTTTAATCAAATGTAATTCACTCATTGACAAAGACATAAGAAAAGATGTTCAGAAGTTTCAAGGTTGCATTTCTTACAATAATGCAGAAGATTTTATATCGATACCAGGAAATCAAAATTTGACTTACATCCATTCATTTTTCTTTCAGTCTACGGTTTCTCTTTAACTGGAAACAACTTAGTCTTTCGTGCCAAAGTCCAAAGAGTTTGAGCTCCAGGACCATGGATTAGTTTTAAAGCTTTCATTACACCCGAGCAACGCCGGGCTATACTGCTAGTACTAATTAAACTTGTAAAGCGAAGGGTCGGTATATTCAGCAAGTGAAATAAAGAAGCATAAATATGACATCTATTTAAAGTCTTTCTAAGAAGATCAATAATGTTTCACTTCTGCTTTGAGGCAAATTATATGTGTTACAAGACTGTAAACATGTCCTGAAAGCTTTTGGCTGAAAAAGAAGCCTTTTTTCAGAAAGGATTTACAGAAGAAACCTTTGAACAACATCCACGAGTTAACAAAATAATTGAAGATCTATATAAACAAACTTTTAAAATGTATCCAGCCGATATGCATGTTGTTATTGAATGAAAAAAGCGATTTTCTGTTTTTTTTTCAATTAATATACAGACGTTAGAATCTTTTGTTTGAGATATAGAATCAGCCAGTAAAAATATCTATGAAGAATTTATTGAATTAAAATGACATTATTAGTATACTAATAAATTTGCACAATATGAATAAATTTTTACTGTGAATTACAACTTAAATATCTGTAGCCAAATACGTGGTCTGATGAAAATGAGGAAAAAATTCCCACGTTTTCTATTTTCTATTTAGTTGAATATGCCTGCACTCCAATCAGAAAATATAAGAAAATGAAATATGTAGATTATATATATATATATATGTATATATATATATATAGAGAGAGAGAGAGAGAGAGAGAGAGAGAGAGAGAGAGAGAGAGAGAGGGTACTGTCAAATGTATTAGGACAAGAACTATTTTATATTTTATGAGGCATCAAAATAAAGTTTAAAATCACCCCTGTCCTAACACTTTTGCACACTACCGGTTGTATGCAAAAGTATTAAGACAGGGGTGATTCTCCTAAAAGTCTCACTGAAATTCAAATACAGGGTGAAATTCTTGGTAAGAATTATTTGACAAAAAAGTAAGAGGAAGGAAGGTTTCGGAATTTTAATTGGCCACAACAAACCCCTGCTCTCAATTCTATTGAACATTTATGGGATATTTTGGATAAAAAAAAATTGATAAATCTAATGTTACTTCGCAAGACATACTTTGGGAACAAATACAAGCTGCTTGACAGGAGATAACATTAGATACATTGAAGAAGTTTGTGATGTCAATACCTGACAGAATGAAGGCTGTGATTAAAGCAAAAGGCTATTATACTAAATATTAAATTCATTTTGTAACAATTTTTGTCTTGTTAAAGCATTTGTTGACTAAATCAAATAAAATTATTCTTCTTTTCTATGTGCCCTCTCCTTTCAGGACGTAGGCGATCATGGCCTTCCACGTTTCCCTATCGCTGGCGGCTCTGAGCACGCCTTCTCCTGTTACACCATGCAATCCTCGTTCAGTCATCTACCTGATTAGGTCCTTCAAATATGTTATCCGTTGCTTTCCCCTGTCTCTTTTTCTCTCTATCTGGCTTGTTAGTATCAGATTCTCCAAGCCATCCTTCCTCATTGCTTGTCCCAGGAGCTTCAGCTGTCTCTTCCTGATACTCATTATTAATTTCCTTTTTGTTTCCATCATTTCCAAGACCTCATCATTGCTTACATGCTCGATCCATGATATTCGCAGCATCCTTCTGTAGAACCATATTTCAGCTGCTTCAGGTTTTTTCTTTGATGGTATTGTTCAGCATTCACTGCCATATTGAAAGACAGACAGCCAGTGGATCACTGAAGATATTCTTACCCCGATGCAAAAAAAAAAAAGACAGAAAAGGATGCCAAGATATGGAACGGAATACAAGAGACTACACAAGCTCCAAAAGGACCGCACTCATAGCGGCTCTATTAACATCGGCGAACGACATCATTCCTAAGGATAAAGCACGCCAGGATAAAAACTAGTGGATCACAGAAGAGATTCTTGGCCTGATGCAAAAGAGACAGAAAAGGATGCCAATATATGGAACGGAATACAAGAGACTACACAAGAAAATACGAAGCAAATGTAGACAGGTTAAAGAAAGATGGCTCAACGACAAATGCGCCGAAGTAGACAGACTGAGTACAACAAATAATGGAGACATTCATAAAAAAATAAAGCAACTAACAGGGTAAAAAACATGCTCAGCAACAGGATGTATAAAAGCAAAAGATGGCACACTAATACTAGAAAAAATACTTCAGAGATGGGATGAGTATATCGGAGATCTCTTCTCCGACAACAGAGAGCAGCCAGCAATGGACAAAATTATGGATGGACCAGAAATATCAAAATCCGAGTTGGAATTGGCAATGACCAAATTGAAGAGAAACCAAGCAACGGGACCAGACGGGACTGTAAGAGAGATGTTGATGTCCCTAGAAGGCTTTGGCGTCAACAAACTAGAAATCTACAACAACGGCAATATACCGGAGGACCTGAGCAGATCAATCTTCATAACACTACCTAAGAAGCTAGGTGCAAAGGAATGTGAACTCTATTGAACAATCAGTTTAATGAGCCAGATAACAAAACACATTATCCGGATTTTGATGAACAGAACGCGCTGCAGAATTGAACCAGAGATAGGATATGAACGATGTGGCTTTTTTAAAGATACTGGAACGAGGAATTCAATATTCATGTTCAGAATTCTATATGAACGAGCAATACAAATGCAGAAGGACCTTTATCTGTGCTTTATAGACTACGCAAAAGCATTCGACAAATTAAGACACAAAGAATTGATAGAGATTCTCGACAATGTCGACATTTTTGGAAAAGACGTTAGGATAATCAATAATATCTATTGGCAGCAAACCGCTTGTATACGGATAGGGAGTTAACATTTTTTTTAATATCACCCCCAAGCAAGGCGATAACGCCACTGATGCGCAGGGGGCTACGTAAGAGTAAAGAGGTTGGAAAAGAGAAAGCCGGAAACCACATCCTAAACAGGGAACATGGGATGAGCCTCTTCATCTGTTCAATAGACGTGGGTGGAGTGTGAACCGGGCGATAGTTTAGTCTATCTATTTCAATTGAAAAAAAAGAGTGAAAAGATTGGAAAAGAGAAAATCGGAAACGACATCCTAAACAGAGAACAAGGAATGAGCCTCTTCACCTGTTCAATAGACGTGGGTGGAGTGTGAACCGGGCGATAGTTTAGTCTATCTACTCCAATTGGAAAAAATTAAAAAACGAAAAGAGTGAAAAGATTAGAATAGAGAAAACCGGAAACTGCATCCTAAACAGGAAACAAAGGATGAGCCTCTTCATCTGTTCAATAAACCTGGGTGGAGTGTGAACCGGGCGATTGTTTAGTCTATCTACTCCAATTGAAAAAAATAAAAATAAAAAAAAATAAAGAAAAGTGAAAAGATTGGAAAAGAGAAAACCGGAAACCGCATCCTAAACAGGAAACAAGGGATGAGCCTCTTCACCTGTTCAATAGACGTGGGTGGAGTGTGAACTGGACGATTGTTTAGTCTATCTACTCCAATTGAAAAAAATAAAAAAAGAAAAGAGTGAAAAGATTGGAAAAGAGAAAACAGGAAACCGCATGCTAAACAGGAAACAAGGGATGAGCCTCTTCATCTGTTCAATAGACGTGGGTGGAGTGTGAACCGGGCGATAGTTTAGTCTATCTACTCCAAAAAAGAACTGAGCATATACTTAAAATAAAAACTTAATGTATGATCATCAGCGAAAAGAGGAGCTCAGTATGCCAACTCCAATCGGAAAAACTAAAATAAAGTAAAAAAATTCAAATACCTGGGAAGTATTTTGACAGAGGATGGAAAGTGCGACATAGAGATTCAAAGACGGATTGGCATGTCTAAAGACGAATTTCTCAAGCTAACCAGAGAACTGAAAGACAGGAAATTCTCATAAAGAAACAAAGAAAAGAGTGCTGGATTGTTATGGGATAACTATCTCATGATTAAATATAATAGACATTTATTATCTGTTATATTTAACAGTATATATATATATATGTATGTGTGTGTGTGTGTGTGTGTGTGGATGTAAAAACGTATATATGTATATGTGTATATACGCAGGTACGCATCACTGTATCAATATTTATCAATATGTATAGTAAACATTTATATGTCAGGTTTAAATTAGACATGTATTCAGTCATGTAAGTCCCATATGCTTGGGCGATCATGTCTCTTTCGAGACATGACTGATTGGACAGAAGATTATCATGCAGTAGGTTGCCATTATTTTCTGCGGTAGACTGGTTGCTAACCAAAGCTATAGAATCCAATCTGTCCTGTTATTTAACCCATAAATGGTGGGAAGAGATGGATTAATACCTTTGTGCGTAAACGAATGCAAGGAATGCCACTGAAATTCGAACTCGGATCACTGATTTGTTTTTGCGAGCTGATAACCACTGCACTACAATGCACATCCTAAACAGGTGTATTAGAAAGTGCTAAATACATGATAGAAGTTCAATGAAGCTTTTAGATGTGTAAGTTGCGGATATTTGTAACAAATTTTAACAAACCACTTGACTAAACCGAAAAGGTTGAAACATTGGTAGCCTAATCGGTTGATTTCCCCAACCTATACATATATATATATATATATATATATATATATATATCTGTAAATTCAGATAAAACTTAGCAGAGAAATAGCCATTTTCAACATGTCATTTTAAGACATGCATTTTCAACTCCTTATAAACAAAAGAAATAATGAGAAAGAATTCTAAGCTCAGAGGTTAGCTCTAGTAAAGGAAGGGGTTGGGAAGTATTGGTTTTTATAAGGTTAAGCACGCGGAATTTTAGTAGTAATTACTTCTTTGGTAGTAGGAGGTATGTGGCTTGAACCTTGAGTTGGTTGTTTATGTTTTATGGTAAATCAATCTCGGCGGGTCATTTATTGCCAACTAAATTTTATTTATGTATTGCTGGTAATACCTTTTTTTCTTTCAAAAATAAAATTGTTGCTTTTATATAAGTTTTGTGTGTAGTAACACTTTTTCTTTTCGAGTATAAAGATTCATTTGGATTTGATTTTTAAGGACAGGGTCTCCAAGCCCTTCCCTTATTATTTAACCCATAACTGGAGGGAAGGGTCGGATTAATACCTTTCCGAAGGGTACCAGTGCTTAATGAAAGCAGGGTATTCAACTGGATTTCAAACTCGGCTCACCGATTTCTCTTTCCGAGCCGATATCCACTGCACCACAACGCACAACCGTAACTAACAGCACCTGGTATTCCCAAGCGGTCACCCATCTAAGTACTGACGAGGCTCAAAGTGGCTGAACTTCGGTGATCGAGCGAGAACTGGGGTATTCAACGTGATATGGCCGTAACCCGAGTTGGTAGTGACACGTGGTGGGGAATTAACTGCTTAGCCAAATTTAAAATATATATATATAGAGATAGATGTGTGTGTGTGTGTGTGTGTGTGTGTGTGTGTGTGTGTGTGTACGTGTAAGCGGGAGAATCTTCAGAAGATTTAAACTGACAAATATATATCAAAATATAGAAAATTAAAATATTGAATATCTCATCTTAAATTGTATGAAACTAGTTTCGTATTTAAATTAACATTTGAATTTGTATCAAGAATTCGGATGAGGGGCAGGTAAAAAGCAAGCAATGAAGAACAACGAAAGAATAACGATCTATTTTCATGGTATAGAATTATATAAAAGATATATTGTGTTAACAACAAGCTGGAAACGTTTTACATCACCCTGATACGACGGAAAAATAGGGAATGGAAGGAGGATTTCAGCTGAGTAGGAGGACATGAATGATACTGGCAAGCAAAAAAAATATAACAAGGAGTCAAATATTGAGTAAACAAACTTAAAACACAACTTGAAAGAATATTAAAACAAGTAAACATCGTTTGAGAGTGTGAAAATTAGACGGAAAAAAATACCGTTTCTTTTTTTCAGGGGAAAAAAAGAAACAAAAAATAACAGAAACAAAAGAAAGCATTTAAAACAAAAGCAATTTTTAAATTAAATACTAGAGACGACAAACAACAACAGGCAAGAAAGAAACCATTATGGGGTTTCAGCATTTATATATATATACATATAGTTTATTTTAAAACAAGGAATTTGTTAACAGTCTCCAGAGCGCTCTCGTCCAATATCTCATCAGAAGAAAGTCGTTAGAATTATAAATCAAACGAAAAGAACAGCACGAAAATGAAGAAAAATACAGCGGGGCGGTGGAGAACACGCGAAAATGAATATATATATATATATATATATATATATATATATATATATATATAACGAGGGGAGGAGAAATCGTAAATAATTAGCGAGGGACAGTTAAAATAAAATATCCCCCAACAAATAAAGAGACTTGACAAAATCCTTTCTGCCGGCAAAGAGAAGGCTTCCGTAATGATATGCAGACTGATTCCAAAATCTTCAAATGATTATTGGAACCAATGACATGCATAATTTTGAATCACTTTTTCGTATACGACTTGGCACAGGCTAAATTCTCTAGTACGTGTTGAGCAATAGCCCATTCTATATTTGTAGAGGAAAGGTAACTTATGTTATCTATTTTACCAAATCGTATTTTACAAGGTATATGTTGGCTAATTCTTGTTTCCAAATGTAAGGTTGTACGCCCCACATCACCAGCAGCGCACTGGTAATTAAATTCATATACCAAATTACTTAATTTTACGAAAAGACGAAAACGCAGACCTAGCCCGAAAAAATACTGTGTACATGTGTGAGCATTGTTGTGCTATTGACTAATGTTGTGCGTTTTGTGGAACTTTGAAGGAATCGTGCATTTTGAGTTGGTTCCGAATGGTCGTGCCATTAGTGCCGAACTTTACTGTCAGCAACTTGAGCGGGTCTACTAAAAGTTGAAGCAAAAGTACCCGGCTCTGATCAACCGAAAGCGCGTTTTGATACAGCAGGACAATGCCAAGCCACACACCTCCAGGAAGACCAAAGACAAGTTAGAAGAGCTGGACGGCGTTGAGGTTCTGCCACATCCAGCCTACAGTCCTGACGGTGCTTCATCAGATTACGGCCTTTTCCGCTCCATGTAACACTTTCTGAATGGCCGCCGATTCGACTCGTTTGATGAAGTCGAGGAAGTGTGTCAAGAATTGTTTGATTCGAAGCAGGCTGAATGGTACTTTGACCAGATCCGAAAGCTTGCAGATCGGAGGCAGAAAGTCTTGGAAAATGATGGTTTTATTTTGAGCAAGAAATTTTGTTGTTTTTGCGAGTAAAATTTCAATTATTTGCAAGTGTTTACGAACTTTTGGGTCAACTTAAATTTATGTGTACTGAAATCAATGAATATATCAAGAAATAGAACTTTATTAGTAGTATTAAGTTCTAATGTAAATCTGAGGACGGAGTGAATTTCAAATTTGTTTTTAAGTTGTGTAATTTGATCAATAATTTTAACTCAAACGAAAATATCGTCCATGTATGTAGGGGGTATATTAGTGTCATTAAGTATTTTGTTTTCTAAATGTGCCATATAATAAAAAAATGTGACCTAAAAGAGATCCCATCGCAATACCATTCATTTGAGTATAAATATTACTTGGTGGTCAAGAAATGGTAATTCAGTGGTGCATGCTAATAATAATGTTTTAATACAGTCGGGTGCATATTGATGGGTTTGAGAGAAGAATGATAATTATGTCAATCGTTTCATGGACAGGGACATTAGAAAATAAATGTTGTACATCCAAATATAATAATATAATAATCGCATCTTTGGATGTAAATATGTATTCGAGAGGAATAAGGGTGGTTTGCCTCAATTTACGTGACTAGTTTAACAAAGAAATGCCGCTCATTAAAATCTCTCTCTGTCTCACTCATGGTCTCTATTTCTAGATATGTGCCATAAATATGAATCATATATATATATATATAATTTTTACCCGTATATATATATATATATATATATATATATATATATATATATATAGTCATCCGCTGACAGATCTGTTTCGCTGTATCACAGCTCATCAGTACAGTTAGACTCCGATTGCTTTTTACCTAGGTTTGAAACCCGACCGAATTGGCGTCAGTCGGCGTTTCTACCTCTAGCGCTCGGTAGAAGGAAGCAGACTTTTTAGCGTGTATATTATCATTAATAGCCGAGAGTGTTCTAATTCATTGCTGAATAAACGATGCTTAGATGCCAGTGTAACTACTGTTTATCAAAGTCTAACATTCTTCCAGAGTGCTCAATCAGGGTGCTCAATCAGGGTGTTAGAGCGTAAAGTCATCCGCAGACAGATCTGTTTAGGTGTATCAATTCGTGGCCCAGGGGTAGAATCGCCGACTGACGTCGATTCGGTCGGGTTTCAATCCTGGGTCAGGAAGCGATCGGAGTCTAACCGTACTGATGAGCTGTGATACAGCGAAACAGATCTATCTGCAGATGATTATATATATATATATATTGATCTTTTTTGCTGCATTACAGCTTATCAGTACGGTTAGACATCAAGACGCTTCACTAAAACTCAACCAGAATCGAGTCACTGGTAGATCAAGGTCAGATGCCTTGAAGAAAAACATTTTAATTGACACTCAAGGTGCGGCAAAATTAATAGACATATTGCTTTTTTGCGATCGTTTCTTTCTCCAAAACTATTTTCCAACAAAAAATCGGGTCATCTGAGGATTGAATTTATAGGCCTTGAAGCACGCAAAAAGTGTTTAAATTGATGTCACTGGGTGCGGCAAAAACAAATAGCAGAACAATTTCTGCCCATAAACACGCATCGTCCAATTCAAGTAACATCAATAGGTAAAGCCAGTTGTGAAGATTTTCCGAATGAAACAATTTGTGAATTCACATACAAGTTTAGGTAAAAATTCGCTGACGAAAGTTATTTCACTCGGTCGTTTACTTCTTCAAACTTCAACTTAAATTTTGCCGCTTATGAAGTAAGGCCTGATGGTTTAAACAGACACAAAATTCTTCTAAACTCGCTTCCCAATTCTTGCTTTCCTGACGGCTACAACCTCCAGTAATTTCAATGCAATGTCAATACTCATCTCTTAACCACTAGACTCTAGTTCTTTCACCACCCCGTATATCCTTTCCTTTCTCTCCACATTTGCAACTGTCATCACACATGTATTACCATCATTCTCTTTCTCCTATCTAACTAGTTCGTCTTCCTCTTCACTCTCTTCTACTTAATCTTTTTATTATTATGTAGCCCTCTGCACATCAGTGGCATTACCGCCTTGCTCGGAGTGATACGATTAAAAAAACTTATTCTAAACTATTGTATACATCTTTTTTCTAATCGCAGTGTGGTGGCTGTTCTACTGTACGACAACCCGAGCCTGAAGTCAAGTGGTCTACGAGCGATCCCTCGTCTCACGCTCCACGGGTGGTTCAAAATTTGACGTCAACGGCAAAATCTTGCCTGTTGCGGATGTCAAATCGGGTGGCCCGTTCGCGGACGCCGCCGCGTGTGAAGCGACAACAGCCGAAGGGGGCGCTGCAACGACGAACGCCTCCGCGGAACCCAACAACAGAATCCACCCCTAGCGACGACGACGCCAGCTATGGCAGGCTCCAGCGGAACGAAAAGAGGCACCTTTCGTAATACCATGACGGCACTGGTCGCGGTTCCGGCTTAGAGGCTTTCAGCCGTTATCGTACGGAAGCAGCGTGGCACAGCCGCTCGTTCGAGCGAGAACGCGAACCGTTGCTCCGATCCCGCGATTCCTCTCGTACTAGACGGGATAGCCGTGGCCACGGCCGACGTAACAAACGTGTCGATCGGTATGATAAAACTAACCTGTCTCACGATGGTCATGTCTACGGCTATATCGTGTTCAATACATCGGTTCCCGTCCGATCACCGAAGTTAAGGAACATCGAGCCTGATCAGTACTTAAATGGGTGACCATTTAGGAATACCAGGTGCTGTAAACGTAATGACCACGAATGGTCCACCGGTCCTCCAGGTTTGGGGGTTGGGCGCAGGGCTTAACAACCCTGCCCCGTAAAAACAGTTTGTTACAGAAACAGCGACAAAAAGTTGCTGCCCTATGCACCATCTGGGTGTGACGGATAAATGATGATTGTAGATATGATTCAATTTCTCCGTACGCTACGGGATCCAACTACTCTTTTGCTGATAAAATTTTCCTTGGTGACGGCTAGAAATTTATTATTCTGACTAAAATATTCTACCTCATGCAGGTTAGGCTCATTTGACCAAAACATTGCCGTCTAAAAGTGGGAATCATTGATAAACATGCGATATCGAACATTGGTTCGTAAACCTAACGTTCTGGTACTAATTTATATTTAATATTCATATTCTTAACCAATTTCGCGCCTCCAATCTAAATGCCTAGAAAGAAAACACACTCCATACATTTCACCAAACGACAGTTGGGTAGAAAAATGAGTCAACGGGAGGCCTCATTGAGTAGTAGGCATTCCCAAAGTGTGGAATTATCTGTGAATTCAACGTCCATTTCCATTGATGAGAATAGTTTGAGCCAAGAAACTAGAAATGATTCCCCCATTGTATCTGCACATTCAGTTTGAAAATGATGAGCGTTCATTTAGACAATCCATAAATGCTTTCTAAACTGCAGTCGTCAGTGCTTTAGTGATAACGAATAACGTCAACTTAGATTATCAACGAAAACAAAGGCAAAAGCATATGCACGATCTTTAGAGAATGACGTTCAACGTTTGAGCAGAAACGTTGTTGCTATGGCCTGCTTCAGAGAATGAGGCTCAACTACAGCTATGTACACGACAAGAGCTTCACAGAATGAAGCCCAGCCTATACTTCGTCGTGGCAGAAATGCTACAACTACAGCTGCCGCGCGAGCCTCAGAGAATGAAGTTTAACATGATCTTCGTCCACACAGTGACGCTATTTATTTGACAACTGTGGAAACAGCAGAGAATAAGGATAAACCAGAGTATATATTAACTGTTAAAACCTAAAAATCAACACAAATCTTAACAAGTAAAATAATAAAACAATGAAAATAAAATGGGGTAAAAAGCATTGAAAACGACGAAAATAGGTGAAAATCTATACAGGCTGCTGCAGTGAACCATTGAAATGACGTAAAAAAAGAAAAGGGCACTAAAAATTATGGACAAGAAAAGTATCATAAAATACTCAAAAATACCCTTAAAGAAAATAAATAAAAAAATAAAAAAAATGGCGAGAGAATGCTAAAATTTTGGCTGAGAGTTAAAAAAGAATCATCAAAGAAGCCTATAAAATTGTCAAATGATCCCCAGTAAACCTAAAATTAGTTGACCTGTATACAACCTGTAAATGTGATTGGCGGCTGAGCCAAAAGTCTACATCTATGGCAGCTGTGTGAGGTCAAGATACCGATGTTAAACGTTACGTTCATGTGAACAAAGCGCCTCTGCAATAAACGCGGCGAAGACTAAATCTGAACGCGATTGTCGTTTGAGCAGAAATATGAATTCAATGTCAGCAGAAATACAGAAGTGGCGCATGGGAGTAGGCAGATTCATTTTAAGAAGAAGAAACGAAAAAGAAATCGAAAACGAAGAAGTTGAAGAAAACAAAGAAGAAGAAGCCGAAGAAGAAGAGGAAGAAGAAGAAGAAAAAGCAGAAGCAAAGGGCTATGAAGATGACAAAGACGAAGAAATCGAAGAAAAAGGAGATGAAGAAGGAGAAGAAAATAAAAAGACTAATAAGTCGTTGTCCAAATAAAGACTTATCAGTTTCAGTTGCATGCGTAGATCCAATGGTAGAAGCATTTCTGATTTGTTGACTTAAGTGATAATTGTTGATGGGTGTTGTTTTTGCTGAAGTTCGTCGTTTCGTATATTGGGACTGTGTATGAAAACAAAAGGTATGTTTCAACTTTTTGTAATATCTATCTTATAAAATGCCATATCGATTTCCCGTTTTCTTCAGGGTGCCAACCCCTCCGATGTTGAGGGGACAATGCGTCCACCTCGTATGAATTACAACGTCATCGCAGCACATTACAGACACCCATAACGCTAGCCCTCGTTCTTCCATGTCTACTTACATCATTCGCATTTATTCGCAAAATTGATCAAGCATGAATCCTGTTTTAAAAATACAACAGAAACCAATAATTACTTCACATTTCACTTACGTTTCACTTCACTGACGTGTTACGGCAACCTCATACTGGAACTTTTTGAAAAAGCAGTTAACATTAACATTTCAACATAACCTCTAAAAAAAACCCAACCAACAACAGTCTATATTGCTAGAACACTTATACAATACTTATGCAAATATATATATATATATATATATAAATTTATTTATAAATGAAACTTTGCCTGTGTGTGTCTGTGTGTGTGTGTGTATTCGTTACATACAGATTCCGAAACGGCTGAACCGATTTTCTTGTAAATTTACACAGTTGTACTATAAGTGTCTGCGAGTGTTCCTAGCTAGGTTTTGTGTCGAGGTACTCCCGATAAGTATCGAAAATTGATAATCGAAAAATCGAGTTATAGAAGGAGTGGTCCGATTTTAATCAAATTGGATACACTCATAGACAAAGACATAAGAAACGACATTCAGAAGTTTCAAGGTTGCAGTTCTTACAATAGTGCAGAAAATCGATAATATATATATATATATATATATATATATATAAAAGGCAAGATGTTTGTGTCTGTTTGTCTGTCTGTATATCCTTTATACAAATCCACAATTTTTATCCGATTCTCACCAAATTTCACACAAATATTCTTTAGGCAGAGTCTAAAACCATGGCTTAATTTTAAAGCTTTCATTACACCCGAGCAACGCCGGTTTTTACTGCTAGTATATATATATATATATATATATATATGTATGTATTTAGTAGTTTTTCATATATATATATATATATATATATATATATGAAAAACTACTAAATACATATATATATATATATATATATATATATATATATATAAATATATGATAGAAATAAATAAATATTGTCAAAAAATACATCTTTATCTTACAACTTTTTAGTAGTTTTTCCTATACTTATTAAGAAAGTATGGATTATTATCATTATATATTTATATATATATTCAACCGTTTAATATTATAGAAACATATATATTCAAATTCACTGAAAACTTTTACATGTATATTTTATATTCTCTCTTTAATATTTATCTGTGTGTGTATGTGTATTTGTGACAGTCTGGGTGTGTTTGTGTGCAACTTCACTTAATGCCTCAGAATAGTATTTTACACGCATAAATCTTTGAAAGCGTTTTTAGGAATCTGTAACAAATGCTATTTGATGTTCAGACATTCGAACTGAGACAACCTGAGCGTTGGCTAACACACTCACAATGACAGAGAGATTTTTTTCAACATGTAAATTTGCTGCAAAATTGTTTATTTCATGTATTTTTTGCATTCTGTACAAAAAAGATGTTCATTGAAAGTTGAAAACGGACGAACCTTTCATCTGATAAAAAAATAGAAGCATCCTTGTATTCACGAAATTTAGAACGAAACCAAATTTTCACAGAGTTTGAAGTGACAGACGAAGATGAAAGAAGGACTGAGAATAAGAAACTACACGTCAGTCATCACGGAACAGAATTACTTTTAAAAAGAAATCTATCATTTAAGTTCGTGAAAAAAAAACAAAAAAAACATTCATTTCTTTTTAATCTTGTTTCGTTGTTTTATTTTCAATTTATTGTGTGCCTCTGTAAAGGGTTATAATAGCCAGGCACTTTGCTTTGCTGGGTTTTGTTTACTTTTCTATACATTTTCACAACAGACCTCAAGTGGAATGACGATATAGAATCCATAGCTAAATACGCTGCTAAGAAAATCGGTTCCCTGTGTAGGGCCAGAAAGATTTTTCCGTCTGAAATAATCCTGTACATATATAAATCTACCATCTGCCCGTGCATTGAATATTGCTGCAATATCAGGTCGGGTACTCCTGCTATCCACTTAGGTGTCCTTGACAAAATCCAACGGTGAATCTGTAATGTGATTGATCCCGACTTGGCAGCTCAGATACAGTCACTTTCTCACCGGCGCAATGTGGCTTCCCTGTGTCTTTTCTACAAATACTTTCACGGCTTCTACTCTGATGAACGTAGCTCACAGGTGCCAAAAATATATGAATTTACTTGAGTTACTAGACTAGCAACTAAGTTCCACCATTTTACTGTGAAACCCATAAAATGTAAACGCAAATTCTACTCCAGCATCTTATTTTCTCGCACATCCTACATGTGGAATTCCCTTCCGTTTCTCTCTCATGCTCCCTTCTCCGTCCACTCCACTCTCATCAGTATTATCATCATTCTCTTAGCCACTTCCTGAAACCCCATATAACCTGTCACTCTTTCTCATAACTTTCCTCCTATGTAACCCCCTGCAAAACAGTGGCAGTGAAATGTCTTGCTTGGGGCGATATGATTATAAAAAAAGAAGAAAATTCTATATTATTATAATGTGGATATAAAGTGGGGAATCGATTCTACATTACAATCAATATATATACTGATCTCTCACTTTATGGCCACATTCATCTTTCTTTTACCCATTTCCTGACACCCCCTATAACCTGTCACTCTTTCTCATAACTTTCCTCCTATGTAACCCCCTGCAAAACAGTGGCAGTGAAATGCCTTGCTTGGGGCGATATGATTATAATAAAAGAAGAAAATTCTACATAATTATAATGTGGATATAAAGTGGGGGATCGATTCTACATTACAATCAATATATAAACTGATCTCTCAATTACTGACTACAGTCATCCTTCTCTTAGCCACTTCCTGACACCCCCTATAACCTATCACTCTTTCTCATAACTTTCCTCCTATGTAACCCCCTGCAAAACAGTGGCAGTGAAATGCCTTGCTTTGGGCGATATGATTATAAAAAGAAGAAAATTCTATATTATTATAATGTGGATATAAAGTGGGGAATCGATTCTACATTACAATCAATATATAAACTGATCTCTCACTTTATGGCCACATTCATCTTTCTTTTACCCATTTCCTGACACCCCCTATAACCTGTCACTCTTTCTCATAACTTTCCTCCTATGTAACCCCCTGCAAAACAGTGGCAGTGAAATGCCTTGCTTTGGGCGATATGATTACAAAAGAAAAAAATTCTGTGGTGAAATTTCCAGTGCTACATTTTTAGAGTAAAATTGAAGACATGACATCATTCATTATCATTAGTCTCCTGACTGTTTTAATCATCTGGGTAGGGCGTTTAGGGTAGAATAAACAGACCACATCCTCCAGGATGATACGTTCGCGGTGTTTCTTAGAAGTCCCGGTATGGTCATCTTTGATTCTCTCGGACCAGCTTTTACGATGCCTTCCCGCTTGCGTCCGCTTTCAACGGGGCCTTGCATGGTGGACTTGCCAGAGGCTGTTATGATGTGTGACGTGACCAAATCACGACATCTTCCGACGCTTAATAGTGGCTAGGAGAGATTTTTGTGTGCCCTACGAGACTTTTGATCTTACTCAGTAAGTAGTCATTGATTTTGTGATCCAAGTGGGAAATGCAGAAGAGTTTTCAAAAGCATTTGTTCTCGAACGCCTGAATCATTTTCCTGCCTCATGCTGGACTAATTCTCAAAGAGGATGGATACCTCCAGGAAAATGTAGATTTCAACCGCCGTATGGAAGTTGATATGGTTGGTTGTTTTGTTTTTATGGCATGTCAACCTCGGCGGTTTATTTATTGCCAACTAAATTTGTATTTATTGCTGCTAATACCATTTTCTTTCAACAATTTATTGTTGTTGTTATATCGGGTTATAAAAGGAGTAGCCCGATTTTAATCAAATTTGATTCACTCATAGACAAAGACATAAGAAACGGTATTTAGAAGTTTCAAGTTTGCAGTTGGAATAACGAATTTACGCAGCTAACATCTGTGGTCATATCAGAATCCCCATGGTACAATACAGGCTAGACACCATCATCATACGATTAATGTGTGAGCTAAAATTGTAGGTGACTGTCGGGTGTGTCCATATGTTTCGCCAGCATGTCTTACAAGAGCTGTCTGCAAGAACTTCATTTTGAACACACTTCCAGGCCTGATAAATTAGTTGGTTGTTTGGTTGGTTGGTTGGTTGGTTGTTTTTGTTTTATGGCATATTAACCTCGTCGGGTCATTTATTGCCAACTAAATTTTATTTATTTAATGCTGGTAATACTTTTTTCGTTTAACAATTTATTGTTGTTTTTATATAAGTTTTGTGTCTAGCAATAGTTTTTTTCTTTTCGAGTATCAAGATTCATTGGTATTTGTTTATAAGGGCAGGCACTCCAAGTCCTACCCTTGTTATTTAACCCATAACTGGAGGGAAGGGACGGATTAATACCTTTCCCAAGGGTACCAATGCTTAAGTGAATGCAGGGTATTCAACTGGAATTCGAACTCGGCTCACCGATTTCTTTTTTTCCGAGCCGATATCCACTGCACCCGAAATCACATCCCTCACTAAACGCTTCCAGCACCTGGTATTCCCTAGCAGTTACCCATCTAAGTACTGACCAGGCTCAATGTTGCTTAACTTTGGTGATCGAGCGAGGACAGGTGTATTCAACGTGATAGGCCGTAAGTCTAGTTGATATGGATTACGTTATCACAGAAAGAAATAAGTATAAAAAAAGAAAAAAAAAAGAAATATTAGCTGTGTTTCATTTAATTTAATTTTAAGTAGAAACGAGTTTTCAATTCTTTGATTTTGCATTTTATTTCTTTTAATTATGTAGCTAAATAATTATAATTTAATGATAAAATAATGCCATTTTTAAAATTAATTATAAAGTTTGAATTTTCGTTTTTTGATTTCGGCATTGCATAACCCGTTCGGGATAATATGCAGTTAAACAAAGACAACGAAATCAACCAACATTCCTCCCCATTTTTATGAACAGGAGCAGTGGATATATCCCTTGTTCCCTATAATTCTAACGTCTGTACCTAAATTCTGAAATGTTATTTACTGTTCATTTATTGTACTTATTTGTTCTCAAAAGAAATAGATCAGTTCGTCTATCGTCCTGATTCCACTCCACTCTCAGTCTTTTGAGCAGGAGCAGATGTTTATAATTCGGTTCCCTCTGAAGAATTTTCATTCTATTTGACTCCCTTGCGTCTTATTTGACTCCCTTGTATTAGCGGTGTTTTCACCTTGCTTAGAGGGAATTAATAAAAAAAAATAAATTATTGGGGTAGTTAATAGAAAAATAATTCTTGCTAGGGGGCATTGATTTATACCAATAAACAACCTCCTCAATTGAGAGGAATGTTCCTTATTAATACTCGAATTCATATTTTCATTCAGAAGTGCGTAAATAAATGAATAGTGTAAACTGAAATATTTGTCTATATTTCTAAGATGAGATAGTATTTACAGTATTTACATTATTCGCACTATTATCCTCATCTTTGTTGTCATTTGTACGACGTTTCGGCCGTTTTATGCTCTGGCCTTCTTCAGGTGCTAGGAATTTCTAACCGAACCCTTTATTACAATCACTAGGGTATATGAAGTTCATTCCTTGCATTGGATTGGAACTCATGAGTTATTTCCCTCTAAAACTTTAGTGAGAGTCAAATTATTTGTTCACCACTGCTGTAGCCTGGTATTGAACTTAAAACTCTAAGAGTCAAGGTAGGAACTAACCAACACCTATATCCACTGGGCTATGTGTCCTTAAGGACAAGAACATCAGAAATTCTAGAGAAAAAAAATTACCATCCAAAAATTGCAATATGAACTCTGTTAAAATAGAGTGCTGGAAATTAGGTTTATAAGTCCCCAAAATTCAGTAGTTCTTGTCCTTAAAGATACACTGCCCAGTGGATATAGACGTTGGTTAGTTCAATACCAGGCTAGAGCCGTGTTGAACAAGTAACATGCAGGGTTAGACGGAGGTAACTCATTACTTATACTCGAGGCTTTAGGCAAGGAATCGAGTTTATACAACCCATTGTTTATAATAGAGGGTTCAGTTCGAAATCCCTTGCAGCCTGAAGAAGGCCAGAGCGTACAAATGGCATATTTATTTATTTGAGATAGTAAGTATTGGGGGAGGGGTAAGCTTTGTTTTGCATGAAAGGTCAAGAGAAAAAAGAAGCATTAATGATTTTAAATTTGGGCTCAATTGGATTATTAGTTTAAAAATGATATTTATTTAAGTAAAACTACTGTTGCAAAACAATGGAAAACATCTAAATTTCGTGTGTTTAAAGCATTACTTTCTGATAGAAAAAATGCAGTTCAAGCAACGCAATAGATAAGTGTTATTCAGACCATGCCCCATCGGAAACAGCAGTGAAATGGTGGTTTGCAGACTTTAAACGCGGTCGTACAGGCACAAATGACGCTGTGATCAAAGTGGGTCCTGCGTTTGCTCACTGTTGATAAAAAACAACAACGCGTCAACGATTCAGAGTGTTGTTTGAAAGTATTTTAACGCAACAGGAACTTTTCCGTGAATATGTGACAATGGCTGAAGCATAGATCCACCACTTCCTTGCTCTTTAACAGTACCTTATTATTATTATTTGCAATATTTTAGATATGTCGTCGGCAAACCTGAAGCAAGAGCTGTCATAACTAGTATTTAATTTTAATAACTAATCATAAAAAGAATGAACTGAGCTGTCACTGCCTTGTTTTCTCTCAAATGGACTTAAAAGACACTGGCTTGCTATTGGTTCTCTTTGCGTGAACGTGAAAATAAAGATAGAATATCTAAGTCTTTAAACGACCCATGTCCCTTACGGCAATATGAAAAACTAGATATCATTAACTTTTTTAAGAATAAAAATCTATTAAACGTAACAAAATAAATGTCATATGTAAACATTGCAAAATGCTAACTATAGAATATTATCAAAAAATTATGCTTAAAAAAAATTTAAATAATCTTTATTAACTTGCATATATCTAATAACTTTGTTTTATAAGAATAATATTTAAAGTTGATATTTAAATATTTAATAATTAAATAGATATTTAAATATTGCATTTTGATATTAAGAATTGTATTAGAATATAATAATAATAGAATAGATTTTATAAAAATAATAAAATTAATTTTAAAATTGTTTAATAGATAAATGGATATTAAAAAATGCTATTTATAAATTAAGAGCTTTGAAAAATTAAAATAAGATGCATTCTGACTCGATTATTTCGACTCAAATAGAATCGAAAATAAAAATAGTATAACTACACAAATGACCCTTTGTTAAATCTAACATATAAAATTTTTCTTTTTCGTTTTAGAAACTGTTGAGATACAGAGAAAGCTAAAGGAATAAATTGTAACAATAATAGATACATCAACGGAAATGGAGTCTAGACAGAGGTTTTGAAATAGGCTGACACTTTTGCCGTCAAGACTGAAAAAAGAAATCATGTATTCCACAAAAATATAAACATTTTTTTAAAATTGAAAGTGAATCTCAATTCTAATTAGTTAAATTGAACACACATACATTTTCTGTCTTCCCATATCTATAAATAATAATCATATAGTTTCTTATATTCAAATGAAAATCATTTTCCCAACAATGATCTAACATTGCCTGATGACGAGGCACAAATCTCGCTGCATAGAAATTTCCGTGTCACAATATAAAATATATTAATTTTAACTAAAAAATAAATTTAATTATATAATGCTGTGCAGTATTTGTTGCATTGAGCACTTTTATGTAAAAAAAAAATGTAAATACCGGAGAACTAGGAATTGTAAAACTGTTGGTTCTCTTCATCTGGCTTTATACACACACACACACACACACACACACACACACACACACACACATATATATATATATATATATATATATATATATATATAAATAAACACACCACAGCCTTTATTATAGTAGAGAAAATTATTAGTAAAAGAACAAATAGAAGACGTTTCCAACCTAGCACGTTTCACTTACTTGAATTATTTCCTTGTTTTCTCCATATCTCATTTCTTTGAGGACATATATATATATATATATATATATATATATATATATATATATATTAATCGTGTCACCCTAAGCAAGGCATTCCACTGCCACTATAGCGCAGGGGGTTACATAGAGGGATTGGGTATAGGAAATGTCATAAGGAGGGTGATAGACGACTTAGGATGTACATAGGGAGAGAGTTGGAGAGAGTGGGTGTGAGTTAGTTTGTTAATAGCGCTATGTATTTATTTGTATAAATTTGTATTCATGAATGTCTATTCACTTCTCTCATATTCACGGTACAGAATCACTCGTTTACTAATATTTTATTGCTTGAGTTATGTGTTATCACGGATATAAACATTGAAAATTCCATCCTGTCGCGGTCAAAATATATTGTAAGATATATTGTGGTAAGAAGAAGAGAAACAAAAAAAAAGCAGATGAAAACGTTTATTGCCTTTCTAAAATGTCGTTGTCATAAGGATTGAATCAAAGGTCGTGGTATGTTCACTAGGTTATGAAGAACTCACTCCTCTGCTAGTTCAACGTAGATGAAATGATTATAGCTATATCAGAGATTTACAAGATGAGATAAAGTGTTGAATTATTAAAATCCTGATCAGAAGAACTTAAACTGATCTTGTCATAGATATTACAGTTTACGATAAAACTAGTCGATTTCCTCAAACGTATTTTTTATAGACCTTATAAACAGGTCAATGTGCGTTGTAGTGTCATGGTTATCGCCTCCGAATGAGAATCTACCGAGTTCGAATCCCAGTCGGGTTCACTGTATTTACTTACTTGAATATACCTTTAAGAAATGTATGATCACTTTCGTTTTCCCCAAGCTATGGGTTAAAAATGCGTGTGTGGCGCGTTGTGGTGCAGTTGATATTGGCTCGATATAAGAAATCAGTGAACCGAGTTCAAATTCGTTGCACCCACTTACACGCAAATACTGTTGGAAAAAGCAATAAACCGTCATTTCTCCCTCCAGCTATAGGTTAAATAGCAGAAGAGTTTGGGTTCTATAGCCTTGGTTAGTGTTGTGGGTCCCGGGAATGGGTACCGCACAAAATAATGAACAAAAACCAGATATTTGAGATAGAAAAATAAGTATATTAAAATAAAGATACAAACTTGAAGGCAGGTTAGTAATCCAGAAATATGATGAGTAAGAAATATATATAAACTTATTTATAAATGAAACTTTGTCTGTGTGTGTGTGTGTGTGTGTCTGTGTGTGTGTGTGTGTGTGTGTGTATCCGTTACCTATAGACTCCGAAACTGCTGAACCGATTTTCTTGAAAATTTACACAGTTGTACTATAAGCGTCTGCGAGTGTTCTTAGCTAGGTTTTGTGTCGAGGTACCCCATATAAGTATCGAAAATTGATAATCGAAAAAATCGGGTTATAGAAGGAGTGGTCCGCTTTTAATCAAATTTGATACACTCATAGATAAAGACACAAGAAATGATATTCAGAAGTTTCAAGGTTGCAGTTCTTACAATAGTGCAGAAAATCGATAATATACATATATATATATATATATAAAAGGCAAGATGTTTGTATGTGTGTCTGTTTATCTGTCTGTATGCCCTTTATATAAATCCACAATTTTTTATCCGATTCTCACCAATCTTCACACAAATATTCTTTAGACTGAGTCTGAGCTCCAGGATCATGGATTAGTTTTAAAGCTTTCATTACACCCGGGCAACGCCGGGCTATACTGCTAGTATACAATGTATCTGAAGTGAAGCCGTTGTAGAATTAGTCTGTCCACGTCGGAAGCTGACGGGTGCTGCGCAGTAATCTTCTTACTAAGCTACTATGAATTATTGTCGCTGTATTCTCCGTAAAACCTCGGTATCTGACGGTATCTGTCGGACTCTTAAGGTAACCCTCGGATACTTACGGTAACTGACTTATCTTACTATGGCCGGAGTATATGTATACTCAAGTTGAGTCAATTATCAGTGGAAAAGGGGAGACCCCACAACAGTTATCAACCAGTCTACCGCAGAAAGCAAAGGCGACCTACTGCGGGAAAATCTACTACAGGACGTAAAATATTTAACATCAAAATCCGAAAAAGAAAACTAAACAGATGTTTTCCAGATTTGTCAGACCTGGAAATTAGCGTTATTATAGACAGCACTTACTTTAGTTTCAATAGGAAATCTACCAAGGCTGAGAAAGTAAACCTGGAAGCTTCTCTTGAAAAGAATCTCCAATCAGTGGTTAACTGGGGCAAGAAATGTCTGGTAAATTTTCATACCTTCAAAACAAAACTGCTCGCTTTGAACCACAATAGAGAAACTTTCATATCCGCCATAAGCATGGCTTATGCTGGTCTTCCGGAGCGCAACACAATCCTCCTCCTTGGCGTCACTTTTTCAACTAACCTGAAGTGGAACAACTAACGAATCTATAGCTGCATCTACTGCTAATTGTGATGCAAATCGACTCGGAACGAAAAATAGGGGTGCCGAGTTTGAATTCCAGTTAAATTCCTTGCATTCACTAACGCACAAATACCTTTCAGAAAGGTATTAATCCATCTCTTCCCTCCAGTTATGGGTTAAATAATAGGACAGACTGGGTTCTATAGCCTTGGCTCATAACCAGTCTACAGCAGAAAGCAATAGCTCTTTACTGCTGGATAAACTTCTGTCCAGTCAGTCATGTCTCAAAAGAGACATGATCGCCCAAAGCGTGTATCACGTATGGCCCTTAACTGACTGCTATGAAGGTTAGTTCACTGGGCCAGGCCAGAAAGATTTCTCGTTGAAATCTATCTTGCACTTTGATAAATCTACCATTCGTCCGTACACTGAATACTGTTGACATGAAAGTCGACTCTCTGTGCAGGGCCCGGAAGTTTTACCCACCTGAATCTATGCTGCACATATACAAATCTACCATCCGCCCGTGTATAGAATATTGCTGCCATATCTGGTCGGGTTCCCCTGCTGCTCTCCTTGGGCTTCTTGACAAAATGCAAAGGAGGATCTGTAACGTGGTTGATACTGACTTGGTAGACCGGCTGCAACCACTCTCTCACCGGCGTGATGTGGCTTCCCTGTGCCTCTTCTACAAGTACTTTCATGGCTTCTGCTCCGATGAGCTTAGATCATTGGTGCCGCCTAAGCATGAATTTACATGAGGTACTAGATTAGCAACTAGGTCCCACCCTTTTACAGTTAAACAAATAAGATGTAACCGTAAATTCTACTCCAACAGCTTCTTTTCTCGCGCTTCCCGCCAGTGGAACTCCCTTCCACAAGTCTGCTTTCCCGACAGCTCCAGGTGTTTAAATGTAGGGTCAATAGATACCTCCTATCACACTAACTCCCAATTATTCTCAGAACACTCTCATCTACCCAACCCTCATTCTCTGTATCCTTACCCGCCTATCACCCACCCTCTGACATTTCCTATATTTAATCATTCTTTCTCCACTCTATGTAGCCCCCTGCGCAGTAGTGGCAGTGACATGCCTTGCTCGGGGTGAAACGCTTATAAAAAAAGAATATAAGGTTTTGTGCTACTATTATTAATCTTGGGATTCTTGACAAAATACAAAGAAAGATTTGCAACTTCAGTCACTTTATCGCCGACGTGACGTGGCCTCCCTCTGTCTTTCCTAAAAATATTTTCAGGCAACTGCTCTGGTGAGCTTTTTACCTGGTTCTTCGACAAACATGAACTTAAGCGCTCTACTAAGTTAGCATCCAGGTTCGACCATTTTATTTTGAAATAGTTAAATGTAACTGCCACTTCTACTCCAATAGAGGACACTGAAAAATTAACCGGACTGAACATGTGGGTAATAAAGAGGTTTTATTAAAAGTTGAAAACAAAAACGACACATAAATAAAATCAGAAAGAGACAATTGAAATTTCTAAGGTATATAATGAGAAAAGAGGGCTTGGAAAATGTGACACTCATTGGACATGTTGAACGCGTGTGAAACAGAGGATAACAGTGAATAATATGCCTGGGTAGTTTGTTTAAATGTTTACAGAACGGGGTCAAGAAGAAATATAAAAAAACTTACTAAGAGCCACAAAGGATAAGAAGTTGCTGAGAGCCATTTTATTCAACATCCTTTAGAGACAAAGAACACAGAAGGTTTATATTATATTGATTCCGAACGTCATAGTAAGTTTCAAATCATTTCCCGACTTGAAAATTTCGAAGAAATTTTTTGTTCTTGTGAAAGTTATTTCTTTTATAATCATTACCCAATCGTCAGTTAAGTGCCATACGTGATACACGCTTGGACGATCATGTCTCGAAACAGACATGACTGAAGATTTTCCCATAGTAAGTTGCCATTTTTTTCTGTGGTAGACTGGTTGCGAAACAAGGCTACAGAAACGAATCTGTCCTTCTACTTAACCCGTAGCTGAAGGGAGAAGCGACGGATTAATATCTTTCGCAAGGGTTTTTGCGTGTAACTCGAACACAACACAGATCCTCATTCAAGACCCAAAAGCAAATCAAGACTTAGGGTAACCGAATGAGGTGGTTTCATGAATATAGAAGGAGGTAAGAATTGTTGACAAAAAGGATATGTATGAATGATAACGTTTAACCGAAAACTTGAAGAATTTAAAATTGTAGCGATGAGAAGCAAATATTTGGTCGTCTGTGTTGTGGAGTAGTTTTCGCACTAAAGGTTATAATCGTGCTATGTCGGTTGCAAATCGACTTAACGTACCCAAAATGTTAGGAACTTGGTAATCTTCCACTGAAAGCTGACTCCTTAGTACTCGGCTAACTGCCGACTAATATCAACTGCCTAGTACTTCTACTGAACTCCAATAGAACCCTAAAGAACTCCTATGGACATCCCAAGAACTTATCAAGAACTTCTCAAGAACTTCCTGTTAACTCTTATCAGTATAGGCGGGAGGTTCAATTATCTGAGGAATAGGTGTGTTTCCCTATAACAGTCTATTTCATAAACTAATAGTTTTTTTTGTGAAGAGACTGTCCAAATGAAACTTCCTTCTTAGTAATGGAATGTTAACTGAATTCATAGTAAATATCTATAAACTCTAAATGGGATTTGTCTTTTGGCTGCTAGAAGTCATTATTTTGTACCAGAATCAGTACATATTTGTCTGGATTTCTGATTTATAAAATAAGAAAGCCTATCCAAATTGCTCAGGCTCTTCAAAATCTACTAAGAGCCACTAGCAATAGGGAGACGTGAAAAGCCATGATCGCCTATGTCCTGAAAGGACAGAGCACATAGAAAAGATCCAAATTGTGAGCTTGGAAGCAATAGACACTTCCTTTTGCTTAATCTTTTCACCTAGCAGCTCAGATACAGTCACTTTCTCACCGGCTGAATGTGGCTTCCGTATGTCTCTTCTACAAATACTTTCACGGCTTTTGCTCCGATGAACTTAGCTCACAGGAGCCACCTATATATGAATTTACTCGAGTTACTAGACAAGCAACTAGGTCCCACCTTTTTACGGTGAAACCAATAAATTGTAAACGCAAATTCTATTCAAGCATCTTCTTTTCTCGCACTTCACACCTGTGGAATTCTCTTGTTTACTTGCTTCTCCGACAGCTCCAATCTCCAGGAATTTAAATGTAAAGTCAATAATCATTTCCTATTTCACTCTCTCGTGCTTCTTTCTACGTCTATTCCACTCTCATCAGTATTCTCATCCTTCTCTTGCCCACTTCCTGACACCCCTTATAACCTGTCACTCTTTCCCATAACTTTCCTCCTATGCAACCCCTTGCGCACCAGTAGCAGTAAACTGCTTTAATTCGGCCGATATTATTAAAAAAATCTAGTTTAATTTGGATTCACTTAAAAACTGAAAGAGTTCATTATTTCCGCCAGTTTCATTTGTTTTGTGATTTCAAATGTTTACATTATTAATTTTTACGGCAGCCAGACTGCTTACCCAATTCTGAAAGACTGGAACTGCTTAATCTTTCTAACATCATTGACCCCGTAACATTCCCCTTGAGTTATATTAAATTCAGTTATATGAATATGAATAAAAAATCTGTTATTTTTTGTTTCTAGCAAAACAACGAACTTCTGTCGAAAATATTTTGAAATTAAATTGTAAACAAGAAGAGAAAATACGAAATATTTTGCAAAAGAAAATAATGTTTATTTAAGAAAAAAAAAAACAATGTAAACTTAAAAGTTCCGTAATGTTTTTCTTGCTGAAAGAATTCCAGTCATCTATTTTATGAATTGGTTTAGCGTGCTTTAACTTTCTTTCCCCCCTTGAGTGATTTTTTTTTATCACTAATTTTTCTTTAATTTTTATAAACTTGAAAATAAAGAAAAAATAAAAAAAAGCTTCACTGGCGGCCATTTGTGTTTCTGTTAATGATGCATTTATTTACACAGAACCTGGCGGATTTTCGTTTGATTTTTTTTTTCTTCAGTGTTAATTACTATTTGATATATAATCCGTCTTCACAAATGGACCACGTGCGAAGCCATTACTTCAGCAGAAGCTGAAAGCATTTTTTTTCAAAAGTGTCTACAAGAATTATTCTGCTGTTCAATTACTGGAATCTGTAATGTTTTATTAAGTAAAACTTGCGTATTTTTTTTCATCGGCAAAGACATCTGATCTTGAGATGGTTGAAGTAGTCGATTAATTTTCTACCACATGAAAAATAGTTGGATTGTTTTAATTCAAACGAATTCCGACCAAATGTTAAAATAGATGAAACAAATGTCATATTCCTATTATTTACATATCAACATTATAGAGAATGAGGAATTTACAAATGCTAAGAATACTTATATTTTTGGGTTGAGTTATATAACAGACACACTTTCCATGCTATAGACTTTCATTATAATTATATGGTGTTACAAAATAAAGATATTGTTCTGTAGACTATCATTAATCCAGTTTGGAATAAAAATTTGTATCTTAAGTGTTTTTATCAGGTTTAGAGAAACTGACAATCGTTTCATGACATTTGTGATAATGAGTTCCTGCTCCATTAGCTGAGGTCTTGCACGTAAAAGTACTTGGGAATAATTCTATATGGGCCGATAGGAACTGGTGTTTTGTGAGAATTAGCAGCAAAACGTAGATGTGAAATCATCAAATTAAAAAGTGTAAAAATGGAAATACATAAGTAAATAAAAATTTACGGAATCACGTGCCACTTGACTGGAATTGTAGGGAATTCCCTTTGTAAGGCTCTCTACTCGTGATATAGAAATAGGTTTGCGCCAGTCATGAGACTTTTGACGAGGTGTAGAGTAGAGCAATAAGAGAACCACAGTCCGAAATTGGCAGAGATATTGTCGAACGGTAGATCTGGTTGAGTTAATCTGTCATGAAACACACACACACACACACACACACACACACACACACAGAGAGAGAGAGAGAGAGAGACAGAGAGAAATATCCCAATTTTCCAGTACGTGCCGCACTCAGAGCGCCTGAGGAGAACGCGGGATTAAATAAACAAATATCTTGAAAAACAGGAGTGCATTTTCCTTTTTTTTTTTTTTGGAACGTACAACGTCTCTTTCTCATTTTTACCTCATTAAAATGATGACAGGAATCGAACCAAATCATGAAGTGAGAGCTGTCCCTAATTAAGAAGCTGACTGGGTACCGCAGCTGTATGTCTATATAATATTCCCTTAATTCGTATCTAAAAATTCAATTAATATTCAAATTTATTCTTATAAAGGAGGAAATTTACATGCAGTACGAAAATTATTGGATCTTAAATTTCAGTGTTGGTTAAGATGTTGCATATTAAAATGTACTAAATTAAAAATGGAGGACATATTTCTCAAGCTAATAATACTCAGTCATTAAATCTTTATATATAAAAGGTATGATGTTTGTGTGTGTGTGTGTTTGTCTGTCTGTCTGTATGTATGTATGTATGTCCTTTATACAAATCAACAGTTTTTATCCGATTCTCACCAAACTTCAAACAAATATTTTTAGGCTTCCGTTCAGGTCATGGGCTACTTATTTTTTCTGATTTCCCCCGATATCGAAAATCGATACGCCGATATCCAAACAGGTCTGATCAAGATCAGAATTTCAGCCCTTTTATCGTGGTTCTTGCAGCGGAATTTGCTCTAACTTGGTAAAATTAGTTTTTAGTCTCAAAACATTAGTAGATCTTCTCAGACGACTCATTTTCCCCGATATCAGAAATCGTTACCTCTGATATTCTATCGAATCTAATAAAAAACCAATATTCAGTCATGAATATAGCTTATTTTCTTCAATTTCACTCCTGATAGGTACGATAAGTTATCATAGACTTACTTAGGTTAGTTTATCCTTGGATGTCTTATTTGACTCCGATATTAGGAATCGATACTCCGATATCCTATTTTGCTCTTAGTAGGTATAATTGTAGTTCTTAGTCTCAGCCATGATATCATTTACTCAGAGGACTTAATTAGCCTTCAAAATTCAGTTTGTGACGGAAAACTTATTTGACATCGATACCAGAAATCAAAATTTGACTCACATCCATTCATTTTTCTTTCAGTCTATAGTTTCCCTTTAACTGGAAACAACTATTGCTTTTTAGTCTTTCGTGCCAACGTCCAAAGAGTCTGAGCTCCAGGACCATGGATTAGTTTTAAAGCTTTCATTACACCCGAGCAACGCCGGACTATATTGCTAGTTTATAATAAATTGCATATCAAGTAAAGATCATACGTACTTTTATGCCGAAAGGGGACGAATATTATTCTCTAAATCGTACCAATTTAACTTCAGAAAGAAATCTTTTTTTATCGGTTTCTGCTTTTTCTTTGATAACATTTTATTTTTTCCCTTATTTGCTCAAACTCAGTTACATTTTTGTTTTAGTGGAGTTATTGACTAACTTAGAGTTAATTGATTAAAAAAAAGACATACTACCTCATCACGAATCAAATTTTTATTCATATATTAAATTACATACCAAGATAATTATATATTGTATACAAATACTGACAAAATATAATCGAATATATTTAAAAGAAGATCCCGAATTCCAGGATATAGCTAAAGTGGTCTTTTTAAATAATGTCAATCGCTCATTAACGCGAAAAGAATTTAACTTTGGTTAATTATACTGTGAATGTTTCACTTAAAGAGTGTATAATAATTTCTGGGTCTTCTAATATTATTAACTCACTTCTATCTATCTATCTATCTATCTATCTATCTATCTATCTATCTATCTATCTATCTATCTATCTATCTATCTCATTCTGTTCATGATCTATCTATCTATCTATCTCATTCTGTTCATGATCTATCTATCTATCTATGTATCTATCTATCTATCTATCTATCTATCTATCTATCTATCTATCTCATTCTATTCATATCTATCTATTCTATTCTATCTATCTATTCTATCTATCTATCTATCTATCTATCTATCTATCTATCTATCTATCTATCTATCTATCTATCTATCTAATTCTGTTCATTATCTATCTACCTGTCTCTCTCATTCTGTTCATTATCTATCTACCTATCTCTCATTCTGTTCATTATCTATCTATCTATCTATCTATCTATCTATCTATCTATCTATCTATCTATCTATCTCATTCTGTTCATTATCTATCTATCTATCTATCTATCTATCTATCTATCTATCTATCTATCTATCTTAGTTGTTTTATATAGGTGAGTTATTTTTGTTTGTTTTTATCTCAATTTCACGAGCCATTTATTCTCTTCATATTTTTCTCAATCGGTGTGAAGAACACCTAAATAGATCAAAATAATAGGATGAAAGAAAACGCGCTCTTTACCAATTATCCATTAAACCTAGAAACAGAACAATCAGAAAGTAGAAAGACAATCTTCTTTAGAATTGGAACGAATGTGTAGGACAGTTCTCTTCTGAGATATGGAGCGAAAAACCGACAATACATAAAAGGATAAAAGACACGGGCTCCTAAATTCTGCGTTTTTGTCGGCCTTGGTGTAATAATTATACTACAAAGTCAGATAAGCTTGCAGTAAAGACCATTTGCGGATTGATAAGTTTTATTTTATCTAGTGTGCCCTTTCAGAAAGTGGCAACCATGGCGCTCCCCAACATCCAGTGTTTTTTTTAGCTTTATGAAAACTCTCAAGCTTTACCATTCATATATTTCTGAATCTGCCATCTATTCACAATCCGGTTAGTTGCTGTTTCCATTGATCTTCAGTCAGTTAAGTGCCATACGTGGTACACGCTTGGGCGATCATGTCTCGAAAGAGACATGACTGACTGGGCAGAAGATTACCCCGCAATAGGTTGCCATTGCTTTCTGAGGTAGACTGGTTGCCAGCCAAGGCTATAGAACCCAATCTGCCCTGTTATTTAACCCATAACTGGAAGGAAGAGACGGATTAATACCTTTCCCCAAGGGTATTTGTGCGTAAGTGAATGCAATGAATTCAACTGGAATTCGAACTCGGCTCCCCGATTTCTCGTTCCGAGCCGATATCCACTGCACTTCAACGCACATCCGATCTTACTTCACTTTAAAAAAATAAAATCCCCCGGTTTTGTGTTTCGGTCACCTGGCGGATAGATACAACCAATTAAGAAATGTTAAGAAAAGCTTAGTGCCAGTCATCGTATATGCGGGGAACTGGGTAAATTTGACCCTTAGCGCGAGCATACGCGCTAGGGTTACCCACATTAAAACTGACCCTGTGTCACATCCGCACAGAGGGAAGAAGAATAAATAAACTCGCTTTAACAAATAATTTCAGAGATAAATTCTCTTATCAGCTTTACTCATTATACATCGGAAATTTTTTTTTGCCTCTTTCCAATTTTAAGCATACGTCACATTTGGTTATATTTTAAATTTTCCCGTCAATCAGATGTTCAGTGCATGGCATCCCCTGTCACTTCAAGTGTCATTTTCATTTATAAGGAAGCTGTCCCTTACCACTTAGATGGCAGAATACATTTCATGGGCAAAAGCGACAGTCCAAGATATGTGTTATATATCCAGGATTTCAAAATAAGGCAAATTCAATTTAATTATTGAGGTGGAATGAAAATAGACGACAGATAATGTGAGAGAAATCCTAAAGTGCACAGGAATGGTGGATCAAACTTTTAAAACAGCGGACTTGTTTTATAGTTGCCTTCATACCAGATTATAAATGCCAGCTGCAAGGCCAACCATAGACTACCTCTTAGAGGTCACAACAGATGAAACGTATGTTGGCTTAAATGTGGTTTCTATGAGCGCTTGAGAAAAAACCGATATACAAACACCTAGTTACATAAACATTTTCCCTTTATCCACTGAGCATATAGGCAGGATCATACAACTCAGACGAGAAAGTGTGGTCCATGTTTCGGGTGAAAACCTAAAGAAGCGGGCACAAACACACTGGTCGAGAGTAATTGTTTTATAGTTGTCTTCATACCAGATTATAAATGCCAGCTGCAAGGCCAACCATAGACTACCTCTTAGAGGCCACAACAGATAAAACGTATGTTGGCTTAAATGTGGCTTCTATGAGCGCGTGAGAAAAAACCGATATACAAACACCTAGTTACATAAACATTTTCCCTTTATCCACTGAGCATATAGGCAGGATCATACAACTCAGACGAGAAAGTGTGGTCCATGTTTCAGATGAGAAGCCTAAAGAAGCGGGTCGAGAGTAATTGTAGATGTATGAATTTGAATAATATGTTAATTTATGTTGTTGAATGAAATATTATATAAGATAGATTAGGTTTCGCGTTATCATTTAAAATATACCCAGGGGTTATCACTTTTTGTAAGTCTGTTTGATTGCAGAATTTAAAGGAAATGATGTCTGTATGACTTTATAATATCTATGTCCAATATGACAATGATTCTTTTGACAATGAATGTTCAGCATAAATGGGAAGATTATATGAGAAATTAGAAAGCTTTAATGAGAAACAACACGACAGAGAAATTGATTTTAGCCAACAGAAAAATACAGGTGTAATGTATTGCACGCCTTATAAGGAAAACAGTTTTGACAAATTTAACACGGTAGGCACTGGTGAATCTACGAAACTGATAGAGATTAAGCTCCCGGGCCCCTAATTCTAGAGAGGTCATTGAAGCAGCTTTTTTAATGAGTGGAATTTTATACAAAATCGTTGCTTTTTGGTGATTGTTATTAAAATAAGGCCATTTTAGTGATAGAATCCTAAGCCAAAGAGTAGAAGTAGATAATGTTGGTTTGAAAATATGCTCTGATATTAATTTCATATGGCCTCAAAATCCCATATCAGTCATTAAAGTGCCATAAGGGATATACGCTTTGGGCGATCATGTCTCGAAAGAGACATGACTGACTGGGTAGAAGATTATCCCGCAGAAATAGCCATTGCTTTCTGCGGTAGACTGGTTGCCAGCCAAGGCTATAGAAACCAATCTGTCCTATTATTTAACCTATAACTAGAGGGAAGAGACGGAATAATATCTTTTCCAAGGGTATTTGTGCGTAAGTGATTGCAAGGTATTTAACTGGAATTCGAACTCAGCACCCCTATTTGTCTTTCCGAGTCGATATCCACTGCACCAAAACGCACATCAACAGAAAACAAAACAACAGAATCTATTAATAGCTGATATTTTGGTGGTTAGATTCTAGAATCTATTTGTGCTGATTACGAAGTGGCCCCACTATCTGTTCAAGCTTCAAGGCAAGAAAAATGTAGGTCGGCCACTGAGACATCATGCATTTATAAAGGCAAGAGCAGTAAAAAAGCAGCGAATGATATACTTCACTGCGTTAGTAAATGACAATACCAATTGTAGTAAAAAGACATATATATAGATAGAAGGAAAGGAGGTAGAGTGAACGAGACTGACCAACCAGGTCTTACATGCTATGGACTAACAATGTGAGAAATTAGGATAATACAACGTAGGTTTTATGTTGGAGTTTCATTCTGTGCAGCTCACGCTGGCTGTATTTGTCTGCTGCCATAAAAAAAAAATAACAGCATCCATGACAAAAGTAATTTTAATAAAAGGACAAAAACTTCGAACAAATTTACAGTTAATAAAATTTCAACGCTAGAAATTATTATCTAAACATCCTTGTTATTATTATGAATAACATTTCCAGCATCATTTGCATTATTACCTTGAACTTGCCGAGGGTTTATTTATATACCTATTTTCACACAAAATATTGTCATCTACCTAAAATTGCGTGAAAACTTCCACTTGTTGTTGGTCACGTTTGGCCGTAATTTTTTAAGAAGTATCGGTGCACTGGCATTAAATGTGACTGAAGTTTAAAGGAGCTGCCTAATGAGTCTTGTATTCAGCCTTGTGTCAGACTTAACCGAACTGCCTACAGCTTACAATTTTTATGTTGAATCATCATCATATTTTTTTAATCGTATCACTCTGAGCAATGCGGTAATGCCACTGATGTGCAGGGGGCTACATAAGAGTAAAAAGATTAAGTAGAAGAGAGTGAAGAGGAAGACGAACCAGTTGGAAAAGAGCAAGAGAAGGATGGGAATACAGGTGTGATGACAATTTCACAGGTGGAGAGAAAGGAAAGGATATACGGGGTGGTGAAAGAACTACAGTTAAGTGGTTAATAGATGAGTATTGACATTGCATTTCATCATCATCATCATAATTATCATCACCATTATCATCAGAAGGTTGGTTGTCAGTTGGAATGTGTGTCTTAATTAAGAGTGGAAGAATAAAATATACATTTTGCATTTTAAAATAGAAATTTATTAAAAGGGGGAATAACATAAGTTGTAGGAGTTAATGTTCAATTAGAGAAATTAAGAAGTTAAGGGTAGAGTTTGTGTCTTCAATGAGAAACTTGAGATATTAAGAGGTATTGAAAGACACAAGGAGAAAGAGAACAAGGTGCGACCTGACCTTATCTGCGGGCTGATTTGAAGTTGGTTACATTTTAGATGTGTGTTATCAAACCGTCTCTCCTGACTGACTGCCACGACCGGTTAGAGACCATTATTAAATATTCAACCCAATCACGTGGGGCGGCTCTAGAATGAGTTTTTCTTTAGTTGCGGAAAACCGTTTCCCTGACGTATTTTGATTTTTGCGATTTGATGACCAATCAGGATCCAGAGTTCCCATACATGACATTCACCTTTTTCCCACCTTTTTTCATCGGCGTGCTTTTGTAAATCATGCTTCGTTTGTACTTCATTTAATATATAATTCCCGTTATGTTTTAACAGAGCATTTTTTTTTATTAGGAAACTTGATTATTTGAAATTTGATTATCTTTTCCCCTGTAAATACAAGAAACGTGTCTCATGTAAACATTCACAAATTCAAATTAAAAAAAAAAATTCCATTTTACCGTAGGAGTTTCATTATGCCAAACATATTCAGAAAGAGACGTTCTATTTTCATACGCGTTGTTGTAGCTTTAATTTCATTTTTAATTGTTTAATCGAGACATACCCAAGAGTATATTTTAATTCTGACATCATTCCCCCTTATCTGTTGAAAACAAGATAACGAAGTGTCTTTAAATGTCGATAAAATCATATTTACGACTAGTTACCAACCATCATCTAACGAAGTACAATTGATAGTATTCAAACATGAAAGCTTTTGTGTAGCGAGGTAAAATTTTTCATTATAATCACTTATAATAAAAATATTATAATTGTTATAGGTCAGGCTGAAATTAAATTAGATCAGTAAACAGTTTAATTAGAATGTTCTCAATGTTTGAATGAAGATTTCGTCGGTTTCGTCAGACTGATGACTTAATGGTGAAGGTTTTTATAATTTCATAACCGGAAGTTCAATGTAAGAGAGTGATTTGTTAGTAGACATTTTTTTATCCGGTTTTGTACGAGCTTAGAAAATATTTTTTGATGTGTCTACAATTAAACATTATTTCGTACCTTTCATTTTATAGCTTTTATCGTTCTCTCGAAGCAATAAGACAATGTAAAATATATGCACTACCGGTCATAATTATTAGGCAACCCCATTTTTTTAAAGGAAATAATGTATTTCATATTATTTTTAGTACTTATTGCCAAGTGGATTATTCTAAATGAAAATAGAATGGTTCTTTTGTTATTATTACTTTGGAAAATTTTACAAGGCAAATAGCGACAATTTACCCATCGCGCCCTGTAGATTGAAACTATGGATTTCATACTATTTTTAGTATTTATTACCAAGTGGATAATTCTAAATGAAAATAGAATGTTTTTTTTTGTTATTTTTACTTTGCAAAATTTTACAAGGCAAGGAAGTAAAGATGAACTTGTTCGAATCGCCCTAAATTTTCTTCGTTCATTCATTGATGAAACTGCAATATAGGTAATTATTAAATATTTATGAATTCATTTGTTGCACATAATATTGTGCAGTATTAACAAAATAACCATTTTATTTCCATTTGCAATTATTAATTTGGCAATAAATACTAAAAAATTGTATGAAATACATCCTTTTTTCAAATACTGTGGGTGGACTAATAATTATGGCCGGTAGTGCATATTCTTTAACTTGTACATAAATAAAACGGAATAATTGTATAGTTTCGGAAAAACTCAATAAAGAATTGATTAAATCATCTTTATTAGCCGTATTCAATTAAATCGCTTAAAAGAAAGGTTGCTGCCCATATATATATATATATATATATATATATATATATATATATATATATATAACGAGGTGAGGAGAAATCGCGTGTAAATAATATCGAGGGACAGCTAAAATAAAATATCCCCCAACAAATGAAGGGGCATCAAAAAATCCTTTTGCGGGTAAAGAGAAAGCTTCAGGCTCATTCTAAAATTTTCAAATGATTTTTGGAATGAGCTATAGGTAAAATTTTGAACCACTCTTTCTCATACGACATGATTCTTTACTGGGTGTTAGCCGATTCCATATTTGTAGCGGTAAGATAACAGGTTATCTGTTTTGCCTATTCTCATTTTAGAAGGTACATGTTGATTAATTCTTGCTACCAAATGTAAGGTTGTACCGAACATATGGCATATTCCCTCTAGAAATATGGAATCGGCTATTGCTAAACACCTAGTGGAGAATATGGAGAATATAGTCTGTGCCAAGTCGTATAGGTCGTATAATATATATATATATATATATATATATATATATATATATATATATATATAAATGTGTGTGTGTGTGTGTGTGTGTGTGTGTGTGTGTGTGTGTGTGTGAAGATAAGGAAAGAAAGAGCAACAGAATTTGGATACATGATTCATTACTGCATTGGGATGATAAACTTCATGCTTCAATGTCAAATTCAGACTAGGTCTGAAACTTGACATTGATGAATTAATCTGATTGTCAAAATGCAGTGTTAATATATGTGACCACACTCTCTCTATTAACAAACGAGCTATTTCCGATACTGGGCACCCACCCTTTAAATATGTTCTATTTTAAAAAATATAAAAAATATACTTATATAAAACTGTAGTGCAGTGGATATCGGCTCGGGATGAAGAATCAGAGAACCGAGTTCAAATTCCAGTTAAAGTTTTTTCCATTCGCCTACGCGCAAATACCATTTGAAAAAGTACTAATCCGTCTATGGATTAAATACCTATGGATGAATTAGGCTTCACTGGCAACCATATTACCGCAGAAAGAAATGGCAACCGCTGCTTAGTAAGTCATGTCAGTTTCTAGACATGATCGCCCAAGCGAGTATCACGTAGGACACTTATCTGACTGACATATGCAAGTCCGGGTAGGGATCATCATAATCTCTCACTTTATCTTCTGTCTTTGGTGCGGGTCAATGGTACCTCTGTCCTAGGAAAGAAACGCTTTCGAGAAAAATAAATATTGAAAGTTGTCCGTTCCAGCGGAACAGATGCCGGAGGCTGCACCAAAGAGTTGCACTAGAGAGTGAATCGGTGGTTACCACCGAGACTAGAGCAACCGATGAAAAGATAAAGATTGAAAATGCATTTTAATTTTTAAAAAGCAAGAAGCCGGAAGTGAGTTCCACACGCGAGAAGTGCTAGAGAAGAAACCGTTAGCATAGAACTTGCAGTTACATCTAGCCAACACAACTGTAAATTAATTAAACCTCATCACCAGTCTCGTAATGCACTTACATTCAAAGACTCTAGGCACCATAGCAAAGAGCTCATCCGTACAATAACTATGAAAGCATTTATAGAAAAGGCATTCTTCTTCTATGTGCCCTGTCAATTCAGGACGTAGGTAGTCATGGCTTTCGACGTTTCCCTGTCCCTGGTGGCTCTGAGCACGCCTTCTCCTGTTAAACCGTGCAAACCTCGTTCTGTCATCCACCTGATTAGGTCCTTCAAATATGTTATCCGTTGCTTTCCCCTGTCTCTTTTTCCCTCTATCTGGCCTGTTAGTATCAGTTTCTCCAAGCCATCCTTCCTCATTGCATGTCCCAGAAACTTCAGCTGCCTCTTCCTGATGCTCAGTATTAATTTCCTTTCTGTTTCCATCATTTCCAAGACCTCATCATTGCTCACATTCTCGATACATGAGATTCGCAGCATCCTTCTGTAGAACCACATTTCAGTTGCTTCAAGTTTTTTCTTCATCTTCGATGGTATTGTCCAGCATTCACTGCCATATTTAAGGACGGACATCACGTAGCAATCCAGTACTCTCTTCCTAGTTTCTAGCGAAATTGTCCTGTTTCTTAATACTTTACTCAACTTCTGGAATGCTTCCTTTGCTATGCCAATTCGCCTTCGGATCTCTTTTCCGTCTTCTGTTATAGGGAAGCTATATTACGGCGATTGGGAAGTGACAGAAGTCAAGATAACAGACCAGGACCAATTGCAAAATAATCTCTTGCTAACAACCGTATATTCTGTGTTCTTATAATTAATGATCAGCCCTTCCTGCCTTCTTTTCAATACCTTGTCTAGAAAATCCGACAGTTTTCTTTCTCTGTCTGCTACCAACCCAGTATCTTATGCTGTAAAGATTGTCCTCAACCCAACAAATAAATTCTGTACTCCTGTATGTATTATTTTACTGTATTCGTTAAATAAATCTGATATGAAATTGCTCCTGATCACGCATCTGCCCCTAGACACTTTACCATTTCTGTTATGTAGCTTCCTTTTGCCGTTTCGATAAACTAATTTTTCGATTAACTTTTGCAAGATTTTACGAATTTGAACACAGTACTAGATTAGCAATAAGGTCCCATCAATTTATAGTTTTAATTGGCTTGTAACTGTCTATTTTACGATACAAGTTTCTTTTTTCGCTTGCAGAATTCTCTTCCGGCTACAGGATTTCCAACAAACTTTAACATTCAAAACTGTAAATGCAATGTAAGCTCTTTTTTTACACTGTTTACATTGTCAAAACTGTTGTGCTTATCTTTGTTACCATATTCGTAACGTTTCGGCCGTTTTACTCTCATGTGACAACGGACTGAGGCAGCTAGTCTTGATGGCTTCGACACAGTAGCTGGTCTTCAAGTCGTCTCTTACAACGGTGTTCTTCTTCGCCCACACTGTGAATTTTGATTCCAAGGAAGTCACGCTGAAAAATTAATAGCTGTCTTTTTACCAAGTTGAACCAAACCGGACGCTTGCGCACATTTGAGTTAATGAAAACAGCACCAAAAACAAATTGAAGGACGCCTGAATAAGTTGCGAAAAAAGCATTTATATACAAGCAAAAATAAACAAAAAGAAATAGAATATAATAAACGTCAATCCCTTATCTCTACGACGGGGCAGTAGTTTCGTCTAAGAGTAGTGTTTGTCTTCTTAACATTAATTCAAGCCTTTGGTTGACAATGTCTATTCACTCCAATCGGAGTTTTCAAATTTGTGACGATTCAAAATGTCTTATTAGAGCGTTTCACCGAAGCTTTACGGAAACTGCCGAAGATTTATCTTTGTGTGTGGTGGGTAGCGACAGCGGTAATTCGTCCTATCTGTCTTAGCTCAGCGCAACAACTGGTCTGTTCGTTGTTTAACTTTAACTCTTTTCGGTCGGAAGGTCGGTCTGCTGGACTCTTTTTCTTTCTTTACATATTCAGCCAGGAAATCTATCGGAGGTGACCGTCTCTATATCTACGGTTGGCACCCAACAGTGTGACAATTATCTCTGTCTCCGTACATCTTTAGTCAGGAACTCTATCAAACGCGACCGTCAGTCTCTACGGTCATGGCTTCCCTGCTGGGAACCTTCACTCTCTTGTCGTTACATCTCGACTGCAATTCAATCTAACTGAACCCCGACTGATTTTTGCCCTCCGGGGCTGTATATTTACACATGTTCCAAATTATCTTGGGGAAGGCATGACGGACGCGGGGTGTCCATGCAAATCAAATCTTTAGCCAATGAAATCACTCCCGCCTTCGCATTTTGAGGCAGAGTTACTTCCTTCCCTTGGTTTAACCAATGAAGCAGCCATATTTCTGGTAACATCATTTCTTTCCAACTTCTTTTTGATTCAACTGATTGCATCATTTATTTTTCAGGTTTTAAGATCTGTTCACATGAAAAAATTGAGAATTTCAGGATTTACCCTTTTTGGCTTCATCAAAGATTTGTGACAATCCCGAAACAATGTTTTGGCTACCGCTTACTTCCCTGTGTCACCAGCTGTAAGGCTCAGTGCTTTCAATGAAAGTCTGTTCCGCTTTGTCAAATAATGGCCGCTGATGCGATAACCCCGTCTGAACTGCTGCCTACACCTGCAAATGTCTTCACTCAGCTAGTTTCCAATATTTCATTTTGCAATATTTTTTTACAATTCATTAGCTGCGTTCATATTGCAACCGAATAAAAATTTTTATTATCCATTAGCCTTATTTTTTCTCTGCTCATATTGGAACAATTAATCTGCACAATTAATAATATTTTTTCGCTTCGTCGTGCTAAAATAGTGTTATATTTTTCCGCATGCAAAAATAGTGTTACACTCCGTCCTTTTCAGGTGACTGGAATCTCAAACTGAAGTCTTTATTTCGCTTCTGCGCCGATGAACTTAGCTTACTGGTGCTCACTATATATGAATTTCCTCGAGCCACAAGATTAGCAACTAGGCCCCACCCTTTTGTCTGTGAAAACAAGACATTGTAAACGCAAATTCTACTCCATCAGTTTCTTTTCTCGCATTTCTCGCCTGTGGAATTCCCTTCCCTTTACTTGCTTCCCCGACAGCTACAATCTCCAAGAATTTAAATGTAAAGTCAACAGTCATCTCCTATCTCACTAACCTGCATCACCTCTCTCATGCTCCTTTCTCCCTACATTGAACTCTTACAATTATTCTCATCCTTCTCTTACCTACTTCCTGACACCCCCTATAATCCTTCACTCTTTCCCTTAACTTTCCTTCTATGTAACCCCCTGCAAAACAATGGCAGTAAAATGTCTTGCTTGGGGCGACACGATTACAAAAAAGATTTTTGTGTTGTACATCATCAAATGCTTTTCCCCAGTCTGCTAAACGTCAACTTAAATCTAAGAAGCTTTACATTGAAAGAAGTTCATATTTGACATAATAATTTAAGTTCCCGTATAACTGTGCAGCAATTTTCATCTTAGTCGAACAGAAGATACAAAGCTATTTTCTTAAAGAAGAACTCATTTATTTACAAAACCTAAAACGACAAATTTTTAACTATCCAAGGCTTTCGTTTTTATTTTAAATCAAACGCAGTGAATATATAAATGCCTAACGGACTATCAATTCCTTTTTCCTGTAACTGTTAAATGTTCATTATGTTCATCAATTTATGCCTTCGACATTTGCTTGCCTTTTATTCTCTTTCCTTTACGTCCATTTTTTCTCCCAATAGCCGACCTCAGTCTTCCCATGCACCGTCTAGATAGCTCCAATGACACCACCAACGCTACTTCTTCTGTTTCGCTTAATTCTTTTCTTTACCGTCAAACCTCGCGAACCTTCCAACCTATCAACGATCCCAGACTAATTAAAAACTCATAAAACTTTCGCAAATTCTTCGTTTTCCGTTTTCGTTGATTTTTTTTCAATGACTTTCTTTTTTAATCTTCTTTATTTTTTGTCCGTCTTTGCTTCTTAAATGTTCAAATGAGTTTACGTTGATTTTATTCTCAGATTCGTGGACAGCCATCCGTTGACAGACATTAATCGTTTTGAAGACACAGGATGGGGCAGTCGAGAAGAAAAGAAGAAAGTAATAGAGAAAACAATCATCATGATCATCATCATCATGAGCAGCAGTAGCAGAAGAAAAAGAAAACGAAAAAGATGAAGAAGAAAACGAAAAAATGATGAAGAAGGAAACGAAAAAGAAAGAGAAGACGAAGAAGAATTTGAAGAAGAAGAATTGAAGAAGAATTTGAAGAAGAAGAAAAATTTGAAGAAGAAGAATGCGAAGAAAAATTTTAAAAAGAAGTATTTGAAGAAGAAGAATTGAAAAAGAATTTGAAGATAAAGAATTTGAAGAAGAAAAATTTGAGAAAAAAGAATTTGAAGAAGAAGAAAAAATTGAAGAATTGGAAGAAGAAAAATTTGAAGAAGAAAAATTTGAAGAAAAATTTTAAAAGAAGAATTTGAGAAAAAAGAAGAATTTGAAGAAGAAGAATTTGAAGAAGAAGTATTTGAAGAAAACTTTGAAGAATTGGAATAAGAAAATTTGAAAAAATATTTGAAGAAGAAGAAGAAGAAGAAGAAGAAGAAGAGACATTTTGACAAATGCAGAGAAATAAGTATAAGATAGCCGATACACAGGCGGAAAATTAACAGCCGGTGTAAACAACTGTAAAAACTTGTACAAGACATTAATTTATGTGCTAAGCGGACGCACAGAAATTTTGTTCGAGAAGGGAAAACAATTGTAAAAACGGATTTCACAAAAACATCTTAGACCTTAAACCAAACACATTACCCAGAATGTACCATTCAGGTATACTTACATACAAACTTGTACTGCATTTAACACACACAAGCGTACATCACCAAAACAAAAATGGTTAAAAAAGGCGTCTTGTATTTTATATGTAATACTGTAGTCTCACGTAGGCTAGTTTATCCCCAAAGCAAACTAGAGTCAATAATAATTTTATCTCAAATTCATAGTTTTATATAATCTAATTGCAAAATAATTTAATTTATACAAACGATATTATTATGTCATTTTTCATCATATTTCGATTTCTGCTTTGGTTTTGCTACCAACCATGTCTGCGGGGAGACCTAAGGCAGGTCGTGGCGTGTTGTTATGGCTACATTTCATGTTTTTCTATCTTCCCTATCATCCCTAGCGTTACATAGATAATGTTTTCCTTAGTGTGTGGGCTGTACTTAATAAGACAATTATATCTCTTAAGCTGGGGTTTCCAGGGATTCATTCATTGTGTTGTTTTGTTTCATTTTTTATCATTCCAAGTGCACCTACTATCACTGGCACAACTCTTGTTTTCAATTTCCACATTTTTTCTATTTCAATTTCCAGGTCTTAATATTTTGACAGTTTTTCAAATTCCTTGGTTGCTATATTACAATCCGTTGGACAAGCCATATCTATTAATAGACAAGTTTTCTCTTTCTGGTTTTTAACAATAATGTCTGGCCTGTTTGCTTCAATTTTTCTCTATGTGTGGATGGTGTACTCCCATAGAATGTTGACATCTTCTATTTCTGTAACCGGTGCTGGATGATGTTCAAACCAGTGTTTGTTTACAGATTTTCCATAGTGCTTGCATATTGTCCAATGCAAATATTGCCCAAATCTATCGTGGCGATTTTTATATTCATTTGGGGCAAGTACAGAACAGCCTGAGATTAGACGGTTTGTTGTTTCTTGGTGTTTATAACAAAACCTGCATTTTGGATCCATATTATTATGCATAATATTTGCCTGAAAGTTTCTAGTGAAAAGACTTTGGTCTTGTGCTGCAAGAATAAAGCCTTCAGTTTCAGACTTTAATCCAGATGCACGTAACCATCGATGAGTATTAACTTTATCAACATTGGATTTATTGGCACGTACTGGATATTGGCTATGCAGAGGTTTGTCTTGCCAGCGCTGTTTCATCTGTTCAAGAGCTTTATCTTTGGCTTTCATTTTCATATTTTTTGCCGCAATGGTTGGTTCTTGGCTTCTGTTTTGCTTTTCTACAGAATCTACTAACTGTAAATCTTGTTTGTATTGACTGCCTTCTTTTATTATTGAATATTTTTCTTTCTTTCTTCATGTTGCCTTACTAATTGTATCATCCAATCCTTTGTTGTTTCTATCTATGTTAGTAAGCCAATAGTTGTTGTCTTGTATGACAATTCCAGCTGAATAAGACCTCTTCCCCCTCCTTTACGGGGTATGTATAGACGGTCTACATCAGCCTTTGGATGATGCATCTTATGCTCAGAAAGAAGCTTTCTTGTTTTAGAATCCCTTCGCCTGATGTCGTTTAGAGTCCAGTTTAAGATGTTGAAACTAAATTGGACAACTGGGATTGCAAGCCATAACTCTGTTCTGAGAATTCAATTCAGTTTTTAATATCATTCGTAGCCTTCTATAGTACTCTTTACGCACTATTTCTTTCATTTTTTTATGGTGAATGTTTTCACTCTCATTTACACCTAGGTATTTATAAGCTTCTTCTGGTTTCAATTCTTTTATTGTTACAGCAGGGTCTAAGCTAATTGAGGATGTTTCTTGTATTGATCCACGTAAAACTGCAGCTTTAGCACATTTATTCAAATTGGATTTCATTCCAATATCTTCGCTGAAGCATTTTACAGTTTGCAGAAGACCTTCCAGCTCATTATCATTCTTAGCATATAGCTTTAAGTCATCCATGCAAAATAGATGGCTTATTTTCTTTTGGCCTATTATATAACCACATTCTGTCTTATTAAGTTGACTGGTTAGTGCTATTAATGATATGCAGAATAGTAAGGGAGGCAAAGAATCACCTTGAAATATACCTCTTTTCATGTTTATTTAATCAGACTCATAGGTTCCATTTATATGATTGAGGTAATGGGTTGTTTTCCATATAGACATGCACTGTTTGATGAAATTGATGATGACGGGTGATATCTTGTATATATTTAAAGTCTTTAAAATCCAGGAATGTGGCACACTATCGAATGCTTTACGATAATCTATCCAGGCAGTACTAAGATTTTTCTTTGTACTGTAGCAGTTTTCCAGGATCATTTTGTTAATAAGCAATTGGTCTTTACATCCATAACAGCCACGTTTGCGCCCTTTTTGTTCAAGTGGTAACATGTCATTTCTTTCTAAGAATAAATATGCCTGTTTTGTTAAAATAGATGTTAATAGTTTATATGTTATCGGAAGGCATGTAATTGGTCTGTAGTTTTTCGGGTTGTTTGTGTCACCATTCTTGGGTAGAAGAAATGTAATTCCTTTGGTCATCCATGCAGGAATTTTAGTGGGATCGTCAACCATTTCTTGAAAATCTTTGGCTAGTTTTTATGCGCTGTATTTAAATAATATTGCCAAAAGTTAGAAATTTTATCTATGCCTGGGAATTTCCAATTGTGTGTTTTTTTTTAGTGCATATTTAACATCCTCTTCTGTAATTCCAGCCCATATCTGTTCTGGTTTATTTTTGATTCGTTCTATCTCTTGTGAAATCCAATCTACTTCTTTGTTATGTTCTTTAGGGCAAGCCCATATCTTTTCCCAGAACTGTGTAACTTCTTCCATTCCGGGGGGACTGTTACTTCAATTCTTTTTTTACCTATTTCCCTGTAAAATTTATTTGCATCGGTTTGAAAAATCTTGTTTTGTCTGTAGAATCTTGATCTTTTCTCATAGCGTCTTATTCTTTGAACCTTCAGTTGTATTGTTTGCTTTATTTTTTCCTTAGTTGATAGGACTTCATTTTCATTCCTAATGTTATATTTTCTTTCGGCTCTTCTGCTTTTCCTAGTTCTTACATTTATTCCTCTACTCAGTTCATCCAATACTGATAGTTCACTTCTAAGCTGTTCGATTTCTTTTTCTATTTTTCTTTTCCAAGGTGGATCTTCACGTCTGCGAGACTGCCTTGTTTTTATTTTGATATTCAATTTTTTTGTTGCTGCTGTTGCTGATGCATATATTACTTCGTTGAGATTTGTATGGTTGTCTTCATCCAGTATTAATTTCAGTGCTGCATTGTAGAGTTTAATAGTTCGGTGGTTATGTTTTGTTTATTATTATTATTATTATGTCATTTTTCATCATATTTCGATTTCTGCTTTGGTCTCACTACCAACCAAGTCTGCGGGGAGACCTAAGGCAGGTAGTGGCGTGTTGTTATGACTCCATTTCATGTTTTTCTATCTTCCCTATCATCCCCAGCATTACATAGATAACGTTTTCCTTAGTGTGTGGGCTGTACTTAATAAGACAATTTTTTGTATATCTCTTAAGCTGGGGTTTCCAGGGATTCTTTCAATGTGTTGTTTTGTTCCATTTTTTATCATTCCAAGTGCACCTACTATCACTGGCACAACTCTTGTTTTCAATTTCCACATTTTTTCTGTTTCAATTTCCAGGTCTTTATATTTTGACAGTTTTTCAAATTCCTTGATTGCTATGTTACAATCCGCTGGACAAGCCATATCAATTAATAGACAAGTTTTCTCCTTCTGATTTTTAACAGTAATGTCTGGCCTGTTTGCTTCAATTTTTCTGTCTGTGTAGATGGTGTAATCCCATAGAATGGTTACATCTTCTATTTCTGTAACCGGTGCTGGATGATGTTCATACCAGTGTTTGTTTACAGATTTTCCATAATGTTTGCACATTGCCCAATGTAAATATTGCCCAACTCTATCGTGGCGATTTTTATATTCGTTTGGGGCAAGCACAGAACAGCCTGAGATTAGGTGGTCTATTGTTTCTTGGTGTTTATCACAAAACCTGCATTTTGGATCCGTATTATTATGCATAATATTTGCCTGAAAGTTTCTCGTGAAAAGACTTTGGTCTTGTGCTGCAAGTATAAATCCTTCAGTTTCAGACTTTAATCCAGATGCACGTAACCATCGATGAGTATTAACTTTATCAACATTGGATTTATTAGCACGTACTGGATATTTGCCATGCAGAGGTTTGTCTTGCCAGCGCTATTTCATCTTTTCAAGAGCTTTATCTTTGGCTTTCATTTTCATATTTTTTGCCGCAATAGTTGGTTCTTGGCTACTGTTTTGCTTTTCTACAGAATCTACTAACTGTAAATCTTGTTTGTATTTACTGCCTTCTTTTATTATTGAATATTTTTTCTTTCTTTCTTCGTGTTGCCTTACTAATTGTATCATCCAATCCTCTGTTGTTTCTATGTATGTTAGTAAGCCAATAGTTGTTGTCTTGTATGACAATTCCAGCTGAATAAGACCCCTTCCACCTTCTTTACGGGGTATGTATAGACGGTCTACATCAGCCTTTGGATGATGCATCTTATGCTTAGAAAGAAGCTTTCTTGTTTTAGCATCCATTCGCCTGATGTCGTTTAGAGTCCAGTTTAAGATGTTGAAGCTATATTGGACAACTGGGATTGCAAGGCTATTAATGGCCATAACTCTATTCTGTGAATTTAATTCAGTTTTTAATATCATTCGTAGCCTTCTATAGTACTCTTTACGCACTATTTCTTTCATTTTTTTATGGTGAATGTTTTCGCTCTCATTTACACCTAGGTATTTATAAGCTTCTTCTGGTTTCAATTCTTTTATTGTTACAGCAGGGTCTAGGCTAATTGAGGATGTTTCTTGTATTGATCCACGTAAAACTGTAGCCTTAGCACATTTATTCAAATTAAATTTCATTCCAATGTCTTCGCTGAAGCATTTTACAGTTTGCAGAAGACCTTCCAGCTCATTATCATTCTTAGCATATAACTTTAAGTCATCCATGTAAAATAGATGGCTTATTTTCTTTTGTCCTATTTTATAACCACATTCTGTCTTATTAAGTTGACTGGTTAGTGCTATTAATGATATGCAGAATAGTAAGGGAGATAAAGAATCACCTTGAAATATACCTCTTTTGATGTTTATTTCATCGGACTTATAGGTTCCATTTATATGATTGTGGTAAAGGGTTGTTTTCCATATAGACATGCACTGTTTGATGAAATTGATGATGACGGGCGATATCTTGTATATATTTAAAGTCTTTAAAATCCAGTCATGTGGCACACTATCGAATGCCTTTCGGTAGTCTATCCAGGCAGTACTAAGATTTTTCTTTGTATTGTAGCAGTTTTCCAGGATCATTTTGTTAATTAGCAATTGGTCTTTACAACCATAACAGCCACGTTTGCACCCTTTTTGTTCAAGCGGTAACATGTCATTTCTTTCAAGAATAAATATGTCTGTTTTGTTAAAATAGATGTTAATAGTTTATATGTTGTCGGAAGACATGTAATTGGTCTGTAGTTTTTCGGATTTTTTGTGTCACCATTCTTGGGTAGAAGAAATGTAATTCCTTTTGTCAACCATGCAGGAATTTTAGTGGGGTCGTCAACGATTTCTTGAAGTTCTTTGGCTAGTTTTTTATGTGATGCGCTTAAATAATATAGCCAAAAGTTAGGAATTTTATCTATGCCTGGGAATTTCCAATTGTGTGTTTTTTTTAGTGCATATTTAACATCATCTTCTGTAATTCCAGACCATGTCTGTTCGGGTTTATTTTTCATTCGTTCTGTCTCTTGCGTAATCCAATGTACTTCCTTGCTAAGTTCTTTAGGGCAAGCCCATATCTTTTCCCAGAACTGTGTGACTTCTTCCATTCTGGGGGGTACTGTCACTTCAATTCTTTTATTATTATTATTATTATTATTATTATTATTATTATTTCTTCGTTTTCTGCTGTTTAAACATTTTCTTCAGGGTCCCAGCAAGAGACCTAAGGTCAGAAATTGCCTTTTGATATTCTCCAGTGATCATTTTTGTAAAAAAAAAAGAAAAGAAAGGAAAGGAAAGGAAAAGAGATCACACACTTTTTCATTCGATAAAGCTCATTGTAATAAGTGAGGGGCTAAATGACAATTAGGTATAGCTATACCAATTCCAGTGTAGCTATTATGTGGTTGAGCTTCATTGAGAGTGTACTAGGCACTTGTATCACAGTCAAATGTTTGCGACATTGTGAAAAGTGTTCATAAAAGCAAAGCTAATCTTGAAGGTAGTCAAATATATCTTCAGGTCGGTTGACCTAATCTGCTAAAACTATCTCGGATTGAGATTGTACCAAAAACATCCTTCAAACTAAAATAAAATATCCGCGTGCGACTTCTCTGGAAAATGCATAAAACAAACCACTAGTTGAACTAAGACTCGCGCAGCCTTTAAGATTTCACTCGACTCAGTTTATTGCTTTACTCGCCCTCGTTCGATTAAAAATCTTGCAAGGAATCGTGTTTTTTCACATATAGAAAAAAGTCTGATTCCTTTTACAACCCAAAGGTATGCCATTGAAGATTCACAAGTTACTTACAATGACGTACAATGACATTATTGAACTCCTTGGTGTCGCTTTTATAGTCCCGGTCAGTGAAAACAACTGTTTAATTAACGCTTCCATAGTGTCACCCAGATTAAAGACGCTCACACATTTTTATAAACTCTTTTAGAAAAATATTATACTAGACTCAACATCTGTTTTTACGAAAGAAAGAAAAAAAATACGCATACTCGTTTCCACCACGCATCGAAAAACAAATTATACAAGTAAGCAATTTTTATAGTAATTTGTTGAGAAAATCAAATTTATTATTTTTGTATCATCTATGAGATGGAAGTTGTAGTCAAACAGAAGAAAGAAACTACGAATAATTTAGGTACCTCCACTCAATTGCACCCAAAAAATCATATGAGGATGTTAAAAGGGCTCAAAATTAATAAAAACTAAGTTTTATCATCAAAATGTTTATGCTATTATCAGTGGAAAGATCAAATTTTGTTGTTGTTATTATTTTTAAAAATGTTTAAAAATCCTTTCTAACACATTCGAAAATTTAAGTAAAATTTCATTATTTGTTTTTCGTCAGTGATTTACGCTATGTGTATGTAAGGTGACTATTAAGAAAATGGAGTTGGTCGAGTAAAATGATTTTGTGGCGAGTAAATTTTCCCTCGCTCCCGTCCGCCGGTCGAGTGATTTTTTTTTCAATTCTCAACGGCTGCTTGTAATTCAGATTTTTTAAATGAAACTGTTCGTTGATGTTTTTTTAATGGTACAATAAAGTCATCTTAACAAAAGGTTTGTGCGTACTGGCCTTCTTACGCCATATTGGCTTACACTTCTAATTCAGAAGAGTGGTGTTCCAGGAATAGCTGGTTGCTTAGAGCATGGAAACATGATCTGGAAGGTCATTCAAAAAGCAAAAAATGAAAAGAAGATTTGGATGTCATTTCGTTGGATTTAGCTAATGCTTAAGGATCAGTACCTCACCAAATGATACCACTATTATTACAAATGTACCATATTCCTGAGAATATCTAATATGCTAGGAACTTATTTTGATGGTTTCTTCATGCGTTGCACCATAAAAGACTTTACGACTAAGTGGAATAGACTTGAAGTTGGAATTGCGATGTGATGTAGTGTCACCAACACGTTTTGTTCTAGCAATGCAGCTGATTCTCAAAGCGATAAACAACAAGGCTGATATTGCTGAGCTTGGTGGAGAGTGTCAAATGCCACCAGTGAAGGCGTTCATGGATGACACTACAATCCTCTCATCCAAGGTAAATTCAACTCACAAGATATCAAGTTTGATAGACGACCTAATAAGTTGGTGTAGAATGAAATTTAAACTAAAACAAGTTCAGAAGTCTTTCTCGTAGAAAAAGTAAATTGAATAAAAACATAAATTTAGTAGTAGGTGGTCAAAGAATCTCTACTGTATCAGAAAAAGCAGTGAAAAGTTTAGGTCGGTGGTATGATCAATCCTTAAAAGATACCAACCAAGTAAAAGAAACATCCAAATCACTACAAGAAAATCTTCATAAGATAGATCTTTATCCTCTAAAAGGAAAATACAAGGTATGGTGATTAGAGCATGTACTCATTCCAGTGCTACTATGGCCCGTACTTGTATACAAATTTGGAATGAGTACAATTGAGACCATGGAAAGAAAAATAAACAAATATATCCGAAAATGGTTGGGTTTGCCTCTAGGTTCTTCTGATATTGCATAGTACTGCAGACAAGCAAAAAGTTACTATTTAAATCGATTGTGGAGGAGTAAAAATCAGGGGAAATTAGACTTCAAATGATGTTGGATGACTCCAAGGATAAAGCAATAAAAGAATTATATCCTACATTAAAAACAGGCAGAAAGTAGATCAGAGAGAAAATAACGAGTGCTAAAGACAATCTAACTTTCAATGAAGTCATCGGATACACTCAAGCAGGAAATTAAGGGTTAGGACTAAATATAAAGCAATGGTGGTCGAAAACCTCTGGTGAAGATTGCCGAGACATGGTCATCCAAGATGTAAGGAACGAAAAAGATAATAAAAGACTCGTAAAAGGAGTTCAACAATCCGAACAAGGCGAATGGACAAACTGGGAGGAGACTCTGCAGAAATCTATTACTTGGAAGGACATTTGGCAGATGGCTCCACTCAGGTTGGGCTTTTTAATACGTTCCACATATGACCTGCTACCATCTAAAACAATTTTGTTAAATGGAAGGAATAGAGTGATCCTACTTGTCCCCTGTCTAAGGAAAATTCACAAACATTAGAACATGTTCTTAGTTCCTGTAAAACAGCCCTTGTCAATGGAATATATACAGGGAAGCATAATAGTGTTTTGGGTGGGCTGGTCATAATTATAAAGAAATATATGAAATCTGAGTTATCTAATTCAACCCAGAAATCTGTTGCAGAGGAGAAAAGATATATCGGTTCTAAGCAAACAAGCAAATGTCAAGCTATACCTGGAAAAATCTCTTTAGTTCTGGTGGCATTTGGGAGGTATCTGCATACCTTCCTGGTTGGCGTAATGATTACCCCAAAATATTATCAAGTAATGGTCTGACACCAGATATTGTTCTTTTATCAAGAGTGAACTATAAAATCATCCTGGTTGAATTAACAGTACCATATGAAAGCCAGATGGAACAAAGCCACGATTATAAAACTAATAAATATGAAAATCTAAAATCAAAGCTAATAAAGGAGCAGTATGATGAAATTGTTAGAGTTGTGAAAATTGAAGCAAGTGGTTTCGTTGCAGGCACTCTGTACCGATTTCTGGGCCAAATTAGAATCAAAGGGCGTAATAGGGCCAAAAGTAAGAAAGGTTTAATTGAAATCACTGAAAACAGTTCTATGTGGATATGGAAGAAAATAAATATTCCGTGGAGTGTTTCAGCGAACATGACGACATAACAGGACTGATCGTGAATGCGTAATGAGGTTCACGTCACATTCTTGGAACGCAAGGTTTGCCGTTTTTCTAAATATTTCGTAAATTTAATTTCGCCGTTAGACATTTGAACAAGTATAATTACACTTGTATATCGTTATAATGGAGCCTCACATCAGTGAGGGGGTGCCGGTGTGCAAGTGAAACCGTTTAGAGGAAGGCCTCGAAACGGTGCACATTCTCTCCTGATGACCCCAATTTAAATATAAGTTCGAAAGAAAAACATTAAAAGAAGTTCAGTGAAGTCATATGTCGTAGAGAAGCTCGGTGGAAATGTTATTAGCATGAGGAGCATTAGATATTCAGCTCGCTTCAGGTGAGTTTCAGTTACTTGACATGAATTTCCTTCTTTTTTGTGAGTGGGGTAATGAATCTCTGAATGTGAAATCGAAGAGCCAGTTTCGAATTCCAGCTGATTTTATTGTATACTTTTACGCACAAGTATATTTATGAGCGATATGAATTAATTTCATCTCCCACAGCTATGAGTCAAATAATAGATGTCTATCTGGAAGAAATATTGTTATCTCCGCAAAAATTATCTAAACAATACTGAATTTCAGAAAGAAAGAAAAAAAATAAGAATAATTCTTACAGCATATATAACTAGTAGTATAGCCCGACGTTGCTCGGGTGTAATGAAAGCTTTAAAACTAATCCATGGTTTTGGAGCTCAGACCCTTTGGACGTTGGCACGAAAGACTAAAAAGCAATAGTTGTTACCAGTTAAAGCGAAACCGTAGACTGAAAAAAAAATGAATGGATGTAAGTCAAATTTTGATTTCCTGGGGCGATATCAAATAAGTTTTTTCGCCGTAAACTGAATTTTGAAGGCTAAATAAGTCCTCTGAGTAAATGGTATCATGGCTGAGACTAAGAACTACAATTATACGTACTTAGAGCCAAACCCGAAGCAAAATCTCAAATAAAAGGGTTAAAAAAATACAGATACAGGTAGATAAACAGACACACACAAACATCTTGCCTTTTATATATATATATATATATATATATATATATATATATATATATATATTATCGATTTTCTGCACTATTGTAAGAACTGCAACCTTGAAACTTCTGAAGATCGTTTCTTATGTCTTTGTCTATGAGTATAATTATATCTACTTAGAGCCAAACCCGAAGCAAAAACTAAAATAAAAGGGCTGAAAAAAATACAGACATACAGGCAGATAAACAGACACACACACAAACATCTTGCCTTATATATATATATATATATATATATATATATATTAATGTGTATGTGAATACGCATTAATATACATCAATTAATATAATTATTATACATTAATGTGTATTCTATTAATGCGTTTTCGATTAGTGCGCTAAATATTTTATGCCAAATTTTGAATTGTGCATACATAATATTCCATTAGTACGTTAAAACATTCTTCAGTTTAACCACAGTGAGTGACAATTGGTTTTTTATGGTTACCGATAAACTAAAATATTTTTAAAATTTAAAAAGGGTAACTATTTTCTTTGTGAAGTATTACGTTATCTAAATAATCTATTATCTCTAATTTAATTCTTTTGTATATTTTGATTTTTTCATGTTTATTTTGAAAGTCTTAAAAGGTTATTTCTAATGTTTTATTAAAAAAATGAACGATTTAATTAGATACAGAAATTTACATTAATTAAAAAATCATCAAAATATAAAAGATATTTGTATATACTGTAGAAAGTTTATATGTAAAATTTTCCGGTTAAAATATTAATGATTATATTTTTGGAATGTTTCATGGGGACTATTTCTCAGTAATGTCAATCATATCAAGAACAGAAGAATACCATGAGGCTAACCACTCTAATTATGCATTTTATAAAAATGTCTGATCAATAAACATTAATTCACACCATTGTCTTTTCCCGCATATGGAAATCCTTTCCGTTTATATGCTTCCCTAATAGCGACAATTTCTAAAAGTTTAAATACAACGTCAATTCCTATTTTCTTAATTCTTGAATCCCATTAATCTTTTATCCTTTCTTCAATACTCAGTTTACCCAGAATTTTATTTTACTGTAACCCCTGCACACAAGTGGCGGTCCTTCTTTGCTTGGGAATGGAATGATTAAAAAATATACCTGTATTTAAAAATACACTAATTAGAAATTATTTGTGAATGAGCCTAAAATCTGAGGTAGAAATTACATTATTTCCTTTGAATTATTATGACCGATTAATGAGTTTTCCATTAGTACATATCTTTCCGTGTAGACATTAGCCGAACTAACAAGTATATATAATATATATATATATATATATATATATATATGTGTGTGTGTGTGTGTGTGTGTGTGTGCGTATTTAGGCAGAAAATTCTCTTTTAAACATGTCAGATTAAATAAATTGCAAACATTAGGTCTGCTTATTTTTAATAAAATCCGATCATACTCACGGATATATATATATATATATATATATATATATATGTGTGTGTGTGTGTGTGTGTGTGTGTGTGTGTGTGTGTGTGTGTGTGTGAAATTAAATAAATTACAAACACTATGTTTACTAATTTTTAATAAAATCCGTTCATACTCACGGATAATCTTTCGCGTATTACAATTGAAAAATGTCAGTAATGAGCTGTAACGTTGACAGATGTTATTATCATTCATCTCTGAAGGTACCCAAGTACTTTCAAACTCTTTCCGAGATCATCTTCAGGGGTGTGGGTTATGGTCACAAGATATATCCGTAAAACTGTGTTGCTAAAATTTACTGTACTTTTTTCTTCTGCTTTAAATATTGCGGTTCACAAATTGCTAGCATTCATTAGAACGTGAAAATTATCAAAAATGGAACTTTTTTATATGCTGTAATGTCATGGTCATGCAAATGTTAAGCATGAAAAAACTGTTCTTTTTACAAACATTTTAAAACATTACTACAGTGTTCATAACTGATTCTATTAATTGAAGGCTTAAGTGTTTTAATGAATATTTCCTCGAGAATCTGTAGTTTGCTTTTGTTATTTTCTTGGTGTAGGATAGTTGTATTATCGATCATTATTTTTTATATTGGGAATGTAGACAGGGATGTTGATGTAGTTGTCTAGAAATGGATGAATTGTCAGACAAATGTAAAGCATTTAAATATATATAATGAAACAAACATTCCTGAAAACGTCAGCAATGGATTGAGCCAATATATATTGTACACAGATACTAGAAAGAAACAGAAACGGTTCAAGTATTAACTACAGCATACTTGCTTAAATGCTATACATAAGCGTTTACACTGTGCTCTCAATTCCGATGACCGGTACAAGAAAGAAGTAGCTAGCAAACGAGAAAGAAGTAGCTAGCAAACGGAAGTTCAGATGAAGTTCCCAAAGCACCCAATTTGCAAGCAGATCTACTTGTTTTCAAAAGGATGCTCAGAAGAATTTCTGCGGTCAAAGATCAACGCTGAAAAAAGATTTTCAAGAAAACTAAAGGCAATCTTATATTCGGACTCTGTAGAATTGTTTAGAAACCGGCGATTATGTAGTGCCTAAGTGTGCCTATTTCATTCTATGAATGTAGCTATGGATACATGTATCTATACCTATATCTTGCTATCTCAGTCTTCTCAAAAATGTACACACACGCGCACACATACACGCGCACGCATACACTGATTAAAAATACACACACTCATACACACACATTTATATATATATATATATATAGTGTATCGAGGCAGCAAATAATTTTCTAAACATTTTCTGTTAAAGATAAGAGACAATGAATGTATATTATGTTTAATCATGAGCCGTTCTAAACGTCATATTTTGACTTTAATTTCAGTTGAAAATAAAGACAAAAATTCCCCAACATTTGGATAATTTTTTATTAATTTGGTTATAAGCTTTCGGCTCACAGAATCCATCTCCAGAGAACTTATTAAGACGGTAACACAGTAACATCCACCATCAGCGACGATTTTATTTTGTGCTGACATAAAACTCCGCTAAGCAACGGCAATAGTTACCAAAAAAAAACAAACGCAGTTCACAAATTTGCAATGCGGTTCTATGACGTCACACCGTGTGACAGCGCGAAATGACAACAGAACCATGTATTCAAATGCAGTGTAATGTGTTATGACCAGATTTAAAAGTGATTTTATTAAGTGTGGGTTGTTTGGATTTAATGTAGATGGCCTCCAATATCTGAATGTTCTTTTTACTGTGTGTATGAGTAAGGATTATTGTATTGTTGACTAAAATCTGTCTGATATTATCCAAATATTATAAAATTATCCAAATGTTGGAGAATCTTTGTCTTTATTTTCAACTGAAATTAAAGCCAAAATACGACGTTTCGAACGGCTCATGATTAAATATAATAGACATTTGTTGTCTCTTATATTTAACAGTATATATTTTGAATATATATATATATATATATATATATATATATATATATATATATATATAACGTAGAACACTTGGTATATTATTCAGGTAATTTCCGATAGAGACGAGCTGAAAAGAACTCAATGTTAAATTCATTTATTTAATTTAACAGAGTAATATAATTTCGAAAAAATTTAGATATACTACAATTTCATGGGTAATACATATTTCACTGCACAATGATGACCTTCTTGCGGCTCGTCAGATCCAAATGATACAAGAGTTAATCTTCAAAATATTCCCCCGCCAAAATTTTATACACAGACGCTCGCATGTCTATATTTACAATAGAAATTTGTAACGGTAATTTACAGAATATTTTTTCACTCATTCAAAAAAAAAAAAAAAAAAAAAAAAAATATATATATATATATATATATATATTTTATTTCAGATACTTCAATCCAAGGGAAAAAAGCAGGAAGGTAAATTCCAAAAACAAATTTTTGAATATGTCCAGCGTCTGTAATATTAAAAAAAAATTTCTTTCTTTTCTTTTCTTTTTCTCTCCCTTCATTTATTTCTCTTATCTCCCACCTTTTTTTCTGTGTTGCTTAACCTTACGTCGATTTAACAGGGCTGTCTGTTAATTTTTAGTTACAATTCTCTTTCCTTCTTTTGCGAACCCAGACGATGTCAATTTTTCTTTTCTTGTTTATTTGATTTGATTTTATCTTTTTCTTTTTCTTTTTCTTTTCCTTTATTTTTCCTTTTTATTTTCTTTTTTAATTTCTTTGAAAATCTATTTAAAAAGGAAAAGTAGACTAATTTTTCTCCAGTTTCTGAAAGGATTTTTCTGTTGCTGAGGTGATGTGTTATCTCCCGTGGGGATCTTCATATCGAAATGGCCATTCAACATCATTGAATTAATCCTTTTTTAATTTATATATATATATATATATATATATATATATATATTCTGAACAGTTATAGGTCTGATTTAAATAAAATTAAACCAGAAAACGTTTGTTTAGAAAGTGCTCAATAAATGTTTGAAGGAAGGAAGATTCAACATCTAGAGTGTTCAGATATTTAAGTAAGGAAGATCAGTCGGTTACGCAAAAATGATTTTCAACTTTTCGGTTTCATAAGGAGATTTGTGTTGACTGATGATTTAATGTTTAGCGCTTTTAGAAGTTCAAAGTAAAGGAGTGGTTTGTTATCTGGAATCCTTTCATCCGGGATTGTACGTGTCTAGAAAATATTTTCTGATGTGTCTACATCCGGAAATTATTTCGAACTTTTCATTTAGTAACTTTTGTCGTTCTGAAAATAATACTATAGCCAATTTGTTTTCTTGGTAGGATCTGTAGATATCACCACCGTTGCAGGGTTTGTCTTTTAAAAATATTTCCACGACAAGTGGGGGTTTACATCATTCATTATTTTCCTCTAGTTTCCATAGATACTTGGATAGTTTTGTGCTATTTTAAAGTTTTTCTGGTTTAAATTTAGACTTGTGATTATTACCTCCCCTGTGGTGCATTGGATATCGGCTCGAAACTAGAAATCGGGGAGACGAGTTCGAATTCCAGCTGAATTCATTGCATTCACTTACGCGCAAATACCTTTGGGAAAGGTATTAATCCTTCTATTCCTTCCAGTTATGGGTTAAATAACAGGGCAGATCGGGTTCTATAGCCTTGGTCGGCAACCAGTCTACCGCAGAAAGCAATGGTAACCTACTGCGGGATAATATTCTGCCCAGTCAGTCATGTCTCTTTAGAGACATGATTGCCCAAGCATGTATCACGTATGGCACTTAACTGACTGACTGATCACTACAATCGTAACCTGTTCAAGACCCTTGTTAGCAGTCATCGTCGCCACATATTCCCGGAAACTCTGTATTTTACTCGTTTAGCATTTAACGTGATTGACTCTTGGAACTTGAAAAAAGTGAACAACATAATAAAAAACACTTGATCTATAAAAGACTGCTCATATCTAAGAAAACATGGAGTAAAAAACACAGTTACCAACCATCTCCTGACGAATTTAGTGATTATGTAATTATTCAAACCTGAAATTCTTCGTGCAGGGAGGTCAAATATTTTCATCATAATCACTTATAATAAGACATTATAACATATATATAATAATAATATTAACTATAGCAACAACAATGCCAATAGTAAAGCTAGTATTTATCAAGCTATAATTTAAATCGACTTGTATAACCCACCGAGAAGGAACTCGAAGGGAAAAAAAGGGGGAAGCAAAAAAAGAAACAAACGAGGTACATGAACAAAAAGTCAATCACTCGTAAGAAAGAAAAAAAAAACGAAGACGAAAACTCCAACAGTAAAGCGCTCAATACCAAAGTATGGCAAACGAATACCTTATATAAGAAACAAACGAGGTACATGAACAAAAAGTCAAGCACTCGTAAGAAAGAAAAAAAAAAACGAAGACGAAAACTCTAACAGTAAAGCGCTCAATACCAAAGTATGGCAAATGAATACCTTATATAAGAAACAAACGAGGTACATGAACAAAAAGTCAAGCACTCGTAAGAAAGAAAAAAAAACGAAGACGAAAACTCTAACAGTAAAGCGCTCAATACCAAAGTATGGTAAACGAATACCTTATATAAGAAACAAACGAGGTACATGAACAAAAAGTCAAGCACTCGTAAGAAAGAAAAAAAAACGAAGACGAAAACTCTAACAGTAAAGTAACTCCAATACCAAAGTATGGCAAACGAATACCTTATATAAGAAACAAACGAGGTACATGAACAAAAAGTCAAGCACTCGTAAGAAAGAAAAAAAACGAAGACGAAAACTCTAACAGTAAAGCGCTCAATACCGAAGTATGGCAAACGAATACCTTATATAAGAAACAAACAGTGCATGAACAAAAAGTCAAGCACTCGTAAGAAGAAAAAAACGAAGACGAAAACTCTAACAGTAAAGCGCTCAATACCAAAGTATGGCAAACGAATACCTCATATAAGAAACAAACGAGGTACATGAACAAAAAGTCAAGCACTCTATTAAGAAAGAAAAAAAAAACGAGGGAGCAGAAAACTCTAACAGTAAAGCGCTCAATACCAAAGTACTGGCAAGCAAATACCTTATATAAGAAACAAACGAGGTACATGAACAAAAAGTCAAGCACTCGTAAGAAAAGAAAAAAAAAAACGAAGACGAAAACTCTAACAGTAAAGCGCTCAATACCAAAGTATGGCAAACGAATACCTTATACCAAGAAACAAACCGAGGTACATGAACAAAAAAGTCAAGCACTCGTGAAAGAAAAAAACGAAGACGAAAACTCTAACAATGCAGCGCTCCAATGCAAAAGTATGGCAAACGAATACCTTATATAAGAAACAAACGAGGTACATGAACAAAAAGTCAAGCACTCGTAGAGAAAGAAAAAAAAACGAAGACGAAAACTCTAACAGTAAAGCGCTCAATACCAAAGTATGGCAAACGAATACCTTATATAAGAAACAAACGAGGTACATGAACAAAAAGTCAAGCACTCGTAAGAAAGAAAAAAAACGAAGACGAAAACTCTAACAGTAAAGCGCTCAATACCAAAGTATGGCAAACGAATACCTTATATAAGAAACAAACGAGGTACATGAACAAAAAGTCAAGCACTCGTAAGAAAGAAAAAAAAGACGAAGACGAAAACTCTAACAGTAAAGCGCTCAATACCAAAGTATGGCAAACGAATACCTTATATAAAACAAACGAGGTACATGAACAAAAAGTCAAGCACTCGTAGAAAGAGAAAAAAAAACGAAGACGAAAACTCTAACAGTAAAGCGCTCAATACCAAAATATGCTTAAACGAATACCTTATATAAGAAACAAACGAGGCACATGAACAAAAAGTCAAGCACTCGTAAGAAAGAAAAAAAACGAAGACGAAAACTCTAACAGTAAAGCGCTCAATACCAAAGTATGGCAAACGAATACCTTATATAAGAAACAAACGAGGTACATGAACAAAAAGTCAAGCACTCGTAAGAAAGAAAAAAAGACGAAGACGAAAACTCTAACAGTAAAGCGCTCAATACCAAAGTATGGCAAACGAATACCTTATATAAGAAACAAACGAGGTACATGAACAAAAAGTCAAGCACTCGTAAGAAAGAAAAAAGACGAAGACGAAAACTCTAACAGTAAAGCGCTCAATACCAAAGTCTGGCAAACGAATACCTTATATAAGAAACAAACGAGGTACATGAACAAAAAGTCAAGCACTCGTAAGAAAGAAAAAAAAGACGAAGACGAAAACTCTAACAGTAAAGCGCTCAATACCAAAGTATGGCAAACGAATACCTTATATAAGAAACAAACGAGGTACATGAACAAAAAGTCAAGCACTCGTAAGAAAGAAAAAAAAGACGAAGACGAAAACTCTAACAGTAAAGCGCTCAATACCAAAGTATGGCAAATGAATACCTTATATAAGAAACAAACGAGGTACATGAACAAAAAGTCAAGCACTCGTAAGAAAGAAAAAAAAAACGAAGACGAAAACTCTAACAGTAAAGCGCTCAATACCAAAGTATGGCAAATGAATACCTTATATAAGAAACAAACGAGGTACATGAACAAAAAGTCAAGCACTCGTAAGAAAGAAAAAAATAAAGGAAGACGAAAACTCTAACAGTAAAGCGCTCAATACCAAAGTATGGCAAACGAATACCTTATATAAGAAACAAACGAGGTACATGAACAAAATTCAAGCACTCGTAAGAAAGAAAAAAAAAACGAATACGAAAACCCTAACACTAAAGCGCTCAATACCAAAGTAGAGCAAACAAAAACAGAAATCTAAGCAAGAGTCAACAACAATATTTTAAAAAAAATAAATTTGTATCCCCCCTTCTCGTGTTTTGGTGTCTTCTTCGTTTTTATTTGAGTTCTAATATATTTGCTATTTTAAATCTTTGTTACCAGCTAATTCACCTGACGAGCCGTTAGGCGAAATCGTGGTCAGTTGTTGGCTCTTGATTAGATTTCTATCTAACACATATGTATATATATATATATATATATATATATATATATATATATATATATATATATATATATACAATTATGAATTAAAGGTACATTGTGACACGGAAATTTCTAGTTTTCTTTAGCAGGCAATGTTAGATGTTGGTTGTGTAACAACTGTTTCTTTGCGTATAAATTTCTTTGCTTGTAACTTTGTGGATAACAAATTTACACTTTAAAGTGTCTATTCATTTGAGAAAGTAAAGAGCGGTTAATTAAAAAGTATTTTCCTGGTAAACATCTTCATATGGTTTTGAATAACAAGAAGATTTAGAGAGGTAAAAGTCACATGTATCGTAGAAATAAATTAAGCATGATATAATGTCCCAAACTGTGAAAGTATTAGACGTAAGTAAGCTATAAGCAATCAACTACATGGAAATTAATCAAGGGCATGGATTTCAAAATACTTGTATCATTTCACGAAAAGGCATGAACCGCAAAAACACAAGGTGTAACTGAGTTTTACAAACATGTGTGAAATATTATATTAAGAAGAGGGTTTCATTACGACTGACATTATATCTAAATTTTTGACGACTGGAAAAGAATTCCACAGGTGAAATTTGCAATAGAAGAAACTGCCAAAATAGAACCTACAGTTACATCGAGTCATTTCAACTTTAAACTGTTGGGACTTTGTCGGCAATCTAATGTGCGTTTAAATTCAAAAAGTCTGTGTACCATAGTGGAAAGTTCCTCAGAAAAACCACTGAGGATTTTACAGAATAGCTATTTTACGGCCGTGGTAATATAACTAACGTCTGGTTAGAAACAATTATTTCAGATTCTTCTTGGAAGTTTTTCAATATCTAAATACATAGCAAAAACATCAGACTAGACTTGACAGCACAATTTAAAACAAAGATGAATGACAGACTAAATATGGAAGAAAAAATTCTATCGAGAAAAAATTGTTTAGCATTACACAGGGAAGCATTACGACTGACATTATATCTAAATTTTTGACGACTGGAAAAGAATTCCACAGGTGAAATTTGCAATAGAAGAAACTGCCAAAATAGAACCTACAGTTACATCGAGTCATTTCAACTTTAAACTGTTGGGACTTTGTCGGCAATCTAATGTGCGTTTAAATTCAAAAAGTCTGTGTACCATAGTGGAAAGTTCCTCAGAAAAACCACTGAGGATTTTACAGAATAGCTATTTTACGGCCGTGGTAATATAACTAACGTCTGGTTAGAAACAATTATTTCAGATTCTTCTTGGAAGTTTTTCAATATCTAAATACATAGCAAAAACATCAGACTAGACTTGACAGCACAATTTAAAACAAAGATGAATGACAGACTAAATATGGAAGAAAAAATTCTATCGAGAAAAAATTGTTTAGCATTACACAGGGAAGCAACTTTCCTAGCAGACTTACTAACTGACATCAAGGACTCGTCGTCGTAATAAAACAAAACCACATTGGGATACAGGCAGTTAATAATACAAAGATAGTCAAAGGTACGATTGATAAATTGGTGTCTAAATTAAGCAAAAATAAAAATAATATTGACTTTTCGTTATTACAGATATATTTAACAAAATTACACAAAAATATCTTAAAATAATAAAAAATAAATTTATTCAGTAAAATCACCATTGGCTTCAACCACTGCTTCCAGATCATTTTGGAATCTCCTGCAACTCTTCCACACTATTACTTTAGTTAAGATGGAATACTGCTATAACCTTTGCCTTCAGTTCAACTTTGGTATTACTAAGAAAGTTTTAGGTCTCTCGCTCAATTGCGCCCCACTCATAATAATCCAGGGGGTTACAGCCCAGGTAGTTAGGCGGGTAGATGTAAGGAGCGATGGGATCACAGAAATTTTGCGACAGCCAGCTTGTGTGACATGCTACAGAATTATGTTGCTAGCCATAGCGTCTTCGTGCAACCACCCTCTTGACCCAAGGCTATACTACCTCCTCAAGGCACTTGACATAAGTTAACTTCACTAGTTTATAGCATCATATAACATGCCATACCGTACTGATGATGTCACTTTAAACTGATTCCTTCGGAAGGTAATGTCTACTATAAAAATCTATTTTTATATTTTATAGTGCTTAACGAGCAAATTATGCAAAACCTGTCGCTTTATCTATCTATCTATCTATCTATCTATCTATCTATCTATCTATCTCATCTGTTCATTATCTATCTATCTATCTATCTATCTATCTATCTATCTATCTCAGTCTATCATATCTATCTATCTATCTATCTATCTATCTATCTATCTATCTATCTCAGTCTGTTCATTATCTATCTATCTATCTATCTATCTATCTATCTATCTATCTATCTATCTATCTGTTGTGGATTCCAGGTGAACAACAACATAATGAACAACAAAACAGATATTTGAGATAGAAAAATAGATTAAATTAAACGTAAAGTTACAAACTGAAACGTAGTTTAGTAATCCAAGAATATTATTAGTAAGGAATATATATATATATATATATATATATATATATATATATATATATATATACAAGTCTTTGAAGTGAAGCAGAGCTGGAAATAGTATATACGTGTAATACTGATCTGGCTTAGTGGAGCTCAGAGCTACTATGACTGCTGACGCAGTATTCTATGCGTAACTTCGGTATTGTTCGGTATCTTTGGAATCTCTACGATGTCTGTAAAGGATTTGACGTATCTCATTATGGCAGGAATATATGTATACTCAAGTCGAGTCCATTATCAAAGAAAAAGGGCAGATCCCACAAAACTATCTATCTTATTTTAAATGTTTGACACCGAGGCAAATTTCGCGAATCTATATGGGACATTTTAACATTTTATTTGTTATTTTTTTTAACATGTCTGTTCTTATTTGCACTATTAATATTCAGACTACTGTCCTCATCTTTGTTGTTGCTATCAAAACGTTTTGACGGTTGTACTCTCTGATCTTTCTCAGGTGCATATCGATCTGGATAACAAACTAGTAATTTTGAACGGAATCCTTTATTTAACCTACGGGAATAGACTGTTCTCCTCCCACTACCTATAGCGAGTGACATCTCGTCTAGTTCTTATTTTTACATAGCACTGTTCAGTTATTTCACAGTCGTTTCCCACTGATTGCAAGTACATACTACCCGACCGAGAGACTGAATTCAGAACCACTATGTCAGTAAATTGTCTACGGCTATATCGTTTTGAATACACCGGTTCCCGTCCGACCACCGAAGTTAAGCAACATCGAGCCTGGTCAGTACTTAATGGGTGACAATTTGGGAATACCAGGTACTGTAAGCGTAAGGACCAAGAATGGTCCACCGGTCCTCCAGATTTTGGGGTTGGGTGCAGGGCTAACAACCCTGCCCCGTAAAAAAACAGTTTGTTACAGAAACAGCTACAAAAAGTTGCTACCCTATGCACCATCTGGGCGTGATGGATAAATGATGATTATGTCAGTCAATTTACTAACGCTTTTCATACATTAATATCATTGGTTGGTTCGTTTTTTATAATTCTTTCTTTCTTTTACTTTTTTCTTTCTTTCTTTCTTTCTTTCTTTCTTTTCCTTAGTTTCGTTTCGCTTCAATACAGGCTGCTTTTATTTGTTTTACGGTATATGAACATCAATGGGTTATGTAATGGCGACAAGTGATTTTTTTTATAATAGATTCGTTTGTTTACTTTTTTCTTCGTTTAGCGGTATGTCAACGCCTTATGGGTCATTTAATGCCGAAAAATAATTTCTTTGGGAGCATTAGTATTTTTTAGTTACAAAAATCTATTGCTGGTAGTATATCTTTCATAAATATATTTTTTTCATAAATATAGTGCTCGTATTTTTATTATAAATATCTATCAGAGGGCTTTAAACCGAATTTGATGGTTAACTATTTGCCCATAATTAGAACCCTAACAAGGGCTACCACCCCAGGTCATGGTAAGCTTTGGAAAAAACAGCATTTAAGAAGTGAATCAATGCTCCTGAAAACCTTCCTTGCTGCCGGATGATGTTTATCGTCACATTGATGACGACCTTCGATAAAGAGCATGTTCCACTAAGATAAATTATTCTATTCGTCCGCGACTAATATAAACCTTGTTTCGAGCGTTAACTAAATTCTATATACACTTCTTAACTCACGCAATCCCGCTCTTACAGAAATCTTAGCCTGTAACTCACTACCTTGAGTTGCTCATGGGCCTTGTATTGAACAAACCATAGGAGAAAAGCAAAATTTATTAAATTGCTATACTAACCTTCTGTATTATTTTTGCAACGCTTGGATCTATAATGATTTCTATTCTAAACTCGCTAATGAAGTTTTGATTCAAATAAAACATGTCTTCAATCTCAGAATAGATTTATTACCCCAAATATTGATGTTAAATTGAATTTTGCCATTTTGTAATCTCTTTCTATATTAACTTTGATTATGAAGGTTAAATCTCTGGCAGTAATTATGAAATCAATTTAATTTTTTTAAAATCCCTATTGCACGGTCGCTAGTCATTTTTTTAAAATAATTTTACCATTTTTCTCTTCTGGAGGAGAATTCAGCCAATAATTGATCTTTTTCAATTATCTCTCCTGTTTTCAATTTCCCTGTCCTAAATGGCACCATCCTTCCCTGTCCCGACTTTGACATCCAAGTTGCTCACGAAAATGTTGGTACTTATTTTTCGTGACTAACCGGGCTGATGACATCGTAAAATCTTTCAATTTCCTCATCGGAAACCTTTCAAGTTCGTGTATATATTTAGATTACTTTCAACGTACTTTTTCGCGATCGCGCACAAACACACACTTACATACATACATACATACATATATATATATATATATATATATATATATATATATATGGTGTATGGGTAGGTATTTGAGGGCTATCACAACGCGTTTAGTATAATAAAGGAAGGTGTTGGGTATTACCTATTTAATATTCATTAATATTTCGAGTTCAGCATTTCATCTTCAGGATGATAGGAGAGCTTGAATTCACGTCCGTCCGCTGGTGGAGAGTGCCCATAAACGGATGGTCCTCTTTTACTGCTACTGCTGTCATTAATGGTAGTTAGTATGTGTGTGTGTGTGTGTGTGTGTGTGTGTGTGTACCTGTAAGAGTGTTAGTTCATGTATGCGTGTGTGTGTTTATGCTTTATATAAGCGTGCGCGATAATCCAATTCGGCATTTATCGTATTTTTTTTAAAGTGATAGCGGGCGCCGTTATATTCTGTCTGCTTTAATTTTATGGTTTAGTGTGTGCGCGTTGGCCCGTGGTAGGTTTGGCATTTTTGCATTTCTGTCAGAATGGTAGTAGGCGCAGGTTTACGACCTGATGTTATGTTTATCTGATTTAATTGGAGGCGTGTTTATTCCTACATTTTTTCCTCCGGTATTTGTTCTCGTGTGATCTCGTGTGTGTGTGTGTGTGTGTGTGTGTGTGTGTGTGTGTGTGTGTGTGTGTGTGTGTGTGTGTGTGTGTGTGTGTGTGTTATGTGAGTGTGTTTATGTGCGTATACTTCTTGCATTTTTTAATTTCTGTGTTCCTTTTATATATACGTATATCGACGTACTTTTCCTTGTATCATGTGTGCGAGTGTGTGTGTGTGCATGTGCATAAAGATATATATGTAAAGTAGGTGTTGTCTACTATGGTTGTCAGGAGTAGGTGAATGTCTGCTGGAGTGAAGTTGTAGTAGTACATGCTTCAAAAAGTGATGCATTCCGTTATTAAATTGACCGCTGGGCGAGCCAGTACTGACGTGTATAGTGAGATGACATCAAGGCTAAATCCGTATCGGTTATGCTGTAGTTGGTTTTGTTGAAGTCCGTGTAGTAGTCTAAGGATGACTTATAGTGTGTGTGTGTGTGTGTGTGTGTGTGTGTGTGTGTGAGAGAGAGAGAGAGAGAGAGAGAGAGAAAGAATGAGAGAGAGAGAAGTGGAAAATGTAAATGCTTTTCACTCTTTTCCTATATGCACTATGTGAGGGGTAAATTGTTGCCATATATTTTTAATTTTGCTCATGTGCGCTGCCTTCTTATTATTTAATCTACGACACAATCTAGTAGGGTCAGTTGGGGACCGTCTGTGAGAAAAAGAAGACCATGAGGCAATTCACTCGGCCAGAAAATTGAGAACAGACTGTACTGCTTGACATTCGCGTCGGAAGCTCTAATATGGACATTTCAGAGTATTTGGATGCTACTGAAAGACCCTATGTTTGCCAACTGATTTTATTGAATAAATTTACTCTTATTAACCAATACTTTTATTAACACAAGTCGTAAATTAGTAATGCGGTTCTATAAAGTCACACATTACTAATTTACGACCTCTGGCTGCTATTGGGTGACAGTTATCGCCATATAGCAATATCATATGTCAACGCAAGATAATAACCTGTTTGATGATGCATGGCTTTATGATAACGTACCTGTAACCACTCTAAAGATGGCTCATATGTGACGAATGCTTAGAACCAGCTTAATAAAAGATATCCAGATGTTGGACTATTTTGTCGTTATTTTCACCTGAAATTAAAGCCAAAATACGATGTTTAGAACAGCTAAAGATTAAACATCATACAAATTTATTTTTCACAGCAAAACACTCATTAATATCATCCAAGTATTTAAAACTTTTACCATTGAGTTTATTTTAGAAGAGCCTAGATAAATGAAAATACAAAGTAGCAAAGCCTGGTTTATCTGGAGGATGAGGTAACACATCGTAGCAAATCTACAGATATTTTGCCGAGTTACCAAAGAAACGTGAGTTATAGCATTATCATGATGGAAAACAACACTTTTCCAGTTTACTAATTCTGTGCAAGCTGTAATTTTCAGAATCAATTGGCAGAAGCTAACAATATGCTGAAAATGGATGCATTTTAATGTGTTCATGCAGTAAATAATAAATAATGCAATTCAAAAGATTATTTTCACTTATAATATGGCAACCTAAACATAGTAGTGATTTAATTACCGAAGCTTCAATCAGTGCTGAGAGATGGTGGATTTTGATAAATTTAGTGTTTCAGCCAATTCTCACGTTGTGTAATGTGGTCTGTTCTCAATGTCGTGGTCATCTGTCGTGGACAGTTGGCTGAAAATATCTTCATCAAGAAGTCTGCAATCACCAATTTTAAACTAAGCGAACCACTTCCGTCCATTTTTTCAGATCAAGCAACTTCACCGTCAGTCAGTTAAGTGCCAAACGTGATACATGCTTGGGGAGATCATAACTGATAGGCAGAAATTTATCCCGCAGTAGGTTGCCATTGCTTTCTGTGGTAGACTGGTTGCCAGCCAATCTGTTCTATTATTTATTATTTTATTATTGTTTTTTGATGAGACATTCACTTTTGATAAAGAATAGCTTCGCCAATTGAGAAAGATTTTAACATCAGAATGTCGACGTTTAAACTCCTAAATGTTTCGGCTTTCACACTGGTCGGGTTGAACCAGTTTCCTCCCATGGAAAAAAGATTCGTTGGGATTTGTTTTAGGGCAGTGTCCTAAGTCCTACCCTGTATAGACCTCAGACATTTTAATTATGCCGCAACAGATTGCCAATACCTGCTGCTGTATACTGGTTGACAACCAAGGCTATAGAACCCAATCTGCCCTGTTATTTAACCCATAACTGGACGGAAGAGACGGATTAATACCTTTCCCAAGGGTATTTGTGCTTAAGTGAATGCAAGGAATTCAACTGGAATTCGAACCCGGCTCCACGATTTGTTGTTCCGAGTCGATATCCACTGCGCCAGAACGCACATGCAAGTACCTCCTTTTATTACCAACGAGAACAGATCCATTAGGAAAAATTAAAGTATGAAAGAAAATTGTGGTTATATCCCTGGTATCCTTTAACATGGCCGTCTAAACGGAATCAATGCGGCTTTGTGCTTGATGTTACTAAGAAGGAATTCTTATAAGAATTATTATTATTATTATTATTATTATTATTATTTCTTTTTAATGGGATATAGAATAGTATTCAAACGAGAACACTATCCCCGATTCCTGTAGATTGCGCAACTCGCGAGGTTTAAGAATTTCTCTCATTGTGCGCTTTTTATTCCACGGGCGAACGACGGACGATTCTTTTTCTTTAGTCACCAAATAAAGTGCAAAAAAGAAACCGAAAGCACGGTCATCAGCAAAAACAGAAGCCCAAACTGCCAAATACAGGTGGGGGGTGTTAAAATCAAACAGGTACGAAAATTTAAATATCAGGTAAGTGTTCTAACTGAAGACGGAAAGAGCGACACAGAGATCCAAAGGCGAATTGGCATGGCGAAGGACGCGTTCCAGAAGCTGAGTAAAGTATTAAGACACAGGAAACTTTCAATAGAAACTAAGAAGAGAGTACTAGATTACTAGGTGATTTCAGTTCTTCAATATGTCAGTGAATGTTGGAAAATATCATCAAAGATGAAAGGAAAACTTAAAGCAGCTTAAATGTGGTTCTACAGAAGAATACTGTGAATATCATGGCCCGAGCATGTGAGCAATGATGAGGTGTTGGAAAAAATGGGAACGAAAAGGAAATGAATATAGTGCATCAGAAAGAGACAGCTGAAGTTCCTGGGACATGCAATGAGGAAGGAGGGCTTGGAGAACCTGATACTAACAGGCCAGATAGAAGGAAAAAGAGAAAGAGGAAAGCAGTGGACAACATATTTGAAGGGCCTGAGCAGGTGGATGACAGAACAGGGCTGCGAGACGTTACTGGAGAAAGCGTGCTAAAAGCCACCAGGGATAAACTATTAATCCTTAAAGTTATGAACTCTTATTGGAATTTTACTCGCTTTTTATCCTGAAATTATCAGTGTGGAAATGCAATAAAGAAATTAAGAGGAAAGAAATACTAAACAAATTATGTAACTGATTCTTTGAAAAACGTATTGGGATCAGGAGACAATTTTTTGCAGAAAATGTACAGCAGCGAGCATAAAGATCAGAACGATGTTAAGCAAAAATCTAAATTTGAAAGAACTTTTTATTTTAAAGCTTCATAGAACATTTTATCAATGAAAAAAGGATTTAAAAGTAAATTATAATCCCAAAATATAAGTTCAATAAACTTATTTTGTTAAAGTTATAAGAATAATTATATAACATTCGAAAAAATAAATGATCAAAACATCAGAACAATTAAATAAATCTATAAAATTTAATAATTATTTTGCATTATTGAAAACTTTTTTAGGGTAAGAATATAAAATCTGGTATTTTACTAAATTACACAGGCTCTTTACTGGCTTTTGCATTGTAAATATGCCAAAAATATCTGTGACGTCATTGAAACTTAGAAAACTGATAGTCCATTTACGTAATGAAGATAAATTCTCGATTCGGGATATTTGAAAGCGTGTAGGGAAATCTGAAAGTGTTATTCATAGTATTTTATGAAAACTTAAGGAAACTGCGTCATGTGAAGCCAAGAAACCACCTGGCAGGCCTAGGAAGACTATTGCAAGCGAAGACAGATGGATTGGTAAAGAATAAAAAAGGGTTAATGCTAACATTGGCATTAAAATATCAAGGCACACTATTTCCGAAAGCTTAGTGAAATAAATCTGAACAGTCGAGTAGCCTCTACTAAGCCTTATATTTCTAAAAAGAATCAAATGAACCGATTGAAAATTGCCACTGAACACCTCATACGGACAGAAGAACAGTGAGACTGTGTTCATTTCAGCGATGAGTGAAGGTTTAACCTGTTCGGTTGTGACGAGAGAAAGTTCGTTCGACGTAGTCCTAAGGAGCGTTATTTGCCTCAGTGCAATAAAAGTAGCGTTAGATTTGGAGGAGGAAGAGTGATGACGTTTGGCATGATTTCAGCTGCTGGTACAGGACTTCTTCTTAGGCTACACAGTAAAATTAATGCAACTGTATACAAAAAGATATTGAAGAAACATGTTGTACCTAATTTGAGAACTGCAGTTAATCAACCAGCTGTATTTATGCATGATAACGCGCCATGTCACACAGCAAAGTCTGTTAAGACATTTCTTTCTGAGGAGGATGTTATTGTGATGAAGACCGGCTCAAAGTCCAGACAAGAATCCTATTGAAAATGTTTGGAAGTTGCTAAATGAAAGAGCTAAGGAAAATAATTCAACAAACATCGAAGAACTCTGGACTAATTTGAAAGGAGAATGGGAGAAAATATCCGTTAATGAATGCAAGACATTAATTTGCTCATGTAGCAAAAGATGTCAAGCTGTTATTGAAAGTAAAGGTTTTTCACATCAAGTACTAATGAATTATGAACGCTATTTTCATTTGAATATGATGTATCCATTATAATACACTTCCCGCCTGTGGAATTCTCTTCCAAACGATTGCTTCCCCGACGGCTACAATCTCCAGGAGTTTAAATGTAAGGTCAATAGACACCTCCTAACACACTAACCTGCTCCCATTCTATCAAACACTCTTCCCATCTGCCCAACCCTCATCCTCGCTATCCTTACTCATCTGTCACCTTCCTCCTTACATTCCCTATGTCTAACCACGCCTTCTGTTCACCTTCCCCTATGTAGCCCCATGCGCAATAGTGGCAGTGGAATGCCTTGCTTGGGGTGAGATGATTAAAAAAAAAACATAATAGTATGATTTTGTTAATCGTTCCGATGTTTTTGATCATCTATTTTTTTCGAATGTTATATAATTATTCTTATAACTTTATCAAAATAAGTTTATTGAGCTTTATATTTTATAATTATATAATTTACCTTTATATCGTTATTTTCTTTGATAAAATGTTCTATGAAACTTTAAAATAAAAAGTTATTTCACATTAGTTTTTCTTGGCGTTGTTCTGATCTTTATGCTCGCTACTGCATTTCGTCAGGTTTGTACTTGTTCATACCACTGACAATACAACTTAGGAAACAAACGGCGTTGTATAGAAATTTCTTCTGCAAATTGGCTTGCCGGCTATTATTTCTTTGGCCCCACGCAAATTTCATTTCCTGGTCTGTTGATTCAATATTCGAAATATCGAATAATTTATCGTATGCAGACCATAATGGTTATTTTATGATGAAATATGCAATTTAACTGAAAACCATCAAAATCTTATTGAATCTCAAAGAATAGTTTAATGACAGAATAATAAATTTGATGAATTTACATCAATAAAAAGTCTTTCTTATCATTTCACTCCAAGGATTGCAATAATGTCACGAAGAAGCAAGGGGTTACCGTGAGTGAAAGAGAATGAGACTGCTTTTTGTGAGGAAAACTGGCAAGAAATAAACAGTTTTATATTTGGCCGGGTCTATATATCTATATTATTCTGTTCATATCTATCTATCTATCTATCTATCTATCTATCTATCTATCTATCTATATTTGTTCATGTCTAGTAATTTCAATCGGTTCTTAACTACATATAATTATTTATATAAAGATATATTCAGATATATATTCTCTCGCGATTCAGAGAGATATTCTCTCTCTCTCTCTCTCTCTCTCTATATATATATATATATATATATATATATAGGTATAGGGTACGTATGGATGGAATAATATTCCGTATCCAAAGAAACATTATACTTAAAAATGTGCTCAATACAAAGTACAGCTAATAATATTTATTCAAAAATTATAACATTAATATGTTATAATATCACTACAAAAGTAGCTATTTTGTTTCGACACTTCTTGTGTCTTATTAAGTGATACATACATATATATATATATATATATATATATATATATATATATATATATATATATACAAACGATACGGTCATATCAATACACAAACGATACGGTCATATCAATATATATATGCAATCAAAAAGGATAAAATATCCTTAACAAAACCAAATAGGAAGTAATAAAAAAAGAAATCCCATATAATATCAATAGTAAAAATTGTAAATTGTGCTTAGAGTAAAAGCTAGCAATTATAATTTTTTAAAAGCAAAATAAATCAATAAAATTAAGGAATGGATAAATGTAGAAACATAAACAAATATACTGTGCCACCAAAGCACGAATTAATCTAAACTTATTTATAAATGGAACTTTATCTGTGTGTGTGTGTGTGTGTGTGTGTGTGTGTGTGTGTGTGTATGTGTCCGTTACCTATAGACTCCAAAACGGCTGAACCGATTTTCTTGAAAATTTACACAGTTGTAATATAAGCGTCTGCGAGTGGTCCTAGCTAGGTTTTGTGTCGAGGTACCCCTGATAAATATCGAAAATTGATTACCGAAAAAATCGGGTTATAGAAGGAGTGATCCGATTTTAATCAAATTTTATACACTCATAGACAATGACATAAGAAACGATATTCAGAAGTTTCATGGTTACAGTTCTTACAATAGTGCAGAAAATCATTAATATATATATATATATATATATATATATATATATATATATATATATAAATAAAAGTCAAGATGTTTGTGTGTGTCTGTTTATCTGCATGTATGGATGTATTTTTTCAGCCCTTTTATTCTTGTTTTTGCTTCGTGTCTGGCTCTAAGTAGGTATAATTGTAGTTCTTAGTCTCAGCCATGATACCATTTACTCAGAGGACTTATTTAGCCTTGAAAATTCAGTTTCCGACGAAAAAACTCTTATTTGATATCGATACCAGGAAATCAAAATTTGACTTATATCCATTCATTTTTCTTTCAGTCTCCGGTTTCGCTTTAACTGGAAACAACTATTGCTTTTTAGTGTTTCGTGCCAACGTCCAAAGAGTCTGAGCTCCAGGACCATGGATTAGTTTTAAAGCTTTCATTACACCCGAGCAACGCCTGGCTATGCTGCTAGTATATACTAAAAATAACATAATATAAACACTAAAGACATGCGCGCATAAAATTAAAAACTATTTTTAAAGCCATATTTACACAAGTAATAATGAATTAAAACAAAAAAAAATAATGTAGTGAAATTACAAAGATGTGTGTGCGTGTACGCATATGTATATGTGCAGGCGTGTGCACATTCAGGCATATTTAAAGAGTCGTATGTATGTGTGTGTACGTTTATAAATAAACATTCAACATATAAACTTTATTATCATTACAGATCTAAAAATAATAACATTAACTCAACACATAAAAATTTGGAAAGAATAAATGAAACGAAAATGTGCGTTGTGGTGCAGTGGATATCGATTCGGAACGACAAATTAGGGTGCCGAGTTCGAAATACAGTTAAATTCTTTGCATTCACTAACGCACAAATACCCTTGGGAAAGTTATTAATCCGTCTATTCCATTCAGTTATGTGTTAAATAATAGGACAGATTAGGTTTTATAGCCTTGACTGGCAACCAGTCTACCGCAGAAAGTTATGGCAAACTTCTGCAGGATAATCTTCTACTCATTCAGTAATGTCTCTTTCGAGACATGATCGCCCGAAGCGTGTATCACTTATGGCACTTCACTGATTGACTGGATATATAATAGTTGCAAAACATAATTAAAAATTTTACTGAGCATAAATTGGGGGATCAGTTTTATATTGTTATGAAGTAATAAACTGATCCCCCACCTATTTCTATTTAATAGCATAATGCATCTCTTCCCCCTCTAGCTATTAGTCAAATAAAATGACAGACTGAGTTCTATAGCCTTGGTGTACCGCAGAAAGTAATAGCAACATTCTGCAGGATAATCTTCTGCTCAGTCTGTCATGTCTCTTTCGAGACATGATCGCCCGAAGCGTGTATCACGTATGGCACTTGACTGACTGACTGAAATGAAACAAACTAAAAAAAGAAGACATACAGAGAAAAATGCTTAGAAGCAAACGCAAAGCAAAGCGACGTGGCTTCCCTGTGTCTCTTCTATAAATACTTTCACGGCTTCTGCTCCGATGAACTTAGATCACTAGTGCTCCCTAAATACGAATTTGAACGAGATACTAGATTAGCAACTAGGTCCCACTCTTTTACAGTGAAACCGATAAAATGCAGCCGTAACTTCTACTCCAACAGTTTCTTTCCTCGCACTTCCCGACTGTGGAATTCTCTTCCAAACGATTGCTTCCCCGACGACTACAATCTCCAGGAGTTCAAATGTAAGATCAATAGACACCTCCTAACACACTAACCTGCTCCCATTCTATCAAACACTCTTCCCATCTGCCTAACCCTCATCCTCGCTATCCTTACTCATCTGTCACCTTCCTCCTGACATTCCTTATGTCTAACCACTCCTTCTGTTTACCTTCCCCTATGTAGCCCCATGCGCAATAGTGGCAGTGGAATGCCTTGCTTGGGGTGAGATGATTAAAAAAAAAAAAGATCAAATGAATATGACACCCTTCACGTACGCACTCTATCCTCAGTCAAGCTCTATTGCGGATACTTTTTTTCACATCATTCAAATCTGCTGTCATATTCAAAACCATCTTCATCAACATGAAACCAAAACAATTCAATTATTCACTAGAAATAAATCCCATATCAAACATACATGACTACAAAATTAAATTTACAGAAAAATAGACAGAATTCATTCTTGTTCCTAAAAAAAAAACAATGACCACCATCACAGTACCGATAATAAAAATAATAAACTTGGATATAAATCACTGAAATGCCCACTGTTTTTGAAAATGGCTTAATAAATACAATAAATAATTTCGAAATAAGAAAATCAAACAATAAAAATAGGAAAAGACTTAAAAATGATAAACAACAACAACAACAACAAAAAAGTGTTTTTAAAAGCAGATAAATCCAGGACAATCTACAAAAGGGTAACCGAAAATTCCAATTAAAAAGTCAAAAAAAGAAATCAATAAATATTACAAATCACAAAAAAAAAAAGAGAAAATGACTTAAACAAAGAAGCTATGCCGTTAAACTAAAATTAAACAATCTAATAAAGTTATACAGGAGATTAGATTCGTTTATTAAATTAAACGACCATAAAAAAACAAAAAAACAAATTCAGAACCAAAACACCATGCATATTACAAAACCCATCAAAATAAAAAAATGGAAAATAAGTATTAAAAAACATATTCTTAAGACTAAGAAACAAATTAAACATAAACCAATGGAAAAATACAATTACAAAAATAAATTGGTTTAAAATTAGCAATAACGAAAACTGCGCCTTCTGCAACTGGGCAGAAAATACTTCTATCCTCCCTTTCATGAGACATACATACCCTGAAGCAAGAGACAAATGCACATTTCTACTTACTCAGTAAAAGTAAATTACACAGAACAAAAACGATTGATAATATTAACTTCGATGAGAGGATGACTCTGGTCCTAATCCGAGTTTCATAGTCAGATGGTGGTCAGAAGATGAAGTGTTAATGTCTTCTTAAGATAGTGCGAGGATAAAAGTCAGGTTACAATTGTAACCTGACTTTTATCCTCGCATTACTTTGTAACCTAATTGTAACCTGACTCAAAATACAATATTGAAAAAAGAGATATTTAAATTTCGTCGCTTTTCTGAGATTTAAAGTCTCAAGTAGAGTCGAAATGACTTTCGTGTCCTTTTTTACCGCCTGACGATTGTGCGACCGTCGACAAATTAACATAGCCTCACACGAAATTTTAACACTTGGGAAAGCAACGAAATTTAATATATCGCGTTTTTATATATTTGATTTAGTATTTCTTTAGAAACAAAGAAAATGATACTGAACTGTTACATGATATCTAACCCCTTATATTAAAAATATGGAATGCTAGGCAATCTACTAAAAATTAAAAAAGTGAAATAATGTAGCAAAAAGCTCTACAGAAGGATGATGAGGATACTATAAACATAGTATGTGATCAACGATGAAGTTTAAAAGAAAACGGAAGCAAAAAGGTAACTTATACTTAAAATCAGGAAGAGTCAATTGTAATTTCTAGGAGAATTAATAAGTTAACATGGTTTTAAAAATCTGGTACGCAGAGGACATATTGAAGGCTAGTGGGACAGAAGAAAACAACGCATAAATTAATGGATGTCGGAAAAATGTTTTCAAGAAATAACAACAGCACAACATCTTTAATACTGCCACAGGATATGGAATTGTGGTGAGCCATGATTGTTTACTTGCTGAGGAAACACGGCACACAAAAACTAAGAATATTGTCCATATATATATTCTTTAACTTTACCTCGAGATCATTATTTTTATATTGTCTTCATTGATTATCGCATTAAATGATATTCACAGTCAGGTTAGCCAAATGCAGACGACAATTCTACTCCTGCAGCTTCTTCTCTCGCACTTCCCGCCTGTGGAACTCGCTCCCATATTCTTGCTTTCCTGACGGCTACAACCTCCAGAAATTTAAAAGCAATATCAGTACTCATCTATTAACCACTGGACTCTAGCTCTCTCCCCACCCCCATATAACCTTCCCTTTCTCTCCACCTATGTATCTGTCATCGCACCTGCATTCTCAGCTTTCTATTGCGCCTTTCTAACTAGTTTGTACTCCTCACTCTTTTCTAATTAATCTTTTTACATTTATGTAAACCCCACCCCCGCACATCAGTGGCGTTTCCGCCTTGCTCGGGGTGAAATGATTAATATATATATATATATATATATATATATATATATATATATAGGAAAAGCTAAAAAGAAAAGAAACAAAGAAAAATACTGGATGTTAAAATTAAATACACACAAACTAGGGTTAAATAGGGACTTAAGTGTTGTGAATCTTTATAAATATTTCAATAGTTAAACATTTTTTAGATACAACTAAAAAAAATCTTCTCTAAAACAAAATTTATAACTATTATTAAAGATAGGTTTACGTTTACAAATATTTAAAACAATCTGTTGCTTTCTGCGTCACGTGATGTAAACAATCTCTCTCGGACGAACGCTACTCGCGAAAACGTTTCTAATTTAAATTTTAAGATCATTTGTTTTTGATGAAATGCCGAGGACGGTCTGAAATATCAAATATAATAATAGAAATGAATAAACTGTCAAAAAAATACATTTTTAAACTTTCAACTTTTTAGTAGTTTTTCCTATACATATTAAGACAGTATACGTGGATCATCACTATGTTATACATATATATATATATATATATATATATATATATATATATATATAGATAGATAGATAGATAGATAGATAGATAACTTGGTTTATGAGTTGGTTCTTTCGTTTTACAGTCTTTGTTTTAATCGTCCAAATATCCAAGCTCAATGGCCAATGTTAATGCACACGCCTCTTCGAATATTTGCCTGCATAACCTTTGACATGGGCTTTCTGGCTCCCTAATCTCATGATTTACTAACATTCGCCTGACACTTTTCGGGCCATTAGTTTTTAACGAAAATATTTATATTCTTACTGCAACTGACCGGGCCAATCAAAAGACGATTGGCGAATCGACCATAGAAAATAATCAATTGATTCTGAGTTCATTCTCCCCACTGGAATCCAATCACTGACTGACATTCTTACGATCTTGGCTTAAATACGTTTGCCCAACCGTCCGTCACGTGAATGCTTAATGGCCGGAAGTATTGCCAAACCGGAAATGAAGAAAGATGAGCAATGGACAGACGATGTAAATCGCTTAAAGAATAGCAGGGGGTGGCAGTCTGAAATTGCAGCTACTTGGCTCGGGTGGAGAAATTGCTGATTAACAAAAAAATAAATAAATAAATAAATAAATAAATAAAAAACAACCCGCATACGCTTCTACGAGCTTTCTTTTTTGAGTGCTGACGATAATGAGGCGTGCGTACTTTTGACTGTCCCCGGGTGTTATAGCTTCTGTTTGTCCAATGTATTCTCTCTTGTATATATAATTCGGGACTCTGCATTACATGGTTTGCAAGTTTCAAACAGAGAATACGATAGTAAATCTGAACAGTTACGGGCTTAAATGAGTGTGCGTAGCTGGCAAGAAAAATCCGACATTTAAAATATTAACAAAAGAGGAAAATATATGGAGATAGCGATACAGAATTTGTTTGTGTTTTTACGTTTTTAAGATTGAAAGAAAACTGATGAATGGAGAATATGACTAAGAACCATCATTGCCTGATGATGACCTTGAAGCTTGGAATAGACTGTCACTGCTTAGTGTTGAACAAGTGTCAACTTTTATATTCAAATATGCTCTATCTCTGGTAATGAGTATTTTTTCTCATAATTTAACCGAACATAAATCACTCTCTGACGCTATATATATATATATATATATATAGAGAGAGAGAGAGAGAGAGATAGATAGATAGATAGATAGATAGATAGATAGATAGATAGATAGATAATAAAGATAGATATATATATACACGCAAGTACACCTTCATACATAACATTTTTCTGGTGTTAATAAAACAGTGCTCAAAAATATAACAGAGCTATTAAGTATGTGTTAATAGATATCCATATTATCCTATGTAGCACGACTCGAAGCTTCGTGCAGTATACAATCATCAGGTGCATATGTAGAAATATATATATATATATATATATATATATATATATATATATATATTTGAACAAATATCACAGATAGGCGTTTCATTAAAAGTAGATTTGATTACACGTTTCGCCTTTCTGTCTTCATCAGATAAAAATAACGAAAAAAGAAATCCGTGTGTGATGGTGCGTATGCTTAAATAAATCTTTATTATATTTTCCGTAATTGTATCCTGAGCTGACGTTTCTTGACTTGAAAGAAAGAAAAAGATTGATATTTTAAGAAAGCAGTGAATATTTATTGTGTCTTTACTTTATAATTCTTAGTTCATGTCGAGATTTGCAGACTTTTCTTAAATCACACACACAGACACACACATAGACACACACACACACGTATATATATATATATATATATATATATATATACAAACAGATAGCAGCATGTAGGCATAATTCCAAATAAGATCCTATTCATATTAATCTTATTGATATTAAAACTGATCCAGG